>WBOK01000026.1:0-319668 GCA_009289805.1 Alternaria gansuensis | reverse complement strand
AGGGTAGCTGCTTTTCACTTTTTTTGGAAACCCCATTTTGACTACAACAACAACCACCGCCTTTGACACCTTAAAAATAAATAAAGTAACTATTATACTAAAGGCAACTATAGTAGTTATACTAAGGTAAGTCTTTTTATTTTATTAATTATACTTTAGCTAATTTAAATAAGTTCTTAAAGCACTTAATAAGTATTTAAATTATTTATACTAACTTTGCTTTTTTTTAATACTATAGTTACTAATGCTAGTATTTTAAAAACTAACTTTACTATTATTACTACTAGCGTTAAGCTTACGTAATACTAGCGCTAATTTAACTTTAAGCTCTTTAACTACTACTATATTACTACGTATACTAGTACTTTATTAAAAGTACTTACTTAAGTACTAATGTTCTTACCTTATTTTTTAAGCTTAATTTTAGTAGAGTAGCGCTATATAGCAGCTGCTTTTAAGTTAATTACTAGTTATATAGCTAGAAATACTAGTCCTGCTAGTAATAATAAAGATAATAATAAAAGCTTAGGTAATAATAATATACTGCTTCTTAGGCGCAGTCTAGGCGCAGGTAGCGTATATAACACTCGTGCTAGAAGTAGTAGTAATAATATAAGTAGTAATAATAAAGTTTATGCTAGTAGTAAAAAGATTTTTAATTATAATTAAAAGTAAATTATTTTTATACTTATAGTTTTATTTATTTAGATTTCTAATTTACGCCTTAAGTACGCAGTAATAATATTTAGTATATTTTTTTAGCGCGCTTAAAATATAATAATTTTTGCTTATACTTATATTTTTTAATTAGTTTTTTTATATTTTAAAAATGTAATGCTAAAGTCTAAGTATTTTATAATTTATAATAGCTTTTCTATTACAGCTAATACTCTAGCTAGCTATTCTTAATTTATTTCTTTAATATTTTTTTAACCTCTAAAATTTCTTTGCTTTTAGAGCTAATTTTTAGTGCCTAAGTATTGTCTTCTTAACTACTACGTAATTCCTATTATTTTAGTAAGAAAATATAAAAAATATTATAAATATAATAGTAAAGTAGTAGTTATAGTTAGTAAGCTTACGTTCTAACTACTTCTTATACTTAGAATAGTTTTATAAACTTACTAGAAAGCTTCTTGCTAAGTTAATAAGCTAAGTAAATATTTTTTATACTAAAGCAAACTAAGTCTTTTTTGTAGAAAATTTTAGTTTGTATTTTTTATTATAGTATTAGTATTAATATTCTTATGCTATTAGAAAGTATTCTCTTGCTGTTGCGCGTGCGTTATATATGCGCTGCACTCTATTTACAGCATCTAGTACCTCCCCTTCTAGTCTGCTATTCTTAGAAAGCAATATAAGCAATAGATACTTGCTATATACTATATAAAAAGGTATTATTTTTATTAATTTGTAGATAGAGTTATTGTATGCGAATTATGTAGTTAGCAAAAGTAATACCTAATTATCTTATTTCTTTAAAGCAAACGTCTTTAAGTATTACTTTATTATTTAGTTTTAGCGTTTAGTTTGCCTATTTATTTATAAGTAAAAAGCTGTGCTTAGCTTACGCTTTACTTATAATTAGTAGTATATTTCTATTTAAAATATAAAAGTAAAGATTAAACTGTAATTATTTATAATGCCTTTTTAAATTTTGTATTTTAGAATAATATAATTAAAATAAAATTTTATAAATTATTTTATATTTTATGTTTTTAATGCAAGTATATAAATTGCTATTTTTAAAAAGTAGTTAATAATTATAAAAATTATATTAAACACGCAACCTAAACTATTATTCTTTACTAGTAGTAGCTTTATTATAAAATTAAGGCTTACTTCCTTAAATATTTTATTAGAAACTAGTAATAGTAATAACTAACTATATTTACTATGTCTTAAAGCCTTGCTTTTTTAGTATACTGTATAGGTCTTTACGTAATCTTAAATATTATAGCCTAGCTTTAGCTAATAATATAGCTTACTAATAAGCTTATAAGTTTTACGTGCGCTAAAATAACCTGCTATACGCATAATATAATTTTATAATAGAATTTTCTACTTAATAGCTTATTCTAGTAAAACATAAATTCTGCTTTTATATCTTAAGACTTCTTTCTTATTAACGCGCTATACTTACGTGCTACTACTATTTTAAGTACGTATTACTTATATAAAGTCTGTAATTTACTATAAAGTAAAGGCGTCTTTTTGTTGTAACTAGCGCAGTTTACTTATTAGAGCTTCTAACTCTACTATTGCAGGTTTGCTACTAACTAATACTCTAGCTAGAGAGCGTAGTACGCATAGTATGTACTTTATAGCACTAGTAGTTTAGATACTTTTTATTTTATAAATATTAGCTATATGCGTTTTATATACGCCTTTTTAGCTATACTAAGTTATAGAACTTTTTATTCTACTATACTTTACTCTTACTAGAAGTTTACTTTATAGTATAAGCAATAGTTAAGTTAATAATAAGTTCTTTTATTTGTAATTTACTTTTCTTAATAGTCTATTTACAAAGTTTGTACGCTCTAGGCAGTATTTAACTTTAAAATTAAAAGCTTTTAAATATAGAGCCTAGCGTGCTTAACACTAGTTTAGCTTCTATATAGCGCGTAAAAAGCGTAAGTTATTATAATTAGTTAATACTTATATAGTGTGTTAAGCGCCTTCTAAGTAGTATTGCTATTTCTTAAAGCTTTGTATAATAGCGAAAAATTTAAAATTATATACTTTATAGTTTATTTTAGCGCTTTATAGTTTTTATAAGTAAAATGTAATAAAATACTACTTTTTATTTTTAAAGAGTTAGGATAATATACTTAAGATAGTTAAAGTTAAAGTATTTATCTTAACATAAATTATACGTTTATTTTTAAAGTAGTATAAAATAAGCCTATATATAAAGTGTTGCTTTAGCCTAATAAAGGCAGCATATATATTCTTGTTCTAGTAGAACACTTATTTCTCTTTTAAGATATCTATAAAAGGTGCTATTTCTATAGTATAGTTTTTAATAAAACGCTAATAAAAGTTTATAAATTTAGAAAAGACTATAGCTTTTTAATATTAGTAAGTATAAGCTACTATTTAATAGTAGCAACGCGCGCTAGATTTACGTAAATACTACTTCTTATAATAATAAATTTTAAAAAATAAACTTTGCTTAAAGTAAATATACACTTTTTAAAGTTTATATACAACTTTACTTTTTGTAAAAAGTTAAGTACAGCACGTATAGCACGCTAGTGTAGCGCAATATTATTATTATAAGTATAAATAAGAATATTATTTAAATAAACTATATATATATAATCTAAGTACCTTCTAAAAGCTTTGTTAATATAGGCCTAGAAGCTTGCTAGGGCGTTTATAAGCCTAAAAAGTATAACAAGATATTTAAAATATTTATATCATATTCTAAAAGCAGTCTTCTACTTATCTCCTACTTTATTTTTTAAATAATAGTAGACGTATTTCAAATCTACTATTATATAGTAGCGTGCGCCTAATAAGCGGTCTAGTATCTCTCTAATTAAAGAGAGTAGGTAATAATTTTTTATTATAATAGTGTTAAGACCTTAATAATCTATATAAAGGTAAAAAGTTTTATTTTTTTTTAGTATAAATAATATTAGTGCGCCTATAAGGCTAGTGCTATAGCAAATCTATCTTTTTTATAGTACTTTCTTAATATATTTGCAAAGTACTTAAAGCTTATAAAAAAAAATGTATAAAAAAGCTTATAAAGAAGTTCTTTGCTTTATTAAATAGAAATTATGTAATTTAAGTTTTGTTGCTATAAAAAAGTTTTAGCAGCTTTATTATTAAAAATATTAGTATAATTTTGTAACGTATTAAGTATATACTATACTTATACTATAAATATGTTTAGTATATATACTTTAGGCTTAATACTTACGCTGTTACTCTAAAGTACTTTTAAAAGGTAAGTTTTTAAATTTATAAGTCTTACGTCTTTTAAAAATACTTTAGTAGCTATTAAGTTAATATTTACTTTTATATATTCTTAATACTATATCTATTTTCTGTAGTTAGTATAAATGCCTTTCTAGCTTAAAAAAAAGTTACTAAGTAGTAGTAGTGCTTTTTCTTTATTTACTTTATATGTAGTAACTTTTATAATGCGCTTTATACTATTATTATTTATTAAGCGTAGCTAGAGCTTATATATTATATATATGTTTTGCCTTTAAAGTCTAATTTAACTTAAGCAAAGTAGTTCTACATTTTAAATAAGTTTTAAATTTATTTTTATAGCTATTTTTTAACTAATAAAGCTAATATTTACTTATAAGTTTAAAATAACTTTAAGTTTTTTTTTTACTATAGTTACTAAACGTGCGTAGTATACGCGCTGTATTTCTAATAAAATATTTATTAGTACGTGCTTTACTAACTCTAAGTTTATAGTAAGGCTTAACTTTTTTTTATTTAGTTTATATTAACTAAGACTTTATTAAAGTTGCTGCTTTAGCACTTATTAGTATAGTGTTTTTTTTCTAGCACTTAAAGTATATAATATTATTATTATTTTTATACTTCTTAAGTGCGTTTAGTATAGTAGCTATAAAAAAGTTTTTTTTTTTTTTATAAAAGTACTTTAGTAGAGTAAATTATGCGTAATAAGTACTTTACGTAAATTCTACTTAAGTATAAATTTAAGTATAAAAAAGTTTTCTTTAGTTATAAAAATTTAATAGTAGTTAGTAATTATATACTATAGTTTAAGCTTTAGTTTTATAAAGAGCTACTAGACTTTTTATACTTTAGTATATATTAAAAGTTAGTTTGTAAGAATATTAAAATAAGTTATAAATAATTAAATAGTTTAGTTCTTTTACTATATAGTATATGCATGCGTAGTTGCTGCTTTAAGGCTATAGTTAATAAAGTTTAAAAGTAAGTTAAGTATATATTACTTAAAGTAGTTTTAAGTTAGCACTTCTTTCTTTACTTTAAAAGAATGCTTATAGTAAGTATACTAAAGCTTTTAAAAATTTACTTTAAGATACTATATTACTTAAATTACTTTATTATTATTTTTTTTAAATTTTTATAGTAGTAGCTAAAACACTACTTTATAAAAATAAGTAAACTAATAATATTTTTTAAAAGTTTTATTTTAGTATTTAGCTAAGTTTTTAAGTTTTAGCGCGCGTTATATATATATAGTAAGTATTACTTTAAGTACGTTTTACGCGTAAAATAATATAGTTAGTAGTGCTAGTATATTTAAAATTCTTCTTTATTTAACTTTTTTTAGTTCTACTATTTTTTCTTTTAACTTCTATAATTATTATAAAAATTAAAGTTTATTGCGTTGCTTCTTTGCAGTGTTAATGCGCTTTTTAAGTATTATAAGTGCGCCTTAAGTACAATCTTTAGGCTCTTTAAGTATAGCAGGCCTTAATAAAGTTTAAAAGGAATTAAAAAGTTTAAATGCAGCAAAGCTTTAGCTTTTTTAATTACTTTAAGTGTTAAATTGCGTTAAGAGAGCTATCTCTAGACTATTAGCCTGTAGGAGGAGGTATTATTCTATAAAGGGTAGCTTTAGGCAATAGTACTTGCTTTACACTATAGAAGATAGTAAAAGATAGCTCTAGAATAATAATATGTGTATATTTTAAGTAATAATACCTATAGGTATCTTTGCAGGTAAGGAGCCCCTTATAAGCACAATTGCCGGTGGGCGAGCTAACGATAAGCGAGTTTGGCGGACCTAGTCAACACGCAACCATCCGTGACAAATAGAAATATTATAAAAACGCTTTACTATTAGCTAGATTTGTAGATACTACTATGTACGTACACGTGTTATAGCTAATCTATCTATGATATCTATAATGCTTTTATCTTTATTTCTTTGTTATTAGCAGTTTAGCGTTCTTACCATCATCTCTATCTCTTTTAGCTATTCAAGATTGTGTATTATTTATTATAAGGTTTATTTTCATCTAAACATGCGGTATTTATCTAAGTATATTTTTTTATTACCACTTCAATTATAATGTGAAAGCTTACAATTTCTTGAGTTAAAATACTTAATTATAAATTATAGTTGCTATATTCTTAGTAAGTACGTAAACAGCTTATAAAAAGAGTTAAAAAAACTTATCTTCTTTTAAATACTTGTTAACGAGTATTAATCTAACTTTCATTACTTCTTAAGTTAGTATGTGATTTAAAATTTTATAACGTAGCTTTTAGTAGTAAAAGTATTAGCATATACAGTATTATATAAAGCTTTAAGCATACTCACATTGAGTTATATAGATTGTATTTAGCGCTTTTAAAGCTTATTAAGATGTTTTTAAACTTGCTTTCGCTATTAAAAGCTAATAAACAAGCCGATTAGATAGATGTTTTTTTTAACTTAGTAAGGAAATTTAGTATTACACCTTAAAACTAATTTTATGAGTATATTTAAACGCGTTAGTAAGCGTCTAGCTTATTTCTTGCTAATTAGCTCTCTACTACACGTAAATAAGAGTTTATTTTCTATATTCTCTGCTTTGCATAGCTAGACTAAGTAGTTTCATTAATTAAAGCTATAAATATATTATAAAAGATTCAAATTTTTTTGTATTAAAGTAAGCTTATAGTAAAGATTAGGTAAATTTAACTTAAAGCTAATTTGCTTATATTTGTTAGCTAGCGTAAATTCTAAGATAGCTAAAGCTTTAGTAGTACATTAAAGACTTAAAGATTTATAACTATTATAGGCAAGAAGAGCTGGATTAATTCTGCATTCTTGATTACATATTATTTCGTCTAAATATAGAGGCATATTGCATAAGAAAGAGTTTAGATAATCTTAGCAGAAACTATTTAGGTCGATAACTTGTCTAGATTAACAATCGTTCACGTTAGCTTTTTAAATTTAACTAGAATTTTTGATTTTTTCTACCTTATAAATTACAACCAAAATATTTTTATCTTTCTAATTGAGATTAGAATAATAATAGCTACTTTGCTTACAATCTAAGACTACTTTATTTCTCTTATTGCAGTATTATCGTCATCTTTCGTAATCTTACATAAACCTCTGGAAAGCTATAAGATAATAAGATAAAAACAAAATAAATTAAAATCCAAGGAATTCCTAATAGTGTTTGTTATATTAGACGTACTTGCGGCATTATTCTAGTTATATAAAGTAATTTAATTTATAGTATACTGCTTGCGAAGAAAAGATTAGACACCAGCCAATTCTAAAGTATCTTTCTAGTGTATCTTAATTATTATTGTTATGTAATCTTACTACAGATACGCCTGAACAGCGATATACTTAGTATTTATTCTTGCTTTTTATCTAGCTAGTAAATATTAAACGTTAAATCATCAAACCTCTCAAAGCTCCATCGCGAAAATTACAACCACCTAATATAGGCGATGAGAATAATAAGGGCGTAGTAAGATTGGAAAGTTTAAATATAGAGTAAAGTCATTAAATTTATTGTAGCATATAGGTTAGGATTTTAGAGCGGGCGTGGCCTAGGCGGGGCGTTAGATGGGGATAGATCCTTAGTAGAGCCTGGCCAGAGCATTTTTGGAGACATTAGCCATGTCTCCTTAAGCGAGCTGACGATGAAGTTTATATACGTTCGCGCACACCCAACGACGCTAAGCAGTCGTTCAATTATCATCTGTACAGTCCTTCACTTGTTGTTTTCATGCTTCAGGGTGGCATCAGCGAAATTCAAGGTCTCGGACCATACGTATGTGCAACTCCTCGAGACACTCCTTAATTAGGGCTATTGATTTTTGCTCAAGACAGAGGAGAGGCAAGATGGGCGCGTCAAGGTTTGCTGCTGCTTTCTGGATTTCAATGTCTAAGCTTACAAAAGTATGAGTGGATCTTAGGTAGTATCAAAACAATTACCTTAGCCAAGAATTGACTAAACAAGAACCAACTTGACAGAAATAAGCAGCAGGTAGAATAGCCCTACTTAGACATTGTTAGCACTACAGACTTGATTAAGAAGTAGAATATCAACACAGTGTACGAAGATGGGAGCAACGTAGGTATCTGTCCCAATGCTTTCTCCATATATTGACTTTAAGGCCATCTAGACCTTGGGCTCCAACCGAGTCCGAAACGCTCTTCTACTGTATACATGAAGAGCGTAATACAAGTCAGCCACAGACTTATAGTGCGCGACACCTGCAAGTCTTCCGGAAGCTCTATCTGCCGTTAGATACCGAGGCCATATATGCGTATTCTAGAGAAAGACAACGGCACAGTAGAAATTAATTACGTCAGCTTTTCCGCCCCCCAGCAGATGCAACTGGGTTGTTAAGCACCTGCCTTATGCAGTTTGGGGCTGTATGTGCGGGTCGATGCGTAAGGCTAAACTAGCCATAAGTCAACTGCAACGCAGTGGAGTAGTGTGTAAGAACAATTTAGTGTTCACAAGGTTCCGCCAACGACGCGGAGGCTTCTGTAAAGAAGAGATAAGCTCTCTGACGAACGGGTGTGGTGCAAGCGCGCCGCTCGAGAGTAAGATAATTTTCGAACTTAAGCACGAAGCTTGCGCGTGGAAACGTACCTATATGGCAAGTTAATTGTATGTGCTCGGCGTAAAACATACGATGCGACTCACCAGGGCTGAGGAGATTGACTGGGAACGTACTTAACGACGGCTGCGGCAGACCCAGTTGAGGTCGACTGGGAGACGCTATGCCGTGCGTGTCGATGAACTCGACATTCCGCTAGTTGAAGATGGTATTGGTATTGACGTGAGGGCGTATCTCAAACGAGCCTCAAGTGTTGCTGGACGATGCCCTGCTCGATGTGCGCTGGCGTTTTTTAGATGGATGCGACGGCCCGTTCCCAAGCGATTGGGGCGACGGCGGAGATATGTTGATAGCGCTTTCTCCTTGAGAAAGCCTAAGACTGCTGGACCTGCTGAGTGAAAGGGATCTTGTGGCCTGCTGTGCTTGAGTGGCTTCGACAACGTCTCTGAGCCTAGCCAATCGGCTTCCCATGGCATAGGCGAGGATATTCTTCATCATATGGCGGATGTCCGCGACCTGTTGCTCGTTGTCGAGGAAGACCTTCATGACAGGCTCCATGTAGTATGCTGGGCACTCTTGGTCGAACTCTTGCCAATGGACAAAGAGATGCGCAGACTCCATATCGATGGTGAGGGAGAAGTGCACTGTATCCTGGGCAGTTGGGACGATACCGGCGTCGGTGTAGAACTGGTGCAAATAGCGTACAATGACAGCGCCGTCACGCGCACCTAGGTACCAGTGTTAGAGTTACATGTTAGATTGTATTAGATAGAGAGCAGTATCATACCCTGAGGGCGTGCTTGGAAGTGCGTCTGGTTGTTTTTCGGGCTCTTCCACTGTGCGCTCATAAAGGGAAAATGGAGTGCTGGGGCGACTGCGCGGCTGAGCAGGCCGTATTCCTGCTGCATGGAGAAGGCGATCGTGGTGCTATCGCTATCTTTCCAGTGGCGGTAACCAAATAGATGATCTGGTTGAGGACCCTCGAGGGCGCCGTACTCTTTGACCCAGGCTAAATCAATCGGTGGCGGCAGATAGCGCTTGTCGAGATTCTGTTTGGCTTTGACGGCCAACATAGGCAGGCTATCGTCCTCAACGAACAAAAGCACGTCCTTGAGCAGGTCAATCCCGTCTTGTTCCGCAAGGCGTTGGGCCCGCCTCTGCCGCTGAGCAACGTGCCGTGCATTTGGAGAGCGCAAGGGATCTATACTCGAACTGGCGCCTGCTTTCAACTCGTCGACAAAGGCTTGGAGACCGGCTGGCAGGGCTCGGTGATGGCCAAAGTGGATGCCATAGTAGCGCAGCTTGTCCTCATTGTCGCGAACTTTGGGCTCTGATGACTTGGACGGCGAGGCGCTGCGTGACGACACGGCGCCAGTAGTCAATGATGGCGGAGGCATCGACGTGGACATGGATGTTGATGTAGATGTGAATATAGGGCGGGGCTGATTCACAGCGAGTTGGTTGTGGAGGGCGAGCCGTTCGTACGTGAGAGGAGCGTGTGCCAGTGAGGGAGACGAGGCTGAGTGCGAGGTGCGGCGGCGCTTGGCAAAGTGCGGGGGCAGATGCAGCGACGGCGAGAGCGCGCGTTTGGGCATGGATATACGGCTGGTCTCTTGATATGATGCTGATGTTGATAATGTTGATCAATGTTGGAGACGTCGGGGGATTGGCGTCTTACTGTAGGTATCCGTGCACTTAGTTTACGTGCCTGTGCGCGCAACCATCGCCAAACACCAGAACAGTCTCCTGAAATAAGACTTTACATTCGCAGCAGGTGCAGACTTAAAAAGTGTTGTACGGCTGATATAACAGCTCAACAAAGCAAGAAAGTTGCAGACGGTAAATGTTGAGCGACATAGATGAAAAGACATACTACTCTACAGTGCGACTGCACCATTGCCCCGCTCCGTGGGGTTATTCACAGGCCAATGGTCTTCTCTGTTAGTTTTGGCACCTCATCGTGATGGTCCATTACATAAGGATCATTTTCTGCATGAGCGGTAAGACAATTACTGCTCTTAGCCTTCTTGGGGCATGCGCATGGTATACCGAGCAACTGCATTACCGTCTAGTGGCATATGACGCGCGAATGACAAGATGTTATTGGTAATGCCACTAGACTTCGCCTACTTCTTCTGGCTAGCTAATACCGATATTGATGCTGCCGCACCCGCACATAGACCATCTTCCTACGGTCCGCCATTGCGAAAGCGTATGCGCCCAGCCGTCGCAGCTAAACCTCTCTGAAACGTACAATGAGCTTCCAATACCGTGCGGTAGAAAAATGAGAGCACCATAGCCTCCGAGTTCTTTCGCCAAGTGGGCATATTTTCTTCCAGCAGATATGTAACCTTTAATTTTCTCTTGCAGGGTAAATTTAGTTTTGAATAGAGTAAGTTCTTAACAAGCTTGCGTCAACAACTCAGCCGTATAGCCCTAGAGACTCAATTCATTTACAACCACACAAGCGAATGTGTGAAATAGCTTGTAATATATCTCGGTGTTCTCTAGGATAAGGCAAAGGTACACGCCATAGTTAACCGAAACATGTAGTAATCGCACGTCGTCGCTTGTAATATTCTGCTATATGTTTAGGTTCTAGAATTGCACTTCTTAGGTTTGGACCTTTTGCAAAAAGTTCTGGATGTTTTGATGCTCTAATAGCTCAGGCTGTTCAAGTTTTAAGATCGTTCTTTGCGAGATCAAAGGAACGAGCCTAGAGGCTCCGAGTAAATCGATTGATGGAGGGACAACTTTGGTAGGCGAAGTTACAGCTGTGGCCGGAGAGTGATTGGTGAGCGCAGAACTAGTGGCGTGCGAAGCAGCGGAAGATAAAGAGACATTGATTGGTGTAGAGATGAAGGTGGGTAGAGGAGCTCCGGTTGACAGAGTAACGACGCCGGATGGAGAGGCTTTTATTGAGACGGAGTAGGGTGTGGTTATTAAAAGGGCTTCTGAAAGAGTGGTTCTTCTGTAAATAAAATCTAAGACGCTAATTGTCTTTTCTAGTAGCTTGAAAAGATGTGATCGAGAGTGTTATTGTGAGAAATTCGCCCGGCTGAATTGCATAAATCTTGAGCTCAGATCTGAGTTGGCTGCTCTTTCCGAAGCTTATGGTGCATGAAAATCTGCTGCCAATCCCCCAAACCACAAGCCCCAAACTCCCAGAACCCAAATCACCAAACACCTAAAAAGCGGGCGGAAGTATCTGAAACTAAAAATTGAGCTCATAAGCGCTGCTGCTGTTTATCACCAAAGGCCGGCCAGTCAATGGAATCTCACACAAGGCAAACCTACACTTCGAGTGTCCTCGAGGGGGTGACCACCAAAGAGAGAGAAGGAGGGACGGAGGAGAGGCTCTAGATATACTGCTCCAGTGACCTGTGCGCTCAAGCAACGGTGAAATGAGGGTGTGTTGAAGAGCAGTTGTCACGATTTATGACGTCATATTGGCAAAATCACGATGACATGGGCGACAAAAATAGCCGGTGTTTACCCATACGGCAGCAGAATGGTGGTGGCGGGAATCAGCGTGATGGTGATTGTGAAGCTCGAAATCGCGCGTTTTGATGTTACCGGTCAAATTTGGCGTCGGATCTTACGTTGGATTTTGCGTTGGAGTTTGCGTTGTAGTTTGCCTTTTTGTGCCGGGTACCGCTTGGATTGAGAGAGTCGAATGATCACTGGACTTATCGCAAGGTCACAGGTTTTCAACTACGCAGAACCTCGCTCAAATGTTTGAACTTATACCGCACCAGAACATTTTACCGGGGGCGTAGATGCTGCTAACTTGTCTTCTTGCCGGGCAGACGCGTATCTCTCAATATAGGCAAAACGGCGGTGGCGAGCGCAGGCGGGCAGGCGCCTAACAAGATTACGAAGCACAGCGGCGTGCTGGAGATTGCGAGCGGTGGATGTTTGCGAGCGGTGGAGGTTGTAGGTGGACGTTTGCGAGCGGTGGAAGTTGTGGAGGTAGTGCTGTCGTTAAGATTGTGAGCGTGGTGGTGGTCAGTTTGAAATCGCGATGACGTCAGAACGCTGCTTCTAATTTCTTGATGTCAAAGACACACGCATAGTACTTGCGCTTATTTGAAGATGCTGAGCAGTAAGTTTAACCCTTCGGTTTGGCACTTGCGGTCCCAAAGGACATGATATGAAGGTAGACCTGATCACGAACGCGCCCTACCTAATTAGAACACTAATTACTGTGCATGTCTCTTCTTGACAACTAATAAGAATTAGTTCTTGTCAAAGTTGAACAAAGATCTTGGTTCGTGCTCGTTACGAAATTTATGAGACATGTGAGGCACGTGACCTGTCATGTGACGAGGCTGTGCAACAAAAAAGTACAGCTGGCTTGCCAACAAATTCATTGCTAATCATCAAATATCAACCGCCTCTTATATTATAACTTATCTCTCAAGTACAATGTGTGAATGGGCTTGCAGGACCTACGCATCTTGTCAACGAAATCCCAAACACCAAATCCGCCACCATATTCACCGTTGTAAAGCTGCTATTCAAAACAGCGTGCCTTGTATCCCAGCAAATGGACATCAGAGGGATTTACCACTTGCCCTTGACACTCAAGATACGAACATAGCTGGAAATTGTCCTGTTTGTGAAGGGGATACGCCAGCTAATTCGTCTGACTGATACCGGTACGTTCGTCTGTCCCCCAAGGTGTGGCTAGAGATCGTGGTTGAGCCTGCATGCGGCCTACATCTCTAAGATCCCTGAATGTACTAGATCTGAATTAAACACGCTGACGAAATAGTATAAGGGACGGAGAAACTAGACGTACAATGGCTCATTTTTAGAAACTTGAAAAATTTGAAGTTCTAGCTGGCTGAGTTCGATATCCAGGATTGTTTTGCAGTAGAGGTCGAGGACAAAATACAATTGGGAAGGTGAAGACGGCTCAAACAATATATGTATATAAATATCCTTGTGCAGAAGTTCGAGTTCAAGACCTTGTGAATCGAAGAAGGCTTCGAGCAGATGGTTCTGAGTCTTATAATGTCGCTCGGGACATCTAAGAATGATGCGTTTCGGAGCGATTTGTGTCATTGCAGTGGAAATAATTTGCTGCTGCGGACGGCAGGTGTGATAAATTTGACGGAATGTTGTGTCAGGGGAGAGCAGGGGACTGGTCGCTGCTTTGAGTTCCGTGTTACCTCTAATGGGATAACGTTAACGTTGTGGCCAATCATGCTGACATACCGTGTCCGTGCGCGCAATGACCCAGTTCGCGCAATGACCCACTTGGCAACACCATAACTTTCAGAAAAAATAAGGCTGTAGAGCCACTACCAATAGCTAGTATCGCAAGATGTTATAAAGTTGTAGTATATATAGTATTGCGATCAACTTGTACTACTTGTATTTACATGGTAAGTTAATGTTGCGCCCGCAGCAGGTAGTGCGCACTAGGGCAACTAGTGCACCTACTTTAACTTTTATATGAAATAAATTAAGAACTTTAGGTTTTTCACACTTTTACTTTCAAGTAAAGGCTTAAAAAGCGTTATAGTTACTTTTTTAAGATACTCGTATAGCTTTTTAAGTATAATATATGATAGGCTAGAGCCTAGTGACGAATCCTCGATAGAATCTCGGTTACGCGTGCAAGTGCACGGCTTATAGTTAGGCCTACCTAAACAACAATTAGACTCATTCTTTTTCTAATTAAAGTTTGAGAAAGATTTCGCTTAAAGCCTTTAATAGATACCTAGGACCTTTATAGACTATAGTTTTTTTCTCTTTTTATTAAATATCTTAGCGCGTGGACCTTATCTACCCATTGTTCGAATCTCGTTGACTACACACAATCTTTTTTTTTAAATTTTTGCGACTGATTAGTAGAGAGTAGCTGCTTTTCACTATTTTGGAAAACCCATTTTGACTACAACAACAACTACTACCTTTGATACCTTAAAAATACATAAATAGAAAGTATAAAATATTTTTAAATAGTAACTGAGTAGTAGCTATTACAAAACTGCTAGTTTAGAGCTATAGCCTTAATAAATACTTAGTTAACCTGCTACTAGCATTGTATAACGTCTAGTAGTAAACGTATATTAGTGTAGTTAAGTTATACGCAGAATACGATTTAAAAAAGCTTTATTATCACTTTCAACAGTACTTAAAACTAAGTATTCTAGTTTTACAAAAGGATATTATATAATATCAAGTGATTGATATTAAAGTCTTGAAACAATTCCAGAAGCTGAGAATAAGTGGTTGTATAATTAGTAGAGTGGAAAATAAATATATTAATTAACTAAGTGTACAATAACTGCTGAAAGGACTTTAGACGATCTGGCCCGTATATATACACGCTACTAGGGCCGTCACGTGGTATCCTACTAGGATTATCTATTGACTAGGGTACTCCACCTATTAATACTCTAACACACTCACTAGGTTAGTAGGGTATTATTAATCTAAGCTTTAAGCAATAGGCAGGCCTAAAAAAATAATTATTGTTAATTAAAAGCTACTTGTAATACTATGTTGTTGTAGTACTGCTGTGTAATTAATGTTTAAATTAAGCAAACAGCTTAAATTAATCACAATATTAGAATATTAGAAAAACCTTGAGTATTGCGCAATGAGTCTATGCGTAGTAGTTATAATAATATCAATCACGTCTACTACTCTTTTACAGCCTTTGTTCATAGCTTTAATACAATAACAATTACTAAGTCTTCTTAATCTCTACTACATTACTACTACTATAGTATGTTATGTTACTTCAATGCTCTTCTATTTACTAGCTATTAATCTTTTTATTTGAGTCTATTTTTAACAGCAACAAGCCTTAGCGTAAGTGTTACTTAAAAAGTTATTATAAAGAGCATAATAATTACTTAAAAAGCCATTGCTAGTAACTTAAGAATACTACTATCAAGAGAGCTACGCGTGTGAAAGCTCATTGAATAATAAAGTAAGAATAGCAGCTAATCCGAAAAGTACTAATAGTTAGATTTTATATAATAGTTTATATGTGTATTACGAAGTAAACAGTAGTACTACTTGAGAACTAATCAACTTGCCTACTAAACGAGGTTTTTTGTTAAGCGTCTGTTTAATTTTCAATCTAACTAAGAGTCAAACTAAGCAATTAGTCTGGCGAAAAGGCAAGGCTTTTTAGAAGCTTATACAAAAGTTATAAGAAATTACTGCATGATTAACGTTGCGTAAATAGCAATATAGTAAGAGTAATAACCTTATAACGTCTAAGAAGCTATTTACTAGGTGTAACAAGCTTTTGATTGCTTAGAAAAAGTTGCCTAATTGCGTTTTAAAGCTTACTACCAACTTTTTGCGTTATTATATTTTGCTATATAAGCGCTATACAAGAAATCGCTTTAGTTTTTTTATACTAAGCTTTAGTATACGCGCATTTGAACAAGCAGTTAGAGTAGTATTTATTATACTAGTTATCTATTTTATATATACTATTTTGTTAATTATAATCTTTCTGTTTAGTTTATAGCTAACGTGGTTTATAAGCAAATAGCCCACCTAAGCGAATAGCCAACACCCTACTAGCGCGTTAACGTTAACAAGTTATTACAGACTTTTACTATAGTTTAAAAACTATTACTTTTATTTTTAAGGTATTAAAGGTGGTGGTTGTTGTTGTAGTCAAAGTAGGTCTGCCAAAAAAGTAAAAGCTAGCTGCCCTCTACTAATTAGTTGCAAAAGTCAAAAAAAGATTATATGTAGTTAATAAAATTTAAACAGTAAGTAGGTAAGGTCTACGCGCTAAGCGCTTAAAGTAGAGAAGCTTAGACAGCTAAGCAAAATTAAAGTTAGAGAACTTGCTAAAGGTACTGAAAAACAACATTAATTAAAACATATTTAACAGCAATTGCTAGCTTATAGCTAGTAACAAGATTGCAATAGAGATAGAGGAGATAGAAGAGGTTAAAGACATGTACGTTACTGCAGCAGAAGCCTGCCATACTTTATAAAAGCTTCCTATCTACTACTTCTGAATTTTAAGATTCCTTATACTATATAGTACTATATATAAACAACTTGTATCTAAATAATATAATACTTAGACTTTCTGTTTCTTGTTTAATACAAAGACTAATAGCTTATATTAAGTAAAGTTAAACTTTACTAATTAACTATATAAGTAGCTTAAGTAGGAGATAATGAAGTCTGCGTTTACCTTTGTTAAGCGGCCTCCCTAGTTAGTTAAAGAGGAGCTGTTAGTAGTAGCTTTTATAGTAATTAGGTAGACGTAGAGGTTAATTTTTATTATTTACTAACACTTTATTAATGCGTTTACTATTATAAATTTTCAAAGTTATAACAAAAGTTCTTAAAAGCTTATTTAGAAGTAAGTCTATTAAATATTTTACGCATGTTATTATTCTAGGTATAGTAATAGTGTGTTATTTTACTAATCTCTTCCTAAGTAAATATAACCTTAATAAAAAAACCTCATAGTAGCTTTACAAAAAGCAAAAGCGTGTTAAAATAGCTATTAAGTAGCTAGGACAAACTAATAAGTAAGAAGATTTTAAAGGTTGCCTTTAGAAATAACAAAGCTATACTTAAATAGTAGCGCTGTTATTGTATATTTACATCTAAGTATAGGCGCTAGAAACGCCGCGACTGCAACACTGCTAGAATAGCGACAGAGACAACAGAAGTTGCGGTTAGCAGTAAATAGTTAGTAGTACATAGTTATTAGTCAAAAGAGTTAGTTAGGAAAATATTGCGCATCTTTGTTTCTTTCTAAACATACAACACACTAATTGCGTGCTAGCCTAATAAGGGGGCATAAGCCCGGATACTTGTTATTAGTAATCAATATTTTTTACTAAAAAGGTGTCTACAAAATGTTTGATCACATTGAAAAGTTGTCTTAAAAGGCCTAATCCATATAAACTATTACAATATGCTAAATTAATAATTAGAATTGTTACTATTACTTGCACTTTTTATCTTGACTACGTAGGTATAAGCGTTGTGTTCAGTCTGCTTGCATTGCTTGCACTACTTTTTTGCTTATATTCTCTTTAACGCACTCTTACTATTACTACAATTATACCTTGCTTAATTAGCCAATACATTGTGTACTTTATCTATAGTAAAAGTCTCTTCTATCAATATATATTGCTTCGTATAGCCTTTAAGCTCATTTCCTTTATGAAAAGCTGCTTAGAAAGTAGTAACCTCTTTTATTAAAAGTACTATTCAATATACTAATTACTAAGCTTCTCTACTGAAATGGATAATATAATATGTAAATTAATGTGTAAAAACCTTATAGCGCTTCTTTATACTTATTAAGATAAAACAGATTTAAGCTTTAACTTTACGCGTGATGCGTAGTATCTATACCCACTAAGTTGCTACTTATTATAGAAATTAATATAATGTCTACATTACTATATTAAGCTTAAATAACATAGCTTATAAGTTATATAAAACTAGACTAGCGCTTTTAAAGCTAGCTTAGAAATTGTTTCTAATAATGAACTACTTAAAAACAGCTTTAAAAGTTAATAGAGAGGGTTTTTCTTGCTAACTCAGTAAGTATAGTTATATACTAAGCTTAAAATAGCATTAATATACTTGTACTTTAACAGCAAAAAGTAAGCAATATTCAAAAGCTAAAATCAGGACAAATAAGTGCGTTTGTATGAAAAAGAAAAATGTTATTTTTATAGATAATTTAAAATTTAACACAGTAGTAGCTTTGATAGCTGTTAGGAATAAAGAGATAAAACTTACTTAGAGTATAGCCGTTTGTATAGATATGAAAGTATTTTAATTAGGGAAAATTAAGCTAATAATCTATCTAGCTATCAAGACTAACTCCAAGAACTTAGTTAGCAAGCAAATTCTCGAACTAAATATTATTAAGCACGTTACTTAAAAAAAATAGATGAAAGTAGTATTGAGTAACTTAACATGCTTATACTTTAAATTATAGATTCTTCTATATATTTACTTTGCTATGAGTGCATTTTCTGAATATATTCATTTATAGTTTTAATTACTAACTATACTTTAATTTTGCTTATTATAAAGCTAAATTAAAGAAAATTATGAATGTAAAAAGAACGTATCTTAACATAGGGTAATGCGAACGCGAACTTCTATTATGAAATTTAGTTATAAGAGAGGCTTATAAGAGGTTGTAGGCTTACATTACGCTAAAAGACTCTGCAGACGCGTAACTAAGCCTAGTTTAGGGGAGTCTAAGACTGTTAGCAAGGATGACGCTGGAAAAATTTGCACTTGCGCAATTAAGCCTAGTTAAGAGGTTTTAGGGCTGTTAGCGGACGTCTGCTCCTAGCAGTCTGTAATAAAGCTCTCCTTCTTTCTAGGAGTGTGTCCTGCACGAGGTGTGACAAAAAAAAGTCAAAATTTTTCAAAAAATTTAGTAGTCTAAGCTTTTTTATACTAAGAATCGCATAGACGCGCTAAGGCGCACTAAAACGTAGCCTGTACATAGATATTAGAAATCTTTCTTTTAAGCTGTCTACCTAGACTGCTTCCCCCTAACTAATTAATTAGTAAGTATTAGAGTATTAACACTCGGTTGACATACGGATCACCCTGTTAATTAGGTAATCCTAGTAAGCTGTTCACGTGACGGCCCCGCTAGCGTCTATATAAACAGGCTAAATTATCTTATGTCCCTTTAGTAGTTCAGACACTTTATTGTAGCACTTAGTTAATTAATACACTCATTTTCCACTCAGGTAATCAAGCACTTGCTCCTTCTTAGCTCCTACAGTAAGCATTTTTAAAATTTTTCTAGAGTTAGTAAGGTCTAGATTGTTTTAGATTAGAGTAGACTAGGCCTATTGGTTCTAGCTCTTCTACTTCTTATACTAACAAGCTTACGTTAGCGCTGCTAATTCTAGTATAGCCTATTCTATTTTATATTTACGCTACTTAGTTTTCTTAAATATCTTTTTTTATTTGTCCTTACTTATTCAGTTCTATCTATACTAAATCCAGAGTTTCTAAGACATTTAATATATTACTATAGTCTACCTGCGCCTAGATAATTAAGACTACTAATATGAGGGCTTCTATTAATAAAAATATGTATGTTTTGTGTATATCTACTTTATATCCTACAGTTATAACTAATAATTAGTTAGAGCTTGTGCATTGTTGCTATCCTACTAAAGATAAGCGTAGTTTATAGGTATAAGTACACTTCTAAGGGCATTTATTCAAATTTATAGGAATTAATATTTATCTAGTTATATAAGGCTGTTATTTAGGCCTGCTAAATTAACGCTAATAACGTAACAGCGCAGGCAAGACTTACGGATTAGTATTAGCAGAAAGGATCACGGCAAGGCATATAGGAGTGCGTTATAATCTACATAGGAGCCTTAATTTAAATAAAGTACTTATAGGCCCTGTACAAAAGAATAATAAAAATCTACAGAGCAACTATAGATTCTAAACTATCATTATACTTGTACCTTAGGCTAGAACTAGAGTAGGTCTATGTCACGGATGATAGCGTGTTGGCTAGATCCGCCCCTGCAATTGTGCTTATAAGGGGCTCCTCACCTGCAAGGATACCTGCAGGTATTATTGCTTAAAATATACACACGTTATTATTTAGACCTATCTCTTACTATCTTCTATAGTGTAAAGCAAGTACTATTGCCTAAAGCCACCCCTTACAGAATAATACCTCTTCCTACAAGCTAATAGTCTAGAGATAGCTCTCTTAACGCAATTTAACACTTAAAGTAATTAAAGAAGCTAGAGCTCTACTACATTTAAACTCTCTAATCCCCCTTAAACTCTATTAAGGCCCGCCACACCTAAGAAGCCTAACAAGCGCACCTAAGGCGCACCTGCAACGCTTAAAGAGCGTATTAACACTATAAAAAAGTAATATAATAAACTTTAATTTTTGCAATAATTATAAAAGTTAGAAAAAGAAGTAGCACAACTAAAAGAAGTTAAATAAGAAGAAATTCTAAATATACTAACACTACTAACTATATTATTCTACGCGTAAAACATACTTAAAGCAACACTTACTATGTATACATAACGCGTGTTAAAACTTAAAGACTTAGCTAAATACTAAAGTAAAACTTTTAAAAAATATTATAAATTTACTTATTTTTGTAAAGTAGCCTTTTAGCTACTACTATAAAAATTTAAAAAAAGTAATAATAAAGTAATTTAAGTAATATAGTATTTTAAAGTAGACTTTTAAAAGCTTTAATATACTTACTATAAGCATTTTTTTTTTAAAAAAAAAGTACTAACTTAAAACTACTTTAAGTAATATATACTTAACTTACTTTTAGACTTTATTAACTATAGCTTTAAAGTAGCAACTGCGTATACGCACGCTATATAGTAGAAGAACTAAACTATTTAATTATTTATAACTTATTTTAATATTTTTAAAAATTAACTTTTAATATATACTAAAGTATAAAGAGTCTAGCACTTATTTATAAAACTAAGGCCTAAACTATAGCATGCAATTACTAACTACTATTAAATTTCTATAACTAAAGAAGACTTTATTACGCTTAGCTCTATACTTAAATAGAATTTACGTAGAGCACTTATTATATATAATTTGCCCTACTAGAGTACTTTTACAAAAAAAAGAAAAAAATACTTTTTTTTAGCTACTATAATAAACGCACTTAAAAAGTATAAAAATAGTAATAATATTATATACTTTAAGTGCTAGAAGAAAAAATACTATGCTAATAAGTGCTAAAGTAGTAACTTTAATAAGGCCTTAGTTAATATAAACTAAATAAAAAAAAGTTAAGCTTTATTATAAACTTAAAGTTAGTAAAGTGTATACTAATAAATATTTTACTAGAAATATAGCGCGCGTGTTACGTACGTTTAGCAACTAGAGTAAAAAAAAACTTTAAGTTATTTTAAACTTATAAGTAGATATTAGCCTTATTAGTTAAAAAATAGCTATAAAAATAAATCTAAAACTTATTTAAAATATAGAACTTTTCTACTTAAGTTAAATTAGACCTGAAAGGTAGAATATATACGTAGTATATAAGCTCTAGCTACGCTTAATAAATAATAATAGCGTAGAGCGTATTATAAAGGTTACTATATATAAAGTAGACAAAGAGAGTATACTACTACTACTTAGTAATTTCTTCTTAAGTTAGAAGAGTATTTATATTAAATATAGAAGCTAGAAGTAGCGTTAAAAATATTTAAAGGCAAATATTAACTTAGTAGCTACTAAAGTATTTTTAAAGAACATAAAACTTACAAATTTAAAAACTTACTTTTTAAAAGTACTTTAAAATAATAGTATAAGTATTAAGCTTAAAGTATATAAACTAAATATATTTATAGCGCAAGTGCAGCGTATACTTAATATATTATAAAATTACACTAATATTTTTAATAATAAAGCTACTAAAACTTTTTTATAGCTAAAAAGCTTAGATTACGCAATTTCTATTTAATAAAGCAAAGAACCTCTTTATAGGCCTCTTTATACTTTCTTTTTTTATAAGCTTTAAGTACTCTGCAAATATATTAAGAAAGCACTATAAAAAAAAAATTTACTATAGCACTAGCCCTATAAGTATACTAATACTATTTATACTAAAAAAAGATAAAACTCTTCGCCTTTGCGTAAATTATTAAGGTTTTAATACTATTATAATAAAAGATTGTTGTTTACTTTCTTTAATTAAAAAAACACTAGACTGCCTATTAGGCGTATGCTACTACACTACCCTAGATCTTAAAGACGCCTACTATTGTTTAAAAATTAAAGTAGAAGATAAGTAGAAGACTGCTTTTAAAATATAATATAGACATTTTAAATATCTTGTTATACCTTTTAGGCTTATAAATGCCCTAGCAAGTTTTTAAGCCTATATTAATAAAGCTTTAAGAAAGTACTTAAATTACATCTACGTAGTTTATCTAAATAACATTTTTATTTACACCTATAATAATAACATTACACTACACTAGTGTGCTATACACGCTGTACTTAACTCTTTATAAAGAGCAAAGTTATATATAAATTTTAAAAAGTATATATTTACTTTAAATAAAGTTTATTTTTTAAAATTTATTATTATAAAAAGTAGTATTTACGTAAATCTAGCGCGCGTTGCTACTATTAAGTAATAGCCTACACCTACTAGTATAAAGGAGCTACAGTTCTTTTTAAAATTTATAAATTTTTATTAGTATTTTATTAAAACTATGCTATAAAAATAGCACCTTTTATAAATATTTTAAAAAAGAAATAAGCATTCTACTAGAATAAGAATATACATATTACCTTTATAAGGCTAAAGCAACGCTTTATATATACGCTTATTTTATATTACTTTAAAAATATACGTATAATTTATGTTAAAATAAATACTTTAACTTTTATTATATTAGGCATATTATCTTAATTATTTAAAAACAAAAAGTAGTTTCTTATTATATTTTACTTATAAAAACTATAAAACACTAAGCTAAACTATAAAGTGTACAACTTTAAACTTTTAGCTATTATATAGAGTTTTAAAAAATAGTAGCACTACTTAAAAGGCCCTTAACATACTATTTAAGTATTAACTAATTATAATAACCTACGCTTTTTATGCGCTATACAAAACCTAAACTAGTGTTAAGCACGCTAAGCTTTATATTTAAAAGCTTTTAATTTTAAAGTTAAATACTACCTAAGGCATATAAACCCTATAAATAGACTATTAAAAAAAGTAAACTATAAATAAAAGAACTTATTGTTAACTTAACTATTGCTTATACTATAGAACAAACTTCTAGTAAGGCTAAAGTATAGTAGAATAAAAAGTTCTATAACTTAGTATAGCTAAAAAGGCGCATGTAAGACGTATATAGCTAATATTTATAAAATAAAAAGTATCTAAACTGCTAGTACTATAGGGTGCACACTATACGTACTACGCTTTCTAGCTAAAGTATTAGTTAGTAGCGAACTTATAATAGTAGAGTTAAAAGCTTTAATAAATAAACTACGCTAGTTATAATAAAGAGATACTTTTACTTTATAGTAAGTTGTAAACTCTATATAAGCAGTATACACTTAAAATAGTAGTAGCGCGTAAGTATAGCGTATTAATAATAAAAAAGTCCTAAAATATAAAAGTAGAATTTATGTTCTACTAAAACAAGCTATTAGGCAGAAAATTCTATTATAAAATTATAATATGCGTATAGCAAGTTATTTTAGCACACGTAAAACTTATAAGCTTATTAGTAAGCTATATTACTAGCTAAAGCTAGGCTATAATGTTTAGGATTATGTAAAGACCTATATAGTATACTAAAAAAGTAAAGCTTTAAAACATAGCAAATATAGTTAGTTATTACTATTACTAGTTTCTAATAAAATATTTAAAAAAGTAAGCTTTAATTTTATAATAAGCCTACTACTAGCAAGAAATAACAATTTAAGTTACGTATTTAATGTAATTTTTATAATTATTAACTACTTTTTCAAAATAGTAATCTACGTACCTATATTAAAAATGTAAAATACAAAATAGTTTATAGAATTTTACTTTAGTAATATTATTGTAAAATATAGAGTCTAAGAAGGCATTATATTTCTCTTAGGTAGATTAACTAGCAGTGGGCACTGCTAGTAATCTAGGGGGTGTGTCGCAACGTGTGTGTGTGTATATGTATCCTCTAGCCGGAACACGATCTATCGATCGGTCGGTATTTTGTTTCCGACATTTAATCATAGTTTAATCTTTACTTTTATATTTTAGAGAGAAATATGCTACTAATAATAAGTAAAGCGCAGGCTAAGCACAGCCTTCTACTTATAGATAAATAGGCAAACTAAATGCTAAAACTAAATAATAAAGCAATACTTAAGAACGTTTGCCTTAAAGAAATAAAATAATTAAGTATTACTTTTAACAACTATATAATTCGCGTATAACAACTCTATTTATAAATTAACAAAAATAACACCTTTTTATTTAGTATATAGCAAGTATTTATTGCTTACGTTGCTTTTTAAGAATAGTAGGCTAGAAGAGGAGGTACTAGACGCTATAAACAGAGTGCAGCACATATACAGCACATGTGCAATAGCAAGAAAATACTTTTTAGTAGTATAAAAATACTAATGCTAATACTATAATAAAAAATATAAACTAAAATTTTTTTATTAAAAAAACTTAGTTTACCTTAGTATAAAGAATATTAACTTAGCTTACTAACTTAGTAAGAAGCTTTCTAGTAAGTTTATAAGACTATTTTAAGTACAAAAAGTAGTTAAAACGTAAGCTTCCTAACTATAACTACCACTTTACTATTATATTTATAATGTCTTTTACATCTCCTTACTAGAATAATAAGAATAATATAGTAGTTAAAAAAATAATACTTAGGTATTAGAAATTAGCCTTAAGAGTAAAGAGATTTAGGAGGTTAAGAAAATATTAAAGAAATGCATTAAGAATAGCTAGCTAGAGTATTAGCTATAATAAAAAAGCTATAATAAATTATAAAATACTTATACTTTAGTATTACAGTTTAAGAATATAAAAGAACTAATTAAAAAATATAAGTATAAGTAAAGATTATTATGTTCTAAGCGTGCTAAGAAAATATACTAAATATTATTATTACGCACTAAAAGCGTAAATTAAGTATTTAAATAAATAAATTATAAGTATAAAAATAATTTACTTTTACTTATTATTAAAAATTTTCTTACTACTAGCACAAACTTTATTATTACTACTAATATTATTACTACTACTTCTAGCACTACTATTATGCGCGCTACCTGCGCCTAGACTACGCCTAAGAAGCAGCACGTTGTCGTCGCCTAAGCTCTTATTATTATTCTTATTATTACTAGCAGGACTAGCAATTCTAGCTGTATAACTAGTAATTAATTTAAAAATAGCTACTATATAGCGCTACTTTACTAAAATTAAGCTTAAGTAGTAAGGCAAAGTTATTAGTACTTAAGTAGAAACTTTTATAAAAGTACTAGTATATATAATAATATAGTAGTAGTTAAAAAGCTTAAAGTTAAATTAGTGCTAGTACTACGTAAGCTTAATACTAGTAGTAATAATAGTAGAGTTAGTTCTTAAAATATTAGTATTAGTAATAGTAGTATTAAAACAAGCGTAAAGTTAGTATAAATAATTTAAATACTTATTAAGTACTTTAAGAACTTATTTAAATTAGCTAAAGCACAGTTAATAAAATAAAAATACTTACTTTAGTATAACTACTATAATTACTCTTAGTATAATAGTTATAATAATAATGCTTAGTTTTACTACAAATTTTTTTTTATTTAGCAATGCTTTACACGCAGTATAGGCACGTTATATATAAAGTAATAAAATTAGTAGCTTTCTTCAGCACGCTAAACTTATATAGCTAAGTATTTTATAAGTAGAACTTTTTAATATACTTAAGATTTAAATAGTAGACTATAATAAAAATTAGAGCTTAGTATTAAAGTATATAATAAGTACACTAAAATTGTGTATTAAGTGTATTAAGTAAGACAAAGACTATAAAAAATATACTAAAAAAATTCTTTATTACTATAGCAAATATTACTTTATATAAACTACTTATAATAACTATATACTTTTACTTTTACCTTTAAAATTTTTTAAAAAATAAATAATAAAATTTAAAAGTTACTATAATAATGCTATAAAACTTAATCTATAGAGGTTGCTATACATCTAACTTATAAGTAACATACATCTTAAGCGTATATAACTTACGCGTAGAATATGCTTCTTGTTAAGCTATCTTTATATATAATTTTAGAAGTTTTAAGTTAAGGCTATTAGGACGCTAGACTAGAGGGGGAGGCTCTGTTACGGATGATAGCGTGTTGGCTAGATCCGCCAAACTCGCTTATTGTTAGCTTGCCCACCTGCAATTATGCTTATAAGGGGCTCCTTACCTACGAGGATACCTGCAGGTATTATTGCTTAAAATATACACACGTTATTATTTTAAGCTATCTCTCACTATCTTCTGTGGTGTGAAGCAAGTACTATTGCCTGAAGCCACCCCTTACAGTCTAATACTAATCAAATTCTAAGAGAGCAGTAAAGACAAGAGGGCTGTAACGTGTTTATTACACTACCTCCCCTGATAGTAGACAGCTAGTTTTATAGCTGTATATTTTTAATACATTTATTATTTATTAACTTTATAACGTCTCTTGAGGTTGTTGTAGACTTTTAATAGGCAGTTATTGCAACTTTAACCAAGAGAAGAATTAGGCCGGCCTTAAGTATTTATTATTTTAATATTATAACAACACGTTGTGTCTAATTTTTCTGCTTCTCCTAAACACTAGATATATACTATAGGAGCTAAGAAGAAGCAATTGCTCAATCAACTAAGTAGAAAGTGAGTGTATTAATCAACTAAGTGCTACGACAAAGTGTCCAATAACTACTAAAAAGATATAAAACAATCTAGCCCGTTTGTATAGACGCTAGCAGGGCCGTCATGTAAACAGCTTACTAGCATTACCTAATTAACAGGGTAATCTGTGTGTTAACTAAGTATCAATACTCTAACACACCCTTTAAGTTAGTAAGCAACTATTAATCTAAGCTGTAAGCAAGAAGTTAATTAATATTGATAATTAAGAGGTCTTTTTATAATCTTAGCCCTACTGCTTAATCTTTTTATCTCCATTATAATATTGTAATGTTATACTAATTAAGCAAGCAGCTTAACCTTATTATGACTTTTTAAACATTAAATAGACCTTAAAAATTGCGTAATCAGTCTATACGTAATTACAACAAATACTAATTGCGTTTAATACTTTTCTAAAACCTTTAACCTTGCTATAATATTAATCACTAAGTCTTTTTAATTTTTAACGCACCTTTATTACTATTAATATAGTAGGCTTTATTGCTTTACTATTTTCTTACTAATTAGCTGCTAATCTTTCTAGTGTAGTCTACCTCTAACAGCAATAAGTATAAGCGTTACTTAGAAAGCTCACGCTAGTAACATAAGAGTACTGCTTAGTATAAGCACTATACGTATTAAAGCCTATTTGATAATAAAGTTTACTAAGTAGCTAATTTTGAAAATAATAAAAATTTGTTACCTCTGCCTTTTGATCTTTACGCTAGCCGCAAGACTTCTAGTAGCTCTACATAAAGAATAATCTACTTGCTTACTAAATATAGCCTGCTGTTAAGCTATTATTTCAATTTTATCTAAACTAAAAGGCAAACTAAAAACTTAAGCTAGCGTAAAGGCAAAACTATTCAAAAGCCTATTTAAAAGTTAAAGTAGACTACTACTTAGGCGACGTTAAGAAAATAGTAACATAATAATAGTAATAGCCTATATACGCCTATTAAGCTGTTTACAAAGCGCAACGCGCTTTTATCTACTTAAAAAAAAGCACCTGTAAGCTTTTGAAAAATTGCTACTAATTTATTACAACTTGGCATTCTTCTATGTAAGCACTATATAAAGAAGTTACTTAATAATCTTTATACTCAGCGCTGCTATAACTGAGTTTAAAATAGTGGTTAGGGTAGCACTCGCTGCAGCCGTCGCTTATTTTACATATACTATATTATTAATAACAATTTTGCTAATTATTTTATAGCTATGTAAAAAAATAAAAAATAAAGTTTTTTATAATTTAAGCTTCTTGCGTAAACAGCTAACTAGTTTTTAAGAATAAAATAATAATAAGTACTAGGTCAACAAGCATTAGCTACTTAGCGACATTATTACCTACTATAAAGAAATTAATAGCAGTGTTATACTTACTAGAAAGCCTTCTACGTAGAAGCCTTTAGTTAAAAGTTACTACACTTGAAGAATATTATCTTATAGTTGTGCTACTTAGCTTCTACTGCCTGCTCCTGCTCTAGTAAGAGCTTTTAATTAAGAATGTAAGCCTTATAATACTGCATATAACTCTAGTTAATCTATAGTATAGCATACTTAATAGCTAGCTTATAATTAATAGCAGCTGCAGCAACAACAGCTTTAGTAATAGTAGTAATAGCAGCATCCTCTACGTTGATTACTAATTCAAAAACAGCATACGTGCAAAATACTACTTTCTTCTACTTTATATTTAAGTCGCCTTTGCTTTATATATTATACTAATGGCTATTTACGTATACTTAGGTATGTTACTATAAAATAATAATTATTGATAATACAATTTATAAAAGCAATAAATTAAATTTGCGCTTTTATGCTACTTGCTTACGCAATTTAGCTATTAAAGCTAAAATAGCAAGTAATACGCTTAAGCTTGCTAAAGCTTAAAAGGCTCAGCATAACCTACTAATAAAGTCTAGCAAGTATAATAATTCTTATACTTACTAGTAAGCCTATTTCTAGTTCTAGTCTTTAGTTTTTTAGTTAGTTCAGCTTTTAATCTCGTGCTCTTTCTAAGCAACTAAAAAAAAACTTAGCCTACTATATAAGTATTGCTGCTTAATTTAAGTTCTTTACTTATTATATATTATAGCAACTGCTTTAACTTCCTAAACTATTATTAAGTAAGCAACTTAGTAAATTTATCAGCTAGTATAATTGCTGTTTTTAAGTACTTAACTTAAAATAATTTCTTAGTAAACTCTTGCTATAGCTAAGTATTCTACATATTTTTATATTTTTCACATGTGCTAATTTGCTTATTATCCCTAACTATAAGCCTAATTATTTATCAATTATTTCACTAGAATATTTAATCTTCTTTTAAATTTAGAGATACCTTACAAAAGAAGCGTTTAAAAGTTATAGCCTCTTTAGTAGTTTACGTAAGAGTAAGCAGCTTAGCCTTAGTAGTTAACGTAGTTACTATAGTCTGCTAAGCTGTCTTCTAAAATATTAGATTACTATAAAGAATAACTATATATCTATAGGATAATTAACAAGTTCTCTTATTATCTATAAAAAAGCATTGCCTGCAATTATTAGGTTAGGCTATTAAAGTTTCTATATTAGATCGCATCTTATCTCGTCTAATAAAGGTATATAATTACCTATTTAACAGCTTTTATATAGTAATTACTAAAGTCTATAAAAAAGTGTAAGAGCTTTAAAATTCAGTAAGTAATATCTAGTTGCAGCAGAATAGCTATATATAGCACTAATTTAACTTTCTTTTAGTAGGCCTTAATCTCTTGCTTAGTTGCTTTGCTGATATTCCTAATTAGCTCTTCTAATAGCAGTAGAGTCTTTAAAAAGCTATTATATTTTAGCTTAAACTTCTTTTTAATCTTATTAATACACGTATTACATATAAGCGTAATTATTTACTTTTTATAATTTCTAATTACCTAAATACTAAAGAACTATTTAACAGATCTTAATTTCTATCCATTGTACTTATCTATAATCTTTAACTAAAGATCTAATGCTTTCTACTTATAAACTTCTACAAAAAGCAGTTGAGTATTATGTATATAAAATAAAACCAAAATCTTTCTTTTTTAATTAAAGAATAGGTAGGGCTATTCTAGTAAGGTAATTGGTTTAATCTCTTGTATTAATTTTAAAAACTAATTATACTATAAGAATACTAAGTTTTATAATTTATGAGGTGTACAGTTAAGCCGTACACACTTTCTAGGCATTTTAAAGCTATTTAGTATTTTATAAGTCACTAAGTCATCTGCTGTAATTAACCCATTAAGAAATACGTTAACAATGTTATATTAGTTAATTTTTAAATTATTCTTAGTAGTAAGAGCTATTACTGCTCTAAAGAACTTAGCTGATAACATAGCAGCATATATTTAGTTAGTTTACCTCTTCTTCTAAAAATTCATTCTGAAAATAATTTGCGATTTACATTTAAGAAAAAAGCTATTTTAATTAGAATTATATGTCTAAACTTACTTTATTAGTATTAGTTAATTATTTGCTTCTTCTTTTTATATTTTAGTTTAAGTCTTATTCTTACTTAACTTATTAATTTCTTTCTTATAAGCATTCTTAAACATAGCTCTTCTATATACTTAAGCAATTACTTTTAAACTTCTAGCAGTTTAGGTCCATTTTTGCAATACAGTTAGGTATTTTTTATATTTAGTTTATACTTAGTAAGCAAAGCTACTATTACTATATGATTAAAAGTCTTGTAGCTTACTTAGTTTTTCTAAGTTGCTTAGAATTTCAAGAGGTAGGTATTAAAAAAATCTATTTAAAATAAATTTTTATAATTTATAATTAATACGTTAGCACTACTTGTACTTTTACTTTTTAGTTAATTGTTAAAATCTTAAGTTATGTTTTTACGCTTACGCCTGCTACTGAGCTTCCGTAGTAAAAGATAATAATTTATAGGCTAATTTAGGCTTTTACTAGTTATTTTGGCACTATAGTCTATAAGTAGATATTAAGCTTATAGTTGCTTATTTTGTTTACTATCTAAGATCTAGGTTTTTAAATTACAAAATAATTTACAGTTTATAACTTGCTTAATTTAAGTAAAAGTTTTATTTTAATTAGCTAGCGCGTTAAAGTCTTTAGGCTTAGACTATGAAACTAGTAATAAGTTCTTAAGCTTATATAAAGAAGGCTCCTTACTTTTAAATATCAATGGGTTAGCTCTTTTAGGCACGTTAACTACTGTTTAACTATTAAATACTTTGTAATTAGTTATGTTGTTGCTCTTTAAAGTCTCTAGGAGTTAGTTCTAAAGTAGCAAGACTAGTATCTTGCTACTAATTTAAGTAAATTTATAAAAATGTACTAGCCTTGTGCTTTATTTGCTTAACGTCTTCTAAACTACATTTATATTTAGTAAATGGACCTTCCTTACTACTTAAAATAATAATAGATTACTTTTAAGGTTTTTAGTATTTAGCTACGTTTTTTAATTTACATTTCTTTAAAAGGCTAGAAAGACTGATCAGCTCTTTTTGAGATCAACTAGTTTACTATTATAAAGAATTTTTATAATTTTAATTACTTAATCTTTTAGCAGCTTTTCCATGCAATTTTTATAATAAAACAACTATTTATTAAAAGTTGTATTACAGGTAGTAAGTGCTTAATTAAGTGTTATTACTTATATATAGTATATATTAAAGGCTGAATAACTAACTAGATAACTAATATAACTTTAAGAATTAAATTTAAATCTTAAATAATCGCGCCTAGCTGCCTTCTCTCTGATTAATAGGTAGGCTCGGCAGCTATAAGCATAAGTACTACTCTAGTCTAGGCGTAGATTAGCAGTCTAATATGTAATTACAAGTAGTTAATAGTATTAAGAATATTTCTTAAACTATTCTTTAAGCACCTAGTTTAAGGATTAGTAGCTATAAATCTTAGAAGAGCTTATTTTATACAAATAAGCTGCTGCATTTATAATTAGTAGCTAGAGCTTAGCTGGTAGATTAGCGCTTATGCGCATTTTAATAGCCTTTATAATTAGGTTTTAGCTAACTCTCTCTACTATGCTATTAAGCTTATAAGTATATAGCAGTAGCGTCTTATTTATAATTTCTTTCTTTATTGCTTATTTTCTATATCTTAATTGCCTATTCTAAGGCAGTGTAGCAGTATAAATATCTTAACAAATCTCTATAATTCTTTACTAATATTTCTTCTTAATCCTTGTAGTAAAGCCTTTAATTATAAACACAATATTATTTAGTGTTCTTAGATCAATATTATTATAATATAGCTTGCTAAAGTAGTTTTTGTTAAGAATTAGTGCCTATTTCCAAAGTAGTTAACTTGTTAAAAAATTAAACAGTTCATATAAAATCTTATAAAAAAGTTAAAGTAATTTATTTTTTAGTTGCTGTAAAATTACTTATAAGGCATAAGATATTGCGCAGTTATTATATTTTAATAGACTTTTACTAGTAATTTTAACGTTTTGCGCTAAGTAGACTAGAGCTTTAATAGCTTGTTATCTTAACTGTCCTAATTCATAATGCTATAGATTCTTATTACTAGTGTGCACTAAAGGTTTCCTTAATTATGCTATAGCGTTTACTAGCAGTAGTTAAACAATGTAACAAAAGAGTTACTCACATTTAATAAATAAGAAATTAAAGTAACACTCTAAATTAATTAAAACAATATTCTTTTAAATATTTTAAATATCATAGTGTATTTATATTCTAAATACTAGATACCTGCCTGCTTAAGCTGTGCTTTAGACATAATATTAACGTAAAAGCCTAGTATAAACTTAATTTTAGTAAGCAAGTCTGACTAATCAGAACACCAAAACCTTCGCACCTCCGCATCGCCACGAATACAAGAGATATATACGTGAAATTTGTATATAAGGTATAATATGCCCTAATAAATAGGCTGTAAAATTCTTAGCGTAATATCTCTAAAACTCGCAGCGATGCGCAGGTGCAAACGTTTTGGTGTTCTAATTAGTCAAACCCAACTGTCAGCATTTTTACCAGCCTACAAAAGATTAGCTATTTTAGAGCTAGCCTTGCTATGCAAGATTTTCTTAAGTAGCCTATTTCTTATTTTAGTAACTAAAATAGATAAAGTGCCTGCCTTAATAGTTTTGTCCTTAGTAATTTTAAAATAGGTGCTTAGTACTTAGTAATCTATGCTATTAACTAAGTAGGCTGCTGCTCTACTATCTATAATTATATAAAAAGACAACGCATAAAAGGTAAAGACTATACTAAACACGTTTAGACTAATTTCCTCAATTAAGTCTCTTAAGTTAATTAGTGCTAAAACTAATAAGCTAAAGTACGCTCTACTTAGTTTATTAGCAGCTAATCTGCTAATGCTAACCTTTTAGTCTTTTCTTCTTAAATAGGTGCGCAGCGCTGCCTATTTATTACTGTTTTCTTGCTTAATAATTTTTCTTTTTCATTTTCTTATAGTTGAATTAGTATCTTATTAGTAGAATTCAATTTTATAACTGTAATTTAAAGTTAGAAGTAGTTACGCAGTGTCTAAAAGTGTTTACTTAGCTTATAAAGGCAAAAGTAAAATTACTTACTGCCTTTGCTTAGCTAAAAGATATTTAGTAGTTAAGCTGTTCTTAATTTAGATCTAGTTTGAAATACTATATGTTCTTTTCTTTTTAAAGAAGTATTGAACTAATCTTGTAATAAAATACTAAAGATATTTCTTGAATTATTAAAAGTAAATTAAACTGTACTAAGTGCTATTACTTATAATAGCTTATTGCGCTTTTTACGCAACTATTCTAGTGTAATCTTAGTGCCTAAGGCGTTTAAAAAATTAGTAACTGCTAATAGTCTAACATCTTTAAGCAGTAAGTAAATTATTGCTTATTAAAAAAGAGCTGCTACTTAGTAAACTAACGCTTAGAGCTTGTTTATCTTTAGTAAGCTTTATTTAGAAAGGATAGATATTGCGCTCTAAATAAATACTAAGTATTCTAATCTATAAAAGCAAGATCCTCTTTCAGAATCCTTACTAAAGCTTAAAAGCTAGTAAGGTTTTAAGTAATTATGCTTATAAAAGCGTCAAACAGCAGGTTAGAGTAGACAGTCTTACTAATCTAGTCTTTAACATTAGTAATCTTAGCAATTTTCTATATATATTAAGTAGTGTGTACTTGTACCTATTAACTAGCTTATTATAATTATTCTTGTTAAACTTAGTATTAAGAACTTAAGCTTTATATTTACGTTAAGCAATTTTATAGTCCTTTTATATTTGTTTGCTAGCGCTAAGTAACAGAGTAACTAGTTGCTTAACATCTTTAGAAAGCTCTAGATACTGTAGCCTATATTAATGTATCAAGGGCACGTCTAGGAGATTAGAATTAACCTAATCTTAAATACTTTTCTCTAAGCAATATAGCCTTAATAAAGCAAACTAGGTTAGCTAGTCTAATTAAGCCTTAAGGATTACGCCTAAGGCAACAAGCAGTATATTAAAAAGGTCTATCTTTGTAAGATGCTTTGTAGGATTACAACGTAGGTTATTATTAAAGTAAGCGCAAGATTAAATAATTAGTAGCTGCGTTAATAGTAACAGTAGCTTATAGGTTGTAAAATAGGTTAGTAGGAGGTTAATCGTATAATTAAGTAGAAGAGAGGTACAGCAGCCGCAGCGATCTGCTAGCTATACTATAGGAAAAAGTAGAGGAGAGTAATGTAATAATTAATTAGTTAACCTTTTAGCTTACTAATTGCGCAGTGGGAATTAATACTATAATTAAGCAGCTAGGCTTATAACTGTAGGAGCTAAAAAGGAGCAATTGCTTAATTACCTAAGCGGAAAGTAAGTGTATTGATTAACTAAGTGCTACACCAAAGTGTGCAATAACTACTAAAGAAATATAAAATAATCTAGCCTGTTTATATAGACGCTAGCGGGGCCGTCACGTAAACAGCTTACTAGAATTACCTAATCAACAGGGTAATCCGTGTTTCAAACGAGTGTCAAAACTCCAACATATATATATATACACATACACACATATATATATACATGTACTATACTACTACGCTGCCCTCTAAAGGCTTTACTAAAGGCGTATTGCCTTATTTGCCTATAGTTAGTGCGTGCTTTTACGCAGGGCGTTATTGAAGTTAAACATTAGTTTAACTTTAAGACGTTTAAAAAATGCGCTTATTGCGTATAATGCAAAAAGAAGTACTTTTGTGTAAGTTTAATATGTCTTACCTGTTTAAACTTAAAGTTAACTTAAATAGATACTAGAGTACGTTAAAGAGAAGTTTTTTAAATTTATTACTACTAAAGACTTTCTTACTGCTGTAGAGCACAAGGAAGATTTAGCAGAGAACTACCTCCTTACTAAAAAGTAGGTGTAGGCGGGAGCTTTTGTTGTAGCTAGAAAGGTCTAGGTAACAAAAAGCTAGAAGAAAGAGCTATTTACAGCTTTAATCCTAGTTTTAACTTACTAGGTTCTTCTAAAAATCTAGGACGCTGTATATTTATTAGACAGCAAGGTTGCCTCTTTAAAGGCCTTTGCTTACTAAGGCAGAACTAGTAGTAGTAGTCTAGTTGCTTTGCTAAAGGAGGAGGACGAAGAGCAGCGCCTCTAGCAGGAGGCAGGAAAGAAGAAAAAAAGCAGTAGGCTCTTCTTTAGCTCCATCTTCTTTTATAGAGAGGAGAAGCGATCCTCTCTAGATCTTTAAGTAAGAGTAGTAAAGAGTAAGAAAAAGTAAAGAGAGAGAAGTTTAGAGGTAGCCTAGTTGTAGTACTAAAAACTTATTTAGATTAATTTTCTTTTTTTTATATGGTTTTATTTTATAATAAAGTTATATATTTTTTTAATTGTACTTTTAAGCTTTTGTCTACTTTGCTAAGAATCTTAAATAACCTAGATGTATAAAGTTTTTTTGTAGAAGGCTTTAAGTTTATAAAAAGCTTTTATGAAGTTTAAGGCTAAGTACTAGGTAAAGTCTAGACTATATCTAACTTAGTTAACACAGTATTTTACCTTTCAACAGGATACTTTACTAGCAAAAATCTTATCAACTTCTTATTCTTTTACGCTTGAAATTAGGGTAAGAGCTAGCTTTAAGGCTTCTTAATTAGAAAGTAGGTAGTAAAGATTTTTGCATAATAGTTATGATATAAAAATATTATAAATCTTAAACTAATCTAGTAACTTAAAGTAATATTAGTAACCAACGTTATTAAAAACGCTAAAAGTCTTTTTTATTTAGCTAGTAGTTTCTAGCTTTAGTAGTTAGTAACAGGTTTCTTTGTTTTTAGAAAAACCTTATTTTTAATATTTTAATTAATTAGGTACAGTGGTTCACAAGCGAGCGAGCGTACTAAGCAAGCGAGCGTATCCTCACTAACGCGTTAACGTTGACACAAAAACGCAAGATGCCTTAACAACACAACGCTTAATCTCCTTATACTTAAGTAGATCTATAGCTTGCTTTTTTTACTATTTATTCTTAATGCGTTTAACGTAGCTATTATGCTACTAGAATCTATAATCTTTCTAAATCTACTCTTAAGTATTAACGCGCTAAAAGATGCTTTAAATGCAACTACAAACTAAACTTAAAGCGACTAAATAAGTTAGAAAAAAAAGCTGCAGTTAGGGGTATTCTTAAAGAGTTTACGTAAGGATATGCGCCTACAAAGCTTAATATTTAAGTAATAGCTAATAAATTATCAAATAAGCGCGCTAGCAACTTTATTAGTAAGAACTAAGTTAGCAATATTATTAAGTAGGGTTTTAAGCTCTATACGCGCTAGAGCTATTATTATAATTACTAGCAACCCGCCTATAAGAACTTAGTAGCTATCTAGCGCTAGTTTCTCTTAGTTTAGGCGATAAAGCAGAAGTAGACTATTATAAATAATTATATTTATAGCTTTAACAAGACTAGCTTTATACTAAGTAAGATTTAATTATAGTTAGTTCTTGTAGGCTTAAATAAAATATAGTAAAAAGAAGTAGATATAGCTAAGCATCTATAAGTAGTTTATTAAAATTTAAAGCACAAGAGCGTTAAGTTACTTAATACTACTTTTTAGTATCTTTATAAGCAAAGTGCTTATTAACGTTTAGTTTAAAAATCTCCCTTCTAACTAAGTTTTTTAAGTTATTTTTAATAGCTAAACAAATAATTAGCTTGCTTTTAATTAGTTAAAGTATTTTAATACCTATATAAAGAGCTGTACTATAGGTAGGTATAAACTACTTATTATTAATAGCTATAAGAGCTAATACTTTATTAATTCTTAAAACATTTATAAGAAGAATTTTTATTTATTTATTTATATACCTGCGCTGCGCATTGGGTCTGACTAATCAGAACACCAAAACCTTCGCACCTCCGCATCGCCACGAATACAAGAGATATATACGTGAAATTTGTACATAATGTAAAATATGCCCTAATCAATAGGCTGTAAGATTCTTAGCTTAATATCTCCAAAACTCGCAGCGATGCGCAGGTGCAAAGGTTTTGGTGTTCTGATTAGTAAGACCCAACTGTCAGCATTCTTACCAGCCTAGAAGGCTGATTATATAATTAAATAAGAGAGAAGCACAGCAGCCGCAGCAATCTGCTAGCTGTGCTGTAGGTAAGTAGAGGAGAGTAAAGTAATAATTGAATAGTTAACCTTCTAGCTTGCTAATTGCGCAGTGGGAATTGGAATTATAATTAAGCTGCTGGGCTTATCACTGTAGGAGCTAAGAAGGAGCAATTAATTAATTGGGAGGAGTAAAATAAGTGAATTAATTACTAAGTACCACAATAAAGTGTCTAACAACTACTAAAGAGACATAAGATAATCTAGCCCGTTTATATAGACGCTAGCGGGGCCGTCACGTGTACAGCTTACTAGGATCACCTAATCAATAGAGTGATCCCCGTGTTAATACTCTAACAGCTTTTCTTAATATTAACCTAGAGGCCTACTTGCTATAGTCTCTCTAGCACCTTTTATACGTAGAAGACATGTTCTGCCTCTAATTTAGAGTAATTAAAGATATTATCTAAATAGACTATATAAAAGTTGTTAAGATACTTATTTAACACATTGTTTATGTAATGTTTACATGTAGTAAGGCTGTTGCATAATTTAAATAGAAGTTGCTTTAACTCATACGTTCTATATTAAGTCTAAAACGTAGTGTACTCTTTAGAGTTAAAGTCTATACTAAATTTGTTAAAAGCCGCGCATATATCTAACTTAGTAAAAAACTAAGCTTTATACGTATAAGCTAGTAGCTTATTAAAATATAAGATTAGATATAAGTTTTTTAAAGCAATTGCGTTAAGCTTACAATAATTAACACAAATCTAAATGACTCTATTAGGTTTCTAAATATAGAGGACAAGAGAAGTAAATAAGCAATTGCTAGAACTAATGTGCTCTTTCTAGAGGGTATTTATTATAAACTTTTTAATAGCTTTGAGTTTTTTAGTGCTCTGCTTATACAGAGGACTAAACTAATTTAGTAGTAGTTTTGTAAGAATAATCTTATAGTTCTATAGGTAGTGTTTAAGCAGTTAGTTAACTACAGTTTTGCTGAACACGTCCTAAGGTAAGTAGTAGACCGATAGAAGTTAGTTTTAAATTAATTCAACGTTATTAAGATTATTAAGTTTTCTACAGTCTTTTAATAAATCATTGATTTTATGTATACTTATTATCAAGAACTTGTTTTCTTTCTATTTTATCAAATACTAGAAGGCATTAGCTAAAATAATAGCAATGCGTAGGATAGAGTCGAACTAGACAGGATTTAGTTTAGAATTAGTACCTTTAGGAGTAAAATAAGCTTTTAAAAGCTAAAAAAGGCTATAGATTCTTAATATAAAAGATGTTATAGGGCTTTACCTTCTCTAGTATTTATCCTTCTTCTAGAGCGCGTTTCCCTGCTAGATATCCTCCTTAGCAACTTTATTATTAGCAGGTTTCTTTAACTGCATAAGGATGAAAAGGGCAAGATTATATATAGTATAATATTTTGCACGCTGTATAATTTTATTCTAAATTATATTTAGGAATAAGCAAAATTACTAATGCTATTCAAATCTAATAATACAATCTTGCGTACTTAAGTTTAGAATAATAAAAAAATCGTTCGGAATTTTTCTACTATTAATTTAGATATAAAGAGAGATATATTAATCTACTTTAGTCTAGACCTAGTCCTAGAATCTTTTTATCAAGACCTTAAAAGGCAGTCTTTAAGTAGAAACCTAAAGTAACTAAGAGAAAGTGTAAGCAATAAAGAAGTTTAAAAATGTAAAACTTTGAAGCTCTAGTAATAATTAATAATTATAGCTAAGCACTTTAACCCTTGAAAAAAAGAAATGCTTTTCTCTAATTAAGTTTAATAGGTTAATATTAGCAAGATTATACTTATATAAGCCTAGGCTAAAGAATTATTCTAGGCGTTTTTGTTTCTTTCTTATTCTTAGTCTAAGTAGTGTTCTAAAGCTTCTAAGTATTCTTTTTAGTTAATCTTAATTTCTTTTACTTAAGAGGTAGTAGAATTACTTATAAAGTAACTAGGCTTTCTATAACTAAAATAAGTATCTAGTAGAGGCTTATTATTACAGGCTAGAGTTTTAGATAGAAGTCTAGGCGTGCTTAAGGTAGCGTAAGCGGAGGTTAAGGTTAAATTAAAATAAAAGCTAGTGTAAGACAGCTGTCGGCTTTAATATTATTAAAAACAGGACTTCTACAGTAGTACTAAGGTAAACACTAGCTTTGTATTTACGTTTAATCTAAAAGAAGAGTTACGTTTTTCTATATTAAAAGTAGTAAGGTGTTATATTATTTTATTAAATAAGTTCTTTTATAGGTCTTAAAACACTAAATTTAAGGCGCGTAAGTAAAAGTAATTTTTTTCTATAAGTAGAAAAACTACTTTAACTTTAAAACAGAATTTTTAATAGCAGTACTAATAAACTTTACTTTAAAAGCTAAAAACGTTTCTTTTTTCTTTATGACTGGGTAGTAGAAAGCTATACAGCTTTCTACATGTTTACTGCTAAATATAAAATATAATTTAAGTAGCATAATTATTTATTTTTTATTTTGAAACAATGCTAGAACTAGATTAGCTAGGTACTATAGTTTAAGGTATTCTTTTATAATACTAGTAGTATGTCCTTACACAAGAGCTATGCAAGCGCGCTTAGTCTGGTAGTAATTTAAGTTTATTTAATTAGTCTTCTATTAGTGCCCGCTATTAACAGAACGCAGAGTTAGTTTAATTATTAAATATTTTAATAGTAGGCGTGTGCTTTATAAGCTTAATGCGTAGCATTTTAAAAGTAGCAGACATGTACTATATTAATTAGCTTAATAGTATATATACGTTTTTTAGCAGTGTTTTAGTAAATAGTATAGCTATATTTTTAAATAGTATAACTTTTTATATTAATTGCACAACTTACGGAGTTAACTAGTTAGTTTTGTTTTTATAAAGTATAACTAGATCTTTCTCTAAACCTACCTATTTTTCCTTCTTAACTATATTCTTCTTAACTATGAGTTACTTGCTAGTTGCTTAGTTCTATAGAGATTATCGTTAACCCTAGCAGTAGGTTAATTTTCAGACAGACTCTAATAAAAGTCTAAGGAAGTTTTAGTTAGCTATTAGTAATTAATTCTAATGCTAATAAGTTGTTCGTAGTCTTTATATTTCTACCTTAGCGCACTCTACGCGACTTCTCTAAAGTAATTTATTTTGTTATTAAGGTTAAAAGTTCTAAACCTAAAAGCTTTAGTTAGTAAGAGATCTAAAAAATCTTACTTAAGGTGTTGTTAAACTTAATAGTGTAAAGCTTCTAGTTTACATCTAGAGAGGCTTAGGCTTAAGCGTAGTTCAAATAAACAGCTACAACATTGTTTTAAATACTATTACTAGCTAAGACAAGATTTTTAATATAATGTAACAGCGTCTTACAAATTGGTATTAGCAAGAAAAATTGTAGCAAGGCATATTGAAGTGCGTTGTAAACTACAAAGAAGCCTTAATTTAATTAAAACATTTTAGGCCTTGTACAAAAAGATATTAAACATTTACAAAGCAACTATAGATCCTAAACTGTCTTTATACCTGTGACCTAGGCTACAACTAGGATAAGTCTGATACTATTAAGATTCTGAGATAGTGGTGAGGACAAGAGGGCTATAACGTGTTCGTTATAATTAAAGCCTAGTTTGCCTTACAGTACATATACTATGCTAGAGAAAGTTAAAAATATTATTAAATATGTAAGGTGCTAGTTAGCATAGCCTATAATAATTTATACTAATCTAGGCTAGCAAGCGCTGTTAGAGGGACTGCTAGATTATTTAAGGTCTAATTGTTAAGGCCTGCCCTAATCTTTTTAACTATACCTCTATTTACTACATGTTTACAGCGCCTACTGCTGCTAAAGCTTAGGTTAAGCAGGCTGTAATTAACTAAGTTAATAAGTTCTTAAAGTAAGTAATTTAGTAGAGTCTATACTAATTTATACTAATCTAGGCCCTGATTTTCGCTCGGTGGTGTAAGCTTTTCTGCTCTGAGCGCGTTGACCTCATCCACTCACCGTTCGAATCTTGTTGACTACACACAATCTTTTTTTTTTGACTTTGGCGTCTGATTAGTAGAGGGTAGCTGCTTTTTACTTTTTTGGAAACCCCATTTTGACTACAACAAAAACTACTACCTTTGACACCTTAAAAATAAATACCCTTTAGCAAAAAAGCTTTAAACTTAAGTATTTAAACTTATACGCTAAGTTTACACTTCTGCGGTAAGCTTTAAAGTTTTTATATTAAACTTAGATATTTATTTATAAACTTTTTTAAAGTACGTACAATACTTAGGAAAATACTTCTAAGCATTACAACTATCGTTATAGACTATAGTGTTTTTTATTGTATATATAGAGCCGCTTCGACGCAGATAGAAAGATAGAATTAACTATCTAGTTCTCCTTAATTACTGTTACTAGCTCCTTGTACTCTGTACATAACATACTAATTCTCTTGCTTAGTTTTTACCATTATGTATATATATTCAGAATTTCAAGAATCTACAAAATTCGTCAAGGATCTAGAAAGCTATTGCTAGTTAGAGCATTTCCTAGGGTGGGTATTGCTCGAACATAGGCATTACGCGCACGGACATGGTAACGCGTTGTAGCGTTGCAGCGATTTTTTTTATATTATTGCGAACCTTAACTCTAGAAAAGTATTGTGAGATTGCTCCTACTACGACAACAACAGTTTTACGCATAGTTATCAATCTTATTAATCTTTTAAATCAATCTAGCTTCTTGCAGCTTGTTTAACACAGAATCTCATACGAACTGTATTGGTATAATTAATTTGTATATTTTGTCCAGCTTGATTGATGAGCTTGATCTAGATTGATTGTTAGCAAGTCTAGTGTTGGTGAAATTTAAAATGAAATTCAGCTATATGTAGCGCTGTTAGCGGCGGTCCTGAAGCAGTTTGTTGTCTTGGCAAACGCTTCAAATTCTTGTAGTTAGTTAATAGGCTCCGCGAGGTAGTCTAGTCCTTCCTACCTTGTGCGGGGGGCACTGTTGAGCGAAGTGGCCACGTCTTAAAGTGGGCCTTAAACCTTTTACAAAACACCGCTCTTGTTTTCTGTGACTCACAGATTGGTGTGCGATGCCACACTTTGGTTAGTATCCACTTTATCCACTACCTAGTGCTCCGATAACGTAACGCAGACGAGCCACTCACACCTCCCGCAACTCATACCTTTCGCAACTCATACGTCTTATAGACATGAGATACCCTCGAATAAGCAATATCGCAAGGATTGGTAATTATCTATCAACCAAGGTTCAAATTCTCGCAAATCATATAAAGACTGCCTGCGCCTACGTCCTGCTGCATTCCACCACATCCACCCCGAAATCTCCAAATATTCAGATTTACGCACAATACAACGTCGTACTACTGTCACGTCATCGTCGTATCATAAGCCATGGACTATCTTGAGCTAGAAGACTCCGCCTTACGGGCTTTCGAGGAACTTGGTGGAGACTTCGACTTACAACACTTCTCACCAAAACCTTCCATCTCTACCTCTACTACTTCACGAACACGTCCCCGTCGTCGAGTCGAGGCTACCTATCTCCTCCGCCTCGAATATCCCTTTTCAACCCCCCGGGATATAGCCAACGCTCTCGGTCTCTCTCGTGTACCACAGCTTGAGACTGGAACCGCTGAAGACGGTGAAGCGAGCTTCTGTCGACTTTCCAAACCAAGCATCGACGCCCTTGGTTCTTGGATCACGAAGCACCATCCAAACCAAAAACTCACTAAGATTCGAATTGGGCTTGCACACAAAGATACTGGGGAGCTTCCATTATTGGGTCGCGATGGCACAATGCCTCACCACCGTCCTCATTTCCCAGTCAAACCTACCGAATCACATGTGCTCGAGTACCCTGTTCACTACTTTTTCTATGGTACACTAGCGGATCCGGCGCGGCTCGAACGACTTCTCGGTGTTCCTGCCTCTGAACTCCCATCCTTGCAACCCGCAATCTTACTGGATGGGCGTATTCGAACTTGGGCGGGCAAGTATCGAGCTTTGGTTGACGACCCAGGGGCCACGGTGAACGGTTTCGCATATGTTTGCAAGTCGGCCGACCAGACAGATGCATTAAGGGTATATGAGGGTGATAGTTATGAGATTGTTGCTGCGAGGATGATCGTGGACGGAGAGGAAATAATGGGAAGAACCTTTCGGTTTGCGGGTTTTGACGATGAGTTGACCGAGTAGGGATCAATTCACTCCGGGTCTTAAATAGCACACTCCGCATCACACAAACGGACCACATATGCAAACCCCCATACAGAATTGCTTGATCAAAACAGTGCCACGCTCATGACTGGCTGACCTGAAGCACTGCCTAACCTTGTAATTGCAATATCTTACGTGTTCGATGTAACCATTATAGTGGTAGACCAGCTAAAGCGTCGCGCGCCCTGCTCCTTCCCCACACGCCTTGAATAGCTTCTGGACTGGTGACTACGTTAGTAAAGCAATCTTGGATCGTTTGTAGAGGGTGTGAAAATTCTTAGCGCGCGCACTCTTCCTGGACGGGTGGTAAGGACGAAGGTCCACTAGGCTAGTGCTAGCTGACACGACTAGATACTAAGAATCAGATCATCTACATTCGTTTGATGCGCAGTCTGGGATTAGATAAGTTGCTATTTTAGATTTTTTCCACCTGCGATTCCTTGTCGAGGTTACCTAAGGAGGAACTTTTAGTAGGTCGGGCAATGATCCACGGACAGCGTGATGCACTTGCTAATTTTCTACCGTCTCATATTAGGAGAGAAGGCACACCACGCCATAACTCAAGGCAACGGATACTACCCAAGGTAAGTACCTGGAATAGCGTGTCAACAAAAGAAACGCGTTCCACGCGTCTCACTTCTCCACCACCATCCACGTACTTTTTTGCTGACAATCTACAGAACACATTGGCCTAGCTACTTCACCAAGCACTTCGTCATGTCTTCTCTTCCAAACTCTTCTCTACCTCAAGGCCGCCTTCGGACGCGCCGCTCTACTTCGTCAATTGCGTTTCCCGCCCGCGCACCCCCTCGACTCACTCAACTCACCCGACTCACTCGACTTCGCCCTATATCCCCTCTACACTCACTGTCTCCGATATCATCCTCTCCTTCTGGATCACCGGACTCCGCGCATCTCCCCCTGAACTTTGGCGCCGAATTTGAGCTCATAATCCGTCCAAAGGATATCACCTCCCTGTCTCCTGATCTCCGCCTCCCCGATTTTGACGCGAGCCATCGTCAAAGGCGCGACTTCAACCGTGACCTCCTGCACGTCATATCAAAAGTGCTTTCCGACTCTGGCCTCGCATGCAAAGTCTTCACCATGGATGAAGATGAAGAGTCAAAGCCCGACTACTCTCAGTGGCACATCACCATGGATGCATCTCTTTCGAAGAAGCACATTGCTGATGGCTTCTGTGAGTAAATTCACTGAGCCATGTTCAATGACTTCATTCTTCTATGCACATATGTCAAGATTTCTCGACACTTGTTAATAATTTGCAACTAGATCCGGTCGAGATTGTGACACCCGTTGTCAAGGCGGATGTGGCTTGGAGGGCATTGGTTGACCAGTTTTGGTTCATCATCCAAAAGCATTTCGACCTTCGACGCGACACCTCTTGCGGTATGCACATCCACGTCTCGCCAGCGCAAGGCAGATTTGACATCGACCAATTGCGCTGCATCGCCAAAGCAGTTGTTCTCTGGGAGCGCGATACCGCTCGATGCGCCCCACCTTCACGAGACGATCGTGTTCAGAACTTCTGCCTGAGCAATGTCCGTGGTGCGGTACCCGCCGCTCGCTCAATACAGACACATGGTCCGTTACGGGGTCTTAGGCATGCGTTTAGTCATATCAACCATGCCTCGCGAAACGCCATTGTCGACTACGTGTGTCCTGACAAGCACCGTGCTTGGAATTTCCTCCCTGCTCGCGACTCTGGTCACGGTAGTGTCGAGTTTCGTCGTCCGCCCGGCGTTGCGACCGGTAAGAAGGCAAAGCATTGGATCGCCTTCACTATTGCTTTTGTAGATATGGCACTGCGTTCCAACCTAGACCATATTGCTCGGCGGTTGTCAAAACACCATCTCCAGCGTCGCAGCGCAAACACGGCTTCCGGATCTAGCTTGAATTTCGACGACTTGTTACTCGCATCGGCAGAACATCTTGGTATTTATCATACTTTGAACCCAAGACTCCGCCAACTTGACGAGCCACGGTCCCTCCACATCACCATGATGAGACAAGATCAGATCAACTGGCTTCAAAGATTCGACGACGATTACCATCTTAGTGCCAGCGCGTAAGCACTAGCGCCCTTCTAAATCTCTTCGACCTCTCTTTCACTATTTCCATTGAAAGTTCCTTCGATATTTACTGTAAACGTTCACGCTTTTACTCTTTACACATTCACCTTTCTTCAGCATCGAAATCACAGAAAAATCACAAAAAAACTTGATAATTGGCAAGGAACGAACTTCTGAGGTTGGCACGATTTCGGGGATCAAGCATCCGACAAAGAAGGGAATTCCGAAAATTGCGGAGGTAAAAAAGAAACTTTCGGGTATCCAGGCCCTATCTTATGTTTTCAACATGGCGATCCGAACCTTTGGCAGGGCAGACGATCGATTTATCGGTACGGCAGACCACCGAAGCGGCTTGACTACCGATTCGAGGCATGATAGCTGTGATGAAGTGATGGCACTGGCGCCAAAGAGGTTTGTAGCCTATCTTTCTCTTTGCTAACGTGTGCAGGTTCTGCAATACAATGTCCTTCTCTTTTTAAAGACACAGCTCTGAATAGGTACATGTGGCCCCTTAATATCTTATGGCTGACGTGGGCAGGTCGGGCGCAATATGCTTTATACTCATGATCATCTTCGCTTCTTAGGGGCAGTGGCCCTTGTAAGTTGTGTTGCCCAGTAACTGTGGAGTCCAGATAGCTAACAGCCCTCCACGTTGTAACATCGTATTTCGCCACTATACGATGGTTCGAGCGAGGAGAGGGAAATGGATGATGTTGTTAGATCTTTTCGTTTTGGTCTATGATGTAGTGCTTGGAATCTATACCGTGCCCGATGTCCACTGACACTTATGCTTTTTGATCGCATCTGATCCGCGTAATGTAATTAAATACTACAGCTGATTGAAAATTGGGCAATCCTTTGCATTTAGTTGCATGCCCATGTTTTGAGCAAAGGCCAATTCGTTGCTTTTCGTTTCAGGATCTGACCGCGACATTAATAATGCTAGCTCCATAGTGAATGTAACTTTATTTATTCTTAAGGTGTCAAAGGTGGTGGTTGTTCTTGTAGTCGCAATAAGTTTTCTAAAAAAGTAAAAAACAGCTACCCTCTAATAATTCGTTGCAAAAGTACAAAAAAAAGATTATATAGTTAATAAGATTAAAAGAGTAAGTACATAAGGTTCACGCATTAAGCACTTAGAGTAGAGAAGCAAAAAAGTAGTAGCTTTAGGTGTTTTGATAAGAACTAATTGAAATCTTCTTTGTATTTAAATTTTTCTCTAAACATAAAAAGAATATCTTAGCCTATTATATAATTAGTAAGAGTTATGAAATGAGTTAAAAACTCTACTAAGAGAGTATACATGTATATTAGACTATTTTTAAGTTATAAAAGATATTCTTAACTTACTTATAGTAGTTATGAAAGATTGATTTCTTACTAAGTTTTTTATTCTAACGTTTTTAGTAGTATGTTGTCTTATAACTGTGCAGCATCAAGCCTTTGGGGAAACCCAAGACTGTCTCTTGCCGAGAGCTTGATTGACAACGGCAAAGTCCTTCGCGAATGGCCAAGCCCCAGGTTCGACGAGCTTTGAACATACTTGAAGAAAGGGTAGTACAGCCGCTTAGTAAGTAGACAGATATAAATATTAGAAAGAAGCCGAATTCGCATTTCTACCTTCGCAAACCTACTGTAGTTAAATAGTTTCGCTCAAATACACTGCGTAATAGAAGCTGGAAATAGCTCTATTGAGCAGAATAGCTAAAGATGTAGTTCGCCAAGAAAGCTTTAATCCATGGTTCGGTTGGAGAAGTTTTCGGGAGGAACCACAGTGCGAGCTCAGGAAGGAAAGTCTTCGGCTTGTAGCAAGTGCATCGTTCTATCTATGACCCTGTCATGTAATACATTACAGCACACACAAACACGAACACGCGCACACGCACACATGCACACACATACAATCTCCGCAGCTTCTAACATGACATCTTCACAGCAGCCGCCTCGACCTGCACTTGACCCAGAAGATCCCGCATCATACCAGCGACTAGGGGTTCCTGTACCTAAAGTGATTCGAGTTCGAGAGCTGCAAGCCTACAAGGATTGGGTGGAACAAGGCGAACTAGAGAGATTCGCAACGGCGCATAACGTCAATACCGACTTCATTTACCACTTCTGCGATACCAAGGCTGCGGTAATCTGGGCATTCTACAAGGAACTCGAGACTGTTCCTGGCCTAGAGATGATAATAGCACCAAATCCAAGGGCTAATTTGCCCTACATGTCAGCCTCGTGTGCACAGCAAATCATCCAAGACACGGAAAACGGCTGGGGTAGCGAAGATGAGACCGAGAACGAAGATGACAAGGAGCAGAAAGAGCTCGAAGACAAGCAGGAAGGCAGCGAAGAGAGGAGGGTCATAGCGGTCTCTCTTGATCAGAGCAAGGACGTGAGTCGCAAGACTTAGTCCCAGCACCCTGAGATAGAGCTGACACTAAATAAGGAGCAGGGTGAATCCGACGAAGACATGTCGCTTCTGGGCTTTAGTCGCGCGTACCACTCCTCGCCTTCCCGCACTCCGAGAGTCTGTTGTAGTCCGATGAAGCGAGGCCCAGCTGTTTTAGCACAGAGTAGTCCAATAAAGCGCCACAAGAAGGAATTGTCATCAAGGCGCTAATACGTGCGGATTTGTTTCTGGTGCTCCAAACAAAGCAACAAACGTTAATAGATTAGGAAATACACAGAAGTAGAAGTTGGAAAATTTGTAGATTTACCTTCTATTATGAAACATTCTTATAACACTTTAACTCTATGTAGCTTACGTAACAAGACTAGAAGTTTAGACTTTAAAGTAAGCTATTATTAATCCTTTGTATACGGCCACGCAACGAATGCGCACGCGCAGACCAACGATGCGACGAAATTCGCAAGACGGTTTATGCGATCAGGCACATACACGAGTGAATAGATCGCGAGCCGGTTAGGCATGTTGCGAAGCCGCTTCTCGTTCTTTGATGAGCAGTTCAGTTGCGGCAAAGAAAGAGGAGCAAGCTCGGCATCTGTATCTATTTGAAATCTATCGTAGCTAGCAAGTTTTACCACTAGCAGCAATACTAGGGTGTTGTCTGTTCGCGAGATTTGCTTGGTGGCATGGACGAGTGCAAGTTAAGCCACTTTATCAAGTAGTTCTTTATATCGAATGCCCTCATTGTCTATGTGGCACCTGCCTTCTATCAAGTATATCACTTCTTTTTACTAATTACAGGTTTTGTTAGGACGTGTAATGCTTATTAGCAGGATGCGCTTCTCAGCTAAATATACAGCTTAGTTACAAAGCTATAAGTAACTACTTCTAAACTATTCAGCTAGTATTTAAAGCTTAGTACAGAAGTTATATCTTTAGATTCCTCCTCTTTATCCAAGTTGCATATACTATACTATTCAACTATACTTGAACATCTTTTTTTTATACCGTGCGCATTTATTAGAGCGTAGCTAGCTAACAAAGTTACGTGTTGTATTCTCTAAAGTAACCTCTTTATTCTAATCTAACTCTTAGTATATAATAGGAAACGCGTATTAGATTTCTTATAGGCTCTACTAATTAAGACGTTAGCAAACGTTCTATGCGACAGAATACTAATTTGCCCTTAGTACAGTTCTTAGCAAATTCTTAGAAGCTACCCCGCAGTTCCAGATTAGACATCAAAATCTTAACAGTAGTAAAATAGTTACTTAATCCTGCATAATCTTCAACTTTCTTTACTTTCTGAAAGACATCCAGAACAATTTCTTCCAGTGACTTAGAGTAGTCGATAGCTACCCTACTGTCTTCTGGAACAAGCCCAAGCAACGCATCAATCTTGTCTCTGCAGTCCTTCGCACTTCGAATCATGATAATTCCTCAAGGGCATTGATTAGCCTAGGCAAGTACTCGTCAAAGATACTCTTAGCTTTAACTAGCTTTAATACCCTATAAGCACTAAAGAGAGGAGAGTCATCGTATTCAATTTTATATTTTTCCGAGTCGACACTACGGTGGATAGCTTCTTTGCCCGAATTGACTTCATGTGGCTGTAAAATGAGGCGCTCAAGGAATGACCACCTAATGCTCATGTAGCCACACCAGACGACTACCTGACGCGCAAGCAAAATCTCTTAGAGCACCTAAACACAGTCCCAATAAGGCCGATTAAATAAAGCTTGTAGTGCCGTTAAGGTCTACTCCGCTCCGCGATTGATAATTGGGTCTGGTTTGGAACAAATTCTAATCCGCTGCATTACTGTGTTGCTGCTATCAGCTGCAGGGCTAAGCTAAACCACTAACTCGGATGCGTTGCGATATACGTGACCCATAAACTGGACCTGATGCTTTTTCTCCTCACGATTGGACTGATTGATGCGGATCTAATCAATCCATAACAGCATGTCTCCATCCCTTCGAATTACTTCTAGGAATGCATACAGGTTCTCTCGGACATGCAAACGTCGTCCGCGGATTGAGATTTCTCTGGTTGAAGAGTCGCCCCACATGTATGTACGACGGGAAGCTACGTAGATCAATGTGTTGGATGGTGCAGCAGATTGTTGGAGACGTAGCCGTCCGGGATGTATTCATTCAAAGGAAGCGGATTTCCTGGGTTGAGAGGTCAAGGGGCCGATATCTAAAATTCATCCTCAGCTCTCACAAAGATTCAGCCGGAGTACTTTGGTTCGATTTGAATCTCATTATGGAGAAAAGGCTTTTGCCGTGATCGTATAATGCAAATAACAACAGGCGCTAGGAATGATCGTGAGATAGGCATCATCGCCACTTCTGGCGGGTGGGCGCCGAGAGGATCCGACTAGACCTTCAGACGCAACTACCAGCTCGGATCTCGGCAAAGAGCAGGGGTCTTGAATCGGGCTGTGGGAACGAGATCCACTGCGGATACCCAAACAAGACTTCCTCGCGGTTCGGCACGTCAACTGGAGCCGCAGAACGCTTAATTAGCGTCCGTGACCACGACTTAACGCAAAGCGGCTCCCTTAGCGGCATAGTATACAGCTCTACCTATTTCGCAAACTGGGTTGTTTCTGCGACTGTTAAACAAGAGTCTCAAGGCAATGTGACGCGCAGTGCTGCTAATTGTATCGTGATTTAAACCACACGTGGCATATGAGAATGCTGACCCCCACAGCACTAAGCCACCAGGATTATTCCAGAATGAGAATTAGTCCTAGTTCTTACACCCGGACACGAGATTAACGTACAAAGAGATACAGAATTGAAAGCTGGGAGTCATGACTATGTAAGGTCAAGAAATTTTGCCTTAAACCAAGGTTCGAAAGTTTCCAATCCCCACTTGCCTAAACGCCGGAGGACAGCAAGTATCCGGTAAACCTTCACAAGCGACAGGGTATCTCCTATGCTTTCTGAAAACTGTAGAATTTCCTGGCACAGTTAGTATCAAAGAATAACAAGCAGGTGGTTGGAATGCGCGTACAACGTGTGAGCCCTTGTCAACCGCCAAATAGAGATGCCAATAGTGGTTCAGCACAATGATGACCGGCAACGTAATAATCCGGTGATCCTTATTAGCGCCAATCTGGCTGACCCGCTCATGCCACGCACTCAGCCAGATACCAATTTGGACCCGAGCCTCTTCCTCGGTCCCATTCACCTTGACCTCAACGGATATCATAGTGGGAGGTCGGCAGAGTGGGGCACAAAGCGATTGATTGACCGTGCGAAGGTTGTTGGGCTGACGTCTCAGCCATTCTGAAAGAGTGTCGTCGGAGACAGATTGCGGGATGAGGTTGATGGCGAAGTCGACGAGTCGAGATTCGAAATCCTGTTCGCCGGTTTGGGGTAGACATTCCTTGATGGGGAGGGCGTATGATCTGAAGGTCAGCAGCTGATATTAGGTATTAGAAAGTACTTACATCTGCTTGGGCTCGATATGAGACAGGTGACGGAAGGCCACCTCCAAGAGCGGCCACTGCACTGAGCAATACCACTGCGGCTCATGGTCCCCGGTGGTGGACAGTGAAACAGCCGCGGCTTGCACCCTTCTTATCGTATCCAATTCGATCATGAGATCAAGATCGTCACGACCTGTCTCGTACGTCCAGTGGGAGCGCTTCTTCGCGCCAGCGATGCGATCCTGTACAGTCAGTCCAGGATCCCTCTGTGAGTCCACTACCTTACCTGCATCTTTGACGGTATTATGCCCACATTTTCGCACAGCGTCTGGAGATCCTCGATGAGCACGCATATGTCTTCTGGCAGGTCGTCCCGCTCCGCATCCATGACGCCATATTTGACCGGCTTATTCAAGAGCTGCAGATCGCCGTAGGTCTTGGCCGGACTCGTTGCCCGCTTCGACTTGGACTTCCCGGATTGTACGGGGGAGCTGCTTGAATTGGTGTTAGATGGGTGGAGGACGGGATGGTGAGCGAGGGCATTAGTGTACGAGCCGGAAGGGGTGATGCTGTCTGGACGATGGGTGGTAGAGAAAGCAGCCAGATCCAGCGGCGGCTGGGTCCGCCCACGCTGCCGACCCCGCCTTGATGGCTTTGGTGTTGTCGCAGTGTCTCCTAAGATAGCGTTCTCTTCCACGTAGCCTTCGTCTAATAAGCCATCGCGTTCATTGCCCCGGACTTTCCTGCTCGGGGACAATTGCTCTATGCTATCCTTCCGTCGCGGCGAGCGACGGTGGATATTCGCATGCGTTGACTGGAGCGGTCGACGTCGCTTGGGTTGCGGTGCCTGTGGGAATGGACTGCGGGCGCGTTTTCGGTCAGAATGAGGCGGATGGGGTGAGACTGGCTGGTCGGCGAGCCATCCGTTAATGACGGCGGAGTTGAATGTTGGGGGAGGAGTTGGCGGGCACCAGATGCTGCTAGTATCGCAGCAGGACGAGGCGCAGAGCATGCGGAGGGAGGGTGGAGAGTGGATAGAGAGGTGAGAACTTGACTGTTGTTCGAGGTGTTATTGCGTCGGCGTTTTACAGATGCCGACGTGCTGGCGGAGCCGAAGATCGCAACGAGTGGCACGGATCACAGATGCTTGGCATAATTCTCAGTCTCGATCTCGGCCTACAGTGGGTCAAACGTCCTCCCCGCTAGTTCCCGCTGGCGTATGAAAACTACGATAGTACTGCCACGCGGATTACATAGGCTGCGCTATAGCGAATACCGAGGCTGCTGCGCTTGTAGCATGGGTACCGCAACCAGTTAGTTCGACTCGCAAGCCTTCTACCAGAAGGTCTTCTATATGTTCGCTATCTTTTGTTTTCCCACCCATTCGTCAAATTTTGTCCCTTTATAGAGAAGAATTCCCATCATCGTCTTAGATTGTAAGAATAAGAAGCCATCACCAGCTACAATTCCCGAATAGCAAGAGACCCAATTTATGCCCTGAATTCACCACCTACATGTCGCCATGCGTCTGCTCCATGTGTTTGTAGGTCTCTCCTGCGCTACCAAACGTCTTCATACAGAACCAGCAGATGTGGATCCGGCACGAGATGCATTCCATGTGATTGCAACCAAACGATTTCTCAATCGGCACCCCGCACTTGGGGCAGTCTCGCACATCATTGTCTTTCTTCCACTTCGCGAGTTCTTCGTCTCCCTCCAAGGCAGCTTTGATCAGGGCTTTGTTAGCCTCACATGTGAGTCCGTCATGGGGATTTTGGTGGCAGCTCGTGCAGATGGAGCTAAGGCAGCCGTCGCAGTCAAATATTCGAGGCTTTTCAGTGTTTGAGATTCTGTAGAAGCGGTCGCAGTCTGGTGTAGAGCAGTATTGGAATTCGGTTGTTCGACTGCGAAGGTATGAGGTCAGGGATGTCTGGAGAAGATTATCGTATTCAGTCCCAGAAAGAACTTTCTTCACGTCGGCAAGAATTATTGGAGAGCCACAGACAGCGTCCTCCCCGAGGCATTTGAGCGGGAAAGAATCTGCAGACGTGCACTGCGAGACGAGGCAGGAACTGCAATAGAAGTGGCCACATGACGTCTTGATAGGCGCTTCTGGTGGAGTGAAGCAGACCGGGCAGAATAGCTCGGAGTCGTCCCCGCTGATGGAGAGCCCGGAGATTTGTGTTTCCAATGAAGGAGATGCACATGATGTGAGGATTTCCTGTATCTGGATCGCATCTTTCGTGGAGCCTTCAACGATGATTCGCTTCGGGTTATTAATGATATCCAGCTTTACTTTGTCCTTTCCAAGAGCGGCGACAATTTGTCGAAACCCCCCTTTGAGGGCAAAAGCCAAAGTCTCGGGATCAAGAATGACGGTGTGGGAATGTTCCTTCAGTTCTGCACATATCGCCACCAGAGCGCGTTCGGCTTGTTCGATACTCATGTCGTCTCCGTATAGTCGAAGAACCAATCGACGTAGATCCTGGTGTATGAAAACCCCATTTGCGGCTCCGAGATTGTTCAGAAAGCTCTTTGACGAAGGTCTGAAGTAGAACGGGTCTGTGATCGGGTCATTTCCGTCGGCGGCGATCTGGCCGGCAAGGAGCTTCTCCACGGCCGACTTGGCCTTGGCAACTGGTTCTCTGGACTGACCAAAGATGCGGACTTGGGCGTATTGTTTGCCCGGGGCTTCGTAGCTTTTGATCTGAACGTAATCCGTTCGCCATGTTTGGTCAACAAGAGGGTCGAGTTGTGGTCGAATGGCTGCTAGGATTCGAGAGGAGACCGACAATTTGATGGACACGAGAGGAGTGACTTGCATCTTATCATTCGAGTTGGGATCGAGACGGGTTCCGTGCATCTTCTTGACCGCATTAAAGGCTGCCTCTGCTTCGCTGAACTTGGCGATGATTTTCGTTCTACTTCGCCCTTTTTGGGGACGGGGAGTACACTCTTCTATGAGAGTACCGTGAGATCGAAGTTGCGTGATAGCTCTTTCCTCTAACTGTTTTGCAGTGAACTTGTGGGATTGAGGTCCCCAAGTCACCTTAATGGGCTGTGGAGAAGGAAGAAAGCGTCGAAGTTCCGCTTCGTTCGTGCTCAGGTCAAGATTGCCCACTTGCAAGGACCGAACTGGTTGATACGTGACATCGAGCTTCCGGCCCATGATCTGGTTTGAGTCCGGGCCCTTGATGCGTTCGAGTGCCCGCTTCGCTTTCCAATCCGTCTCATATTGGAGATAAGCCACCTTGGAAGGATTGAACCATGAACATGTAACGCCGGTGAGCTGGAGCCGATTCATGCCGGATTCTGTCTCCCCTCCAAGTTGCATTTTCGACACGTGAACTTCCACATCCCTAAGACGGGCAGGGGTATCCCCAAGGCACTGGAGAAGCTTGTCGGCAAAGTCTGGATCACGGACTTTAATTACAGCTGTCTTATGGAGTTTTTCCGAAATGTGTTTGAAGCGAATACAATCGGGAGTTACCTGGGGAAAGCCCCTGCTGCTCAAGAGGTCCACTAAATCTTGAACGGATGTATGTTGAGATAGGTCGGATGTGAACACGGCGGAGAAGTCCGAAATCAAAGAGATTGTCGAAACAGAGGCCCCGTCAGCAAAATTCACGGTGGCCCCTCTAATGTTCCTTGGTAGTTTGGTTTCATCATAATCTCTGGAGGAAGGATTGGAGCGCGCCCAAGTGGATGCAGCGAGGCCAATGTCCGTGATGGGCCTGTGATCCGACAGCGTCTTCGGCATGACTAGATTACCTTGAATGTCGTGACTGAAGCGGCATAGCTCTCCCATTTTACAGATACTTCTTTGAAAGTATCTGCACGGTGTGCTCGATCTAGTGTCCCTGGATACGGGACGGAAGACTGTAGCTGTGGCTGTAGTCGGGTTTGAATGCTCGAAGATACAGAAGTCTCCCCTGGTACATGTGCCTTGGAGATAGAATTTGCAAGGTATCTTCGCTTTTGCAACGGAGCCGCCCGACTGCGAGCCGCTAACAGGTTCCGCTTTGCGTTCGGGAGAGGGAGGGGTAAGGACCGTATCAGGATGTTGGAAGCGACATGTCTCCCTGTTCAAGCAGCGTCCAGCGACAAAGAAGTGGCATATTTTGTTCTCCATCGTGGAGAAGCGGTGGTAAGGTGGGGTTCGAGATCAGGCTCCAGCCTCCTTTTGCTCAAAGTTCGAATGCGCTGCTGTGTAACGTCAAGTAGGCCAATTGCACATCATGAAGAGAATCATGTGACTTAGTATCACGCGATTTTGGCAGGAGCCATAAGCGCCCAGCTACAGGCTTCGCTCGCTAATCTCTGTAGCTTAAATTACACTGTAATGATTTTGCTGGATGTGCAGCCGGCAATGCAGAACGACCAGGCTTACCTCGCTTAAATTGAGAGGTAAGGTGTCTGTGCGCGTAAGTATCCAGTTCGCGCAAATATCCACCCCACCAAAACACCACCTACCTTCAACGCGTCATAACTCCACTAATATAGACCTAATTCAGGAAGCAATTAAAGCAATTAAATTGCGCAAACTAGGCGCATCTTTTAGCTATTACTAAGTTGTAAAGTAGTTTAGCATTAGCTATTCTGCGCTTGCTTAAAAACACTAAGGCAAAACTTAGCTGCGCGCGTTTACCTACCTCTCTATTTACCTACAACACGAAAAAGAGCTTATATAATATATTAAATCTCTTACTAAGAGGCGTACACTACCTTTGTATTTAGTAATATGTTATATTGCGTTATCTCGGCTTAGTAGAGAAGTTTTAGAAAGCTAGATTACTTGCTTCCTTAACAAGAACTCCTCTTATCTTATCTCTTGCTAGTAGACACCTATAGACTAGAAGCGTTATAAAGCTAATTTAGTAACTAAGTATATGCTATACTTTAAGCTAATACACAACAAGATAAAGAAGTATGTTGGAGATTAAGCTACTTAGCTGTTTCTCCACAGGATCCAGGTGCTCAAAATCACACCTAGAATCTATAATTAACTTACGATTAATTGATTAATAGAAGCTATTACGCTACTAGTACTACTTATTATTAATCTACAGCAACTACGCAATCTATTACGTGAGATTACATGAGATTGTACTACGCAAGCTATTGCGTAAGTACAGATCTTTCTAGAATGCAAGTAACAAGTATATATAGACTGTAGTTTGGCTTGTAGTTAGAAACTAAGAGAGTTAAAAGAGAGAGTTCTTAAGAGAGAACAATACAAATTGCAATAAGTAACTACATAATATAAGTTAGTTTAGCACTCTCTTGCCCTAGTCTCTATTTATTTCTCTCATTCTTATCGTTCTACTTCCGCCTTCTCTTCAATCTCTATCTAGATTAGGCTGCCTCTAAGTCTACTACAAACAAGTAGAAGGCAGAGACCTCTACCTCTAAGTTAATAGTAGAACAAGCAACTATATCTAGAAATTAAATCCGCAACAAAGTATAATATATAGCCTTCGTATAGCTTTGGCCTTATAAGACAACCTTTTGATGTAACTACACATTTTATAGACACCTTTTTAGTAAAAAAAGATTTATTGCTAACAATAGGTATCTAGGCTCATGCTCTCTTATTTAGCATTGCTAGCACGCAATTAGTGTGTCGCATATTTAGACAGAAACAAAGAAAAGCAAAACAAAGATGTAAATTGCCTCTTAACTAAACGCGCTCTATTCTGCTTATTCTTATTACTTTACTGCTAAGCGCTCTTAGATAAAGTGAAGTAGCAATACTATTATTGCCTTGCTTACTAACTTATAAACGCAATAATAAAAAGCCTATTTCTTTTTTCTTACCTTTTTTTTATTGCTAATTTAACGTCTTGCAATAGCTATTTAAGCTTTGTTCTAGTTTATAAACTTAGCTCTTGCATAATAAATAGAAAGAAAAGAATACTAAAGCAATAAATCTTAAGTACTACGCTAGTATTAGCAAATACTCTAAAAATTGTAGATTTTTTTTACAGTTAGCTAAATTAGAGCTTAATAATCTTTTTATATTTAAGAATATTGCAAATAAAGGACTTATTTAAAATTTTTATAAACTTAGAAGTCTAGCTAAATAGTAAAATTTTAAAATAATTAATAAATTTAGGTATTTAAATAAGTAGTTTAAGTTAAACTAGATTAAGTGCTAAGTAGATAGTAGCAAAAAATGCTTTTTTTTAAAAAAAAGCTTAAAATAAAGAGATACCCTGCTACAGAGGTTGCACGCTATATTATAGTATAGTATATTATATATAAATTATTTATATGCAGTGCTGTTTAAAAGGTAAGAAGCAGTAGGTAAGAAGAAGCAGCTTTATAAAGTGTTACAGGCTCCTGCTACAGTACGTACGTGTCTTTTCTCTTCTCTATTATATTATGTTGTAATCCTATTGTAATTCTACTGTAATTCTATTGCTAGCTATAGGCTAGCAATCGCCGTTAAACACGTTTTAACTAGTATCGTTTTTTAGTACCTTAGCAAATTTTTTTAACCCTAATTATTGCTTAGTAGTCTAAGCTTTCCTCCTAGAGCTTATCTACCCACCGTGTAAATTTTATTAACTACACACAATATTTTTTTTAACTTTTGCGACTAATTAGTAGAGAGTAGCTGTTTTTTACTTTTTTAAAAACCCCATTTTAACTATAACCACACTACCACCTTTGACACCTTAATAATAAATATAGCCTTCTTACATCTTTAATATAAATAAAAAGGGCTTTTTACTTAAAATTCTTAGAAGGTTAAAAAAGATCTTTAGTAGAGGGCAATATACAAGAAAAAAAGTTATTTTAAGCCTATAAGATAGCTCTAGAGAGTAGATTACAGCTCTAGCCTATATCTATTGAGATAGTACACCTCTTTCTCTATTTCATATTTTTTAGTTAGATGCTAGAGCTCTAATATTAGCTTAGGTAGAGGCAATTGCTTCAAACAAGCACTTAGTCTTTGTTACTTTATTACTCTCTAGATAGACTAATAATAGTATAGGCCTAGCTTAGCTTAGAAAGGTGTTTAAAAAAGAGATTGCACACTATACTTAAACTAAGTACTAGTTACTATTAATTATTAGCTATTTATCTTATGTAGCTATAGATTTTCTAGATTATTTTAATAACTATAAGATTCTAGTTGCTGTATATCTATCTTTTTTAACTTATAGGCTTTAGCTACTTAACGTTAAAATATTTAGGCCTCTAGCCTTATCTTACTTAAAAGAGTTATTCAACTTTCTTTATTAGAGCTATAGTATTCTTTTTCTAGCAAAAGGAGACTTCTTAAAGCTTTTTAAAAAGGCTTAGCGTATAGCTTTTAGAAAAAAGACTATTCTAAGCTTTTTTAATGTAACTAGCATTAACTTACTAAATACTAAAGTTATTATTAAAAAGTTTTAGTAAAAGGCCTTTAGTTTAAACAAAAGCTTTTTATTTGTCTTTAGTAAAGATAACAAGCTTAAAGTTTAGTCTATTATACGCTAAGAAGTAGAATATTTTAATATTAAAAAAGTAAAAAAGCTTAGCTAAAGCCTCTACTACCTCTTAGCTTAAATTAGTGTTCTTAGAGGAGAAATCTAAGGCTTAAAACAGGCATTAAAAGTTAAGAAAAAAACACTAAAAAAAGCTACACGCTTTAACTTAATAGCTATAAAAATTAGTATAGTAGAGCTATTTTCTAGTTACTAAAACCAATTCGCTAAGCTAAAATAAATAAAATAGAACGCTAATAAGAACAATAGTAATTATAACTCTAAAAAGCTAAAAAGTCTAAATTTAAAAGGTAAGCTTAATTATATAAGCTTTAAATAGCCTAAGAAAAGCGTGTTAAAAAAGAAAGACTTAAGAAAGTAAGAGAGAAAGAAAAAGCTAATAAAATAGCTTATAAGAAGGCTTAAAAAGCAGCTCGCAACGCTAAAAAAGCTATATAATTATTTTAAAAAGATAAGTGCAAAGCCTTACAAAGCTTCTTTTAAAAGTAGAATTATTAGAAACGTGTTGTTATTAATTTACTTTATATATAAGCTTAGGTAGCGAAACTAGCTATCTTAACTTAGACTACCTACTACGGCCGCATCTCTAAGCTACTAGGTAGATATAAGTAGCCTAGATTAATCGCATACATGTAATTACTGCAACTCTATAAAATCTCGCAATAATAGCTTTTAGTTATTACTGTATAGCCTTATCTTTTGCAATAGATGTTTTGGTAGAGTAGATATTTGCGCGAACTAGATAAGGTGTCTGTGCGCGCAATAAAACAGGTCGCGTAACGATACACCTTACTAAAAAAGCCTATTTTAAAGATAAGGCTGTACAACAACAACTAAAAGCTATTTTTGCAAAATTTTATAGGGTTGCAGTAATTACATGTATGCAGTTAATCTAGGCTACTTATATCTACCTAGTAGCTTAGTGGTGCGGCCGTAGTAGGTAGTCTAAGTTAAGATAGCTAGTTTCGCCACCTAAGCTTATATATAAAATAAATTAATAATAATATATTTTTAATGCTTTTACTTTTAAAAGAAGCCTTGTAAGGCTTTGTGCTTACCCCTTTAAGATAATCTTATAGCTTTTTCAGCCTCTTAGTCTGCCTTTTAAGCCTCTTTTTAAGCTACCTTAGTAGCTCTTTTTTTTTTTTACTTCTTTAAGCCTCTTTTTCTTAACACGCTTTTTTTAGGCTATTTAAAGCTTGTATAATTAAGCTTACTATTTTAACTTAAATCTCTTAGCTTTCTAGAGTTATAATTACTGCTGTTTTAATTATTATTTTATTTTATCTTCTTTAGCTTAGCAAAATTTCTTAAAAGACTAAAAAACAGCTCCTTTATAGTACTCTTTAAGCTTATTAAGTTAAAGTATATAGCTCTTTTTTTAGTATCTTTTTTTAACTTTTAGAGCCTCTTTTAAGCTTTAGTTTTCTTCTCTAAGTATACTATTTTAAGCTAAGAGGTAATAGAAGCTTTAGCAAAGCTTTTTTACCTTCTTATAATTAAAATATTTTACCTTCTAGCGTATAATAGACTTAATTTTAAGCTAGTTATCTCTACTAAAAATAAAAAAAAGCTTTTATCTAAACTAAAGGCCTCTTACAAGAACTTTTAAAAAATAACCTTAATATTAAGTAAGTTAATGCTAGTTGCCTTAAAGAAGCTTAAGATAGTCTTTTTTCTAAAAGCTGTACACTAAGCCTTTTAAAAAAGCTTAAAAAAGTCTTCTTTTGCTAGAAGAAGAATTCTATAGCTCTAATAGAGGAAGTTTAACAACCCTTTTAAGTAAGCTAACGCTAAAGGCCTAAATATCCTAATATTAAGTAGCTAAAGCCTATAAGTTAAATAAGAAGGATATATAGCAACTAGAATCTTATTATTGTTACAGTAATTTAAAAAATCTATAGATATACAAAATAAATAGCAATTAATAATAAGTAATTAATACTTATTTTAAGCATATCGTATAGTCTTTTATTTAAATACTTTTTAAAGCTAAGCTAGGCCTATATTATTATTAGTCTATTTAGAAAGTAATAAGATAACATAGACTAAGTGCTTGTTTAGATTAATTGCCTTTATTTAGCTTAATTAGAGAGCTCTAGTAGTTAACTAAAAGAAAAGAAATAAAGAAAGAGGTGTACTATTTAAACAAATACAGGCTAGGACTATAATTTACTTTTTTAAGCTATCTTATGTTGGAGATTAAGCTACTTAGCTATTTCTCCACAGGAACCAGGTGCTCAAAATCACACCTGGAATCTACAATCAACCTACGATCAATTAATTACTAGAAGCTATTACGCTACTAGTACGACTTATTATTGTTATCAGTTAATCTACTTAGGCTGCCTCTGAGTCTACTACAAACAAGTAGAAGGCAGAGACCTCTACCTCTGAGTTGATAGTAGAACAAGCAACTATAAGCCTTAGAGATTAAATCCGCAATATCTTATAGGTCTAAAATAACTTTTCTTCTTTTATATTATCTTTTACTAAAAATTCTTTTAGACCTGCTAAGGATTCTAAATAAAAAGCTCTTTTTATCTATATTAAAGATATAAAAAAGCTATATATTATATTCTTTTATTTTATTGTGCAACAAGTAGAAGTATAAGCAATACTTAGTTACTAAATTAGCCTTGTAACAATTGCAATCTATAGAGACATGCTATTATAAGATAAGATAGAACGCGTTTCTATAAAGAAATCTAGAAACCTAGCTTTCTAAGACTTCTTTACTAAGCAGAGACAACGCAAGATAGCGTATTATTAGATGTAAAAGTAGTGTACGCCTTTTAGTAAGTAATTTAATATATTAAATAAGCTTCTTTTTGCGTTAAAAGTAAAGGGAAAAGTAGGCAATTACGCGTAGCTAGCTTTTAGCTTAGTGCCTTTAAAAAAGTATATAGTAGCTTATACTAAACCTTTTTGCAACTTAGTAATAGCTAAAAGATATGTCTAGTTCGCGCAATTTAATTCCTTTAATTGCGTTCTAGATTAGGTCTATATTAGTGGAGTTATAACGCGTTTTGTGTAAGTAGTTATTGTAGTAGAGTATATTGTTACGCGACCTGTTTTATTGCGCGCACAGACACCTTACCGTGTCTGTGCGCGCAATACGCAGCCCTAAAAAATTTAAATTTTAGAAAAATAAGGCTGTAGAGCTACTACTAATAGCTAGTATTACAAGATTTTAAGAACTTATAGTATATATAGTATTACAATGAATTTGTATTACTTATATTTACTTAGTAAGGTAATGTTGCGCCCGCAGCTAGTAGTGCGCGCTAGGGCAGCTAGCACAGCTACCTTAGCTTTAATATAAAATAAATTAACAATAATACGTTTTTATCGCTTCTACTTTTAAGTAAAAGCTTATAAGGCCTTTAGTCTACCTTTTTAAGATAGTTGTATAGCTTTTTAAGCGTCGCGAGCTAATTTCTAATGCTCCCTTTTAGCTGCCTTTTTTTTTCTCTTTTTACCTTACCTCTTAATCCTCTCCCTCTTTACATGCCTTTTTTTTAGCTTATTAAGCTTTATATAATTAAGCTTACTCTTTTAATTAAAACTTTTTAGCTTTTTAAAGTTATAGTAGGTATTGTTTATATTATTAAGCTACCTTGTTATCTTAAGCCTAATAAACTTTCTTAAGTAACTAAAAAACAGTACTATATAGTACTCCTAAAAATTATTAAATTAAAGAGTATAGCTTTTCTTTTAGTGTCTTTTTTTAACTAAAAGGGCCTTTTTTAAGCTTTATATCTTTCTATAGAAGATGCTATTTTAAGCTTAAATATAGTAAAAACTTTAAAAAAGCTTTTTTTACCTTTCTACTACTTTAATTTTATACTAAAAAGCGTATAAAAGTCTTTATTTTAGGCTAATAATCTCTACTAAGTATAGAAGCTAAGAATTTATCTAAACTAGAGGCCTCTTTATAGAATCTTTAAAAAATAACGTTAAAATTAAGTAAATAGACTCTAGTTACCTAGAAAGACTTTCTAATAGTCTCCTTCTTAAAAGCAGTACCCTAGGCCCTCTAAAGAAGAAGAAAAAAGTCTCTTCTTATAATTACTAAGAGCCTCTAGCTTTTATAAAAGTAAAATAAAAGCTTAGTTAAGTAAGCAGTTGAAAAAAACCTAAATAACCTAATATTAAGTAGTTAAAGCGTATAAGTTAAATAAAAAAATACAGCTTATAAAATCTTATAGTTGTTATAGTAATTAATAGAATTTATAGCTAAGTAAGATTTATAGCTTGTTAAGAAAAGTAATTAGTATCTTAAATAAGCTTTCTATCTAGTCTCTTTTTTAAAAACCTCCTTAAGCTAGGCTAAACTAATATTATTATCAGTTTAGCTAGAAGAAAATAAGCTAACAAATACTAAGTAATTTTTATTATTAATATCTTTAACTTAGCTTAATTTTAGAGCTCTAAAAGATAACTAATAAATAAGAGCTAGAGATAGAGCTGTACTGTCTAAACAAACGCAGGCTAGGATAGTAACCTACTCCTTATTACTATTCTTAGTTGCAGCCCTAACTCCTTTTTATATATATATTCTCTTTTCAAATACTCTTTTTAACCTTCTAGTTACTCTAATTATAAGGCCTTTTTTTATTTATATTAAAAATATAAGAAGGCTTAAAATTATATCCTCTTATCTTTCTATATAGTAGCTTAAAGTAAAGGCTGTATTTGGCCTTTAAATTAGCTTTATTGCAATTGCAATTTATTCCTGCCTATAAGCGTAAGATAAGATAGGTAGAATTCCTATTAATAAAGTAAGTAACCTAGCTTTCTAAAACATCTTTACTAGCTAAAGATAAAGCAAAGTTGTGTATTGTTACTTATGTAAGTAATGTATGTTGCTTAGTAAGCGTAGTAATATATTGTAGTAGCTTAGTTTCTTAGTGTAGGTAGAGAGAAAAGTAGGCAAGTTAGCGCGCCTGTGTTTTTTCTTAATGCCTTTAGATAAGCGTACTACAAATAAGACTATACTTTTCTACAAACTTTGCATACAAGAAAGATGCGCCTAGTGCGCGCGATTTAATTTCTTCAATTGCTTCCTAAATTAGATCCATATTGGTGGAGTTATAACGCGATTTGTGTAGGTAGTTATTGTGTTGGGGCCGCGCATTGCGCGAACTGGCGCATTGCGCGCACGGACACGGTACTTACGCGCACAGACACCTTACCAATTAGCGTAGCGGCATTACATGAATTATCTTTATACAAGTGCTATAGGGCTAATAACAACTTATTATTATAATCTTAAGGCTCTAATAGTATAATACTACGTGCTATAATTTTTAGGAGTAATGCAGGCTTAGCGTTAGAGCTGTAGTAGATGTGCTCTGTCCTGCCCGCGAAACGAGACCCTCGCAATCTAGGCCGCGATAGCAGCAATAAGGATAGTAATTTTCTAAGTAGCAATAGTTAGGAGATTAGAAAACACCCCTAGTATATAATTTAAGCAGCAGACTGTTAATATTTAGAGAAAAGAATAACTTCTACAACTGCAAAGTTAAAGTACCTATTAACGCTACACAGTAAGAAATAGTATTTTATTAGTTAATAGGCTTAGCTTGCAGCTTAACTTATTAGGCGCTTAGCTAGAAACTACCTTTAGCGCTATGCTGCTTTTAGTACTCTACACTGTTAATAAGAAAGTCTAAGAATTTAGCACTTCTAATGTTATAGCCATGTTTATTGCACAGAAGCGCTAGTACTCCTATGTCCTATTATTAATTACGCTTAGAGTACAGTCTTACTATGCCTATTTATAAAAGAAAAAGTTTTTCAAAGAATTTAAAGACCTATTTAAGAACATAAAATTATCTAGCAAAGCTTATTAGTTTAGGACAGTACTAAATAGTTAGTTATGCTCTTAGTAGATGTGCTTACTTGCAAATATGTTATTATTATTGCTTATAGTTATTTATGTTAGCACTATTATAAAGCTGCACAGCTATAAGAGCTAGCAGCGTTGCTAAGAGTAAATTATACGCTCCTTATATTATAAAAGCAGGGTCGGTTTATCTTAGCAGGCTTAGAGGGCAAATCGTCTTTAGGCTAGGCTCCTTAGAGCCTAGCCTACTTTTAGACTAATTAGGTCTAAGATAAGAGGTAAAGAATTTTAACATTCTATAACGTAATTTACATTATATAGCACTTTGCGCTCTATATTTATGGCAGTAACACTATACATATTTAAAATTTGCTTACAAGAAATTAGAAATAGATACAATAGTAAAAGAAATATACTAAGAATTTATTATTTATAACAACGTGTACTTTTAAAATTACTATAAAATACAAGCAATAGCATGCGTATCTAATTCTATATAACTCTAAAATTAGGCCTATAACGTAAACCACTAGTAAACTAGTTTACCTAGCAAGCTAATTAGTTTAGCTTAGCGCAACTAAACTCGTCTTCGCTATATCTATGTATTTTAAGAGAATTAAAGATAGTTGTTGTTGTTGTAGTTAAAATAGGTTCTATAAAAAAGTAAAAAGCTACTATTCTCTACTAATTCGTTGCAAAAGAAAAAAAAAGATTATGTGTAGTTAATAAGATTTAAACAGTATATAGATAATATCTACGCGCCGAACGCTAAGAGCAGAAAAGCTTAAACTACTATGCAAAAATTGAAGTTAGAAAAATTCGCTAGAAGTACTAAAAATATCACTAACTATAACGTGTTTAACAGCAATTGCTAGCTTATAGCTAGCAACAAGATTGTAATAGAGATAAAGAAGAAGTGTAAGAATACGTACTTTACTGTAGTAGGAACCTTAAATAATTCTTTATAAAAGCTTTCTTTTACTACTTATTATCTTAAGAATTTGTTATACTACAGTAAGGTAGTATTAAAAAAGAGACTTTCATAGAGTTATCTTTTTAAAAGCCCTATGTAAAATTAACTAGAGGTGCTAAGACTAAGATTTTAAAAGTATTAAAAAGTCTAGAACTTCATTTTAAAGTCAGGCACCTAGTAAGCCTGCTTAGTAAGCATAATAGAGGAGATAAAACGCAGTAAAAATAGCAAAAAAAAGACTTCATAAATCACGCTACAAATCTTTATTCAAGTTCATTTTTTAGCTAAAAATTATAATTGTTATAGAACAGTATAATATCTGTAATCAATTCTTATAACAAATTAATGAAATTATTAAAAGAAAATATTAATTAAAAAGTTGTTTTTGATGGTTATTTTGTATCAAAGTAGCTAAAACTATTCACTAGTACTTAGTATAGTAACCTTTAGCTGCTTGAATAGCTAAACAACGCTTAGATAAAGATTTTATATAATTATTAATCGCCTGTTGTAGTACAAGTTCCCATATTTTTAACTCTTTTTTTTTAAACAGTTCTACTGCTTTAATGCTCTAACCTATGCCTGTATACTCAATAGAACTCTTTCCTAGTACGTATTAAAGTAGACTCTAAGCATTTTTTTTAAAATTTCAATCCGGGCTATAGGCATGATGCTCGGAAAGGGGATCTTATTCATAGAAAACTAGGCGATAACTAGTGGCGTTTTATAGATCTTGTCGTTATCCTGCTAAGATTTATAGCGTAAATGAAATCGGTTATTAGCTTATTTAAAATAAAAAAACATACAGAAATAAAAAGTAATAACAAAGTTATAGCCTTTTAATGTTAAAATTAACGGAGATTTCACTACTCTCTTTGAAATATTGATTTCATAATAGGGTTTAAAACTTGCTTTACCTATTCAATACTTGTAAAGATTCGAGTATCTTTTATGAATGTAGCTATGTATAAATTAAATCTACTACTTAGCCCAATAACTCCTTAAACAGAGATAGAAATATCGCGAGCTATATCTTAGTTAGCAGGCTAGTTATAGATAAGCTATATACTTAAAGAATACTAAACCTTCTAGAAAATTTTCTAGGTTAATCAGAATATCTTTAAAGTTACTTTACAGCTGTAGTTTACACTTGTTACTTACTAACTCGCTTGTTTCTCCTTTTTTAGACGTATTTTTGCCTAGCGCTATATCTACGCTAAATAGAAGACTTGTTACAAAATAAAACTTCTCCTAAGTTAATTCTTTTTAATATTTTAGTTGTCCTCTTAGTGTATTTCTTACAATTTTTTACTTTTTTCTTGTTTAAAAGCTTACTTTCTTTGCAGTAGAAATAGAGTAATTCTTTGCTTTTAGTAAGCGTTGTAAGCTTCTAGTAAAAAATAACTTCCTATTTTCTTTAAAAATACACTAACTTCTATTTTTAGATTTTTTCTAGGACTGTATAAAGTATTCGCGTAACGCATTTAAAGATCGCATAGGCAGACGCAGTTTATAAGTAGAATGTAATATTTTCTTTCTAATATATTTTAGAGTAGTATAAATAGATTTATAAGATGTCGCATATATAACGTACTATCCTTAAAGGCTCAACGCGCCTTTAGGCATTAGGCCTAGGCGCCTGTTAGCTATAAAGATCGTCTGTAGATAATCTGTGTTAGTTCTCTTAGAACAAGTGAGTGCAATAGACAGGGGTTGTACTAGCACAATTAGTAGATTAATATAATAGCATAGGGTTGTGTTAGCACGTTTAGTAGAATAATGTAATAATATAAAAAAGTTAAGAATTAAGTAATTCTTAGATTGCACTTAAAGTTAAACATACTAAGCTATAAGAGCTTAATGCCTACTACTATATACTAAAAAAGTGTCTAGCTGTTCTACAGAATCCTATGCTATTCTATACGTAGAACGTATTAAATTTTATAGTACATTGTAGGACGCATATAACTTATTTTATAAAAAAATTCTACTAAGGCCTGTAGGATTACGTGCTTACTGCAAAGTAGCGTTATCTATTAGTACACAAAGGCGTTGCCCTTTATTTAAGTAGTCTAAAATCTTTTCCTGCCTCTATCCTTTATACATAGTCTATACCTTCTCTCTTCTTCAGTTTATAATACTATTCTCTTCTTTTATATTCTTGTCTTTATAAACTAGCTTAATAGTTTCTTGTAGTACTACTTATTGTCACGCACTTAGTAATTACATAAATAGTATTAGTTAACTTGCTGTAGTTAGCTGTTAATATTATATTAAAAAAAGTTTATTATGTTAAATATCTTTGTTAAACAAAGTGAATAGGAATTATTATAAAAATAAAGTTAAAAAGTATATTTTAGTAAAGGTGCTGTTACTAAATTATTTACAGCTAGGCTAAAAGTTAGCCTAACTAGAGCAGCAGGAGTCTAAAGCTAATATAGTAAAGTTAGTTATACTTAAAGCATTGTTAGCAGCGCGTGTAAAAAAAGATTGTCTTTAGAAATAGTATAAGGTGCTAGCGCGTTATAAGCAGCAGTTAATAGATAAGTTAAAAAAATTTATTAAAAAAATTAAAGCTTTAAAAGCTGCAAAGAATATTAACTATAAAGTTAATATTTTAAAAAGTAGCCTAATACCTAGTACGCTATTATTAGATTAGAGCGCGTTCTCTTCTACTTATTTAGAAGGTAATTCTACTTTTAACAACTTTTTAAGTAAGCTACATAGTACTATATAAGTAGTTAGCAACAATTTATAAAGTTTACATTTAGTTTTTATGTATTATTACTATTTAAGTATTTTAATTATTTAACTAAGTATTTTTTGCTATTATCCTATACTTAGTATACTAGAATCTTCTTAACTTTAAAGACATTGTCTTTTTTTATTTTAAAGTAGAAAGCTTTTTTTAATAGCGTTTCTAAGTCTGCTAGTTCTAATATATTAATATAGAATCTTAGGTAGATTTTTACATCTAGTAGAAAGTTAAGTATTTACATAACTAGGCCTTTTTAGTCTAAAATTAAAAATAGTCTAACTTTAACGTTGTTAAGTTCTTTGTTAAGTTGTTTAGTACAAAGATTCTTTGTAAGGAAACATACTTTAACTTTTTTTTTAGCTAAAGTGCTATTTTTTGTTTATAGTTAACATATAAAATGCTTTAGTGTTAAGCCTTCTTAAGTGTTGTTTTAAGTAACTTATATACTATCTTTAGCTTATTAGGTTGTAGCAATAGCTACTTCTATTTTTTAGCTTAGAAATATTTATATAAAAAGATTTAGGTGTCTTTTATAGTTAACGTAAAATAGTGTTTATTTTATAAATTCTAAAATCTTATTGTTGTATACTATTTATGCTATAAGTAGTAATAATACTTTATTATTTTGCTGTTAATTAACATATATCCTAAAGTAAGCTTTTATTATATAATTTATTTGTTTAGTCTATCTGTCTATTTGCAGGTAAAAAGCTATTAATAGCTTTTATTTAATTTTAATTGCAGCTAATAGTATTATTTAAAAGTTAAAAGTAAAGAGCTTATTTCTATTACTAATAAATAACTTCAGTATGCTGTAATATTTATTAATTAAATTATTAATAATGTGTGCTAGCTATACTACTATAAAAATTTCCTAAAAGTAATATACTCTGCTTGTTTTATAAATTTATCTACTACTACAAGAATTACGTTATAAGCTACTTTAATAATAAGGTTTTTTAAAACTAGTAGTCCTATAATAAAGTTTATAAAGATGTCTAACTATAGTACGTTAAGTAGTTCTATTACTTGTATTTCTTTAAAAGGTGTGTAGGTACTATACTTATTCTTTTAACAGTCTGCGCACTTAGCAATAAAGAAAGTAACTTTATTTTTTATTTTTAAAAACTTATAATTTCTCTTAATAAGTTTTTTAGTTTAGGTAATACTATAGTAACTATATATAGAATTATTATAATGTTATTTAATAATTACTTTTTATAATTCTTTTAGTACGTCTAGTGTAATTTATAGAACTACATTTAGCATTTTTGCTAGTTCTAATAATTTATTTTTATTAATCTTAAGTATTGTAGTATTAATAATTTCTTTTATTCCTACAATATTATACTGTTAGCTAAGAGTATTTACTCTACTATTATGTTTTTTTAGTGTATATATAATTTTGAACTTATATTATCTAAGTAATTCTAACTATCTTACTTATTATTAGTTAAGTACCTTAGTAGTTGTAAAGTTAACTAAGTTTTTATAATTTATAAATATTATAAGTTCTAAGTAGCTTTCTACGTATACTCTCTAATACTATAAGTATGCAACAATAGCTAGTAGCTCTTTATTATAAATGTTATATTATTCTTCTACTCTAGAGAATTTTTATAAATAATACGTAATAAAGTGCTATTTGCTTTTATATAGTTAACTAGCACAGCCTTCTAGTATAAAGTTTAATATATTAGTTTTAAAGCGCAATAATTGTCTTACTTAAAACATAAAAAAGTATATTAGTTTTATACTTACTATTTTAAGCGTTTAAAAAGCGTTTTTTACTTTTTTACTTTGCTTAAAAAGTATTTTCTTCTTTATAAGTCTTATTAGCAAAATAGTAATTTTAAAGTAGTTTTTAATAAACTATTAGTTAAAGTTTAAAAATTTTAAAAATAATTATATTTTTTTTACTATTATTAGGTGTAGCTATTTCTTAACTACTTATATCTTTTTTTTACTTATTTATACTTCTTGTGCTCCTACTATATATTTAAGAAAAGTAACTTTATTTTTATATAATTTTTATTTTTCTAAGTTTAGTTAGAAGTTAAACTAGTCTAAGCACTTTAGTACTATATAGATATGTTCTACATAATCCCTTAGGTTCTTAAAGTAGATAAAAATATTATTTAAGTACACTATAATAAAAATGTCTAAATATACTCTTAACATGTTATTAATAAGTTTTTAAAATACTGCTAGGGCGTTTGTAAGCCTAAACAGCATAATAGTATATTTATAATGTCTATATTATATTTAGAATACTATCTTTTATTCTTTACTTTTCTTTATTTAAATAAGGTAGTATTTATTTTAAAAGTTTAATACTATAAAGATTTTAGCGTAAGATAATTAATTCTTAAGCTCTATAATATTTAGTAATAAGTATTAATTCTTTATTATAATATTATTAAGTTTTTAGTAGTTAACGCACATCTATAGTAGCCTATTCTTCTTTAGTATAAAGAGTATAGAAAATTCTACTAGTAATATTAAAAGTTTTATATATTTTTTTTTTAAATTTTTATCTAGCTTAGTCCTTAATTCTTTAAGTTTTATCTTTAATAATTAATAAATTAGCTTAAAAGGTAAAGTCTTTTTTTCTTTTAAAATAATCTTATAGTCTTAAAGTTAGTATCTTAGTAAAGCTTTGCTATCTACTACTTTAATAAAAAAGTACTAAAGTTTTTTATACTTTTTTAAAATATTTAAAGTTATGTGTTACTCTAAAACTTTAACTTTATAACCTAAAAGTACCTTACTAGTATTTATTAAGTTAAACTCTTGTATTGTAAGGCTATTTTTAGTTAAAGTTTGCTATTATTTTGTAATATTATAAATCTTCTTTTTATTTACTATTATAGTTATTAAATACGTAGGCTAGCTTATAGTTACATCTAATTTATAGCACTTAAACAAAAACTTTTTTAATTTTTGGTTAATTTGCAAGTTGTATTTCTATAACTAAGAATTTCTTAATATTATATTATAAGTAGCTAATTTAAAGACGTCTAAGTCTAATTCTTCTTTATATTTCCAAATGCTAAGCGTTACTCTACTAACCTTGTGCGTAATAGTTATCTTACTTAGTATAAGCTAACTATTTACTATATATAGTAGGTAGAGTTCTTATTTCTTTAGTATTTATAAACCTGCTACTTACACTGCTTAAAAAGAAACAAAGTTAGCTTAAGAGATAAAATCTACTAATACTATTATTTAATATTTGTTAAGCTTTACTAGTAGCTTAAGAAGGCTTAGAAGGTTAATTATATTTATTACTTTAATAGTTCTAAGTATTTAAGGCGTCTATCTAAAAAAGACTATATACTAAATTTATAAAACTTCTTAGTAACTATATATAGTTTATATTTAATATTAAGGCACGTGTGCTATAAGGGCTAGTTATACTTTTATACACAAGTTCCATTTTTATAATCCTTTTACTATGTTATATACATTTATAAAGTTTCTTCTAGATTATTATATTTATAAAAGTATAAGCTATATTATTTATTTTATATATATACTACGCATTTATTGTTTAGACAGTCGTACTATAAGTACATATATTAAGGTATTTCTTTAAGTTTCCTTAGAAATTATCTTAATTTATACTTATCTATGTAGTGTATAGTGCAGCTATTATATATATATATAGTCTATAAGTATTTTGCGTGTTCTAAGTTACGTAGATTTATTCAATAGTATATGCTATTATAATTAACTTCTTGTGTTTTTTACCTTTAGCGTGTTGCCTAGAGTTCTTTGTAAATCTCCTTCTTTTCTTTATCTAAAAGTTTATACCTTAGTTTATTCTAAAATACTTTAGCATTTTAAGTTTATTCCTTATACAAAGTTGTTGTGTAGGGCTTTATTAATAGTTACTACTAAAATAATTTTTTTATAGTTCTTTTAGTAATTCAGCATACCAGTAGTATTCTATTAATATTTTTTTATAAATTTTATAAAAGTTTTCTTAAGTTGTCTAAGCTCCCTAAGTAGAATGTTAATCTTCTTAGCTGAGTTGTTTAAGCATTATGTTTCTAAAAGTATTAATACTTATATATTAATATTTTACTTATCTAGCGTGTTTAGGTTTTTTTGCACAGCTAGTAGTAAAATTTCCTTATTCTAGGCTGTTAGTGTCTCCTTTGCTACTAGTCTAGAGGGCTAGTAAGTTTCTTAAAACCTAGCTATCTTCTTATACTTAGTTTAGTCTACTAGAGTTACTTCTATTTCTTTGTTAAGTATTATTTTAGAGATATTATTGTCTAAGGCTTCCTCTAAAGTAATTACAAAGAGGTTATCTAGACTATTAATATTTATCTAGTTCTATTCTTAGACTATAATAGTAGGTTAAGTAATAATATTTGATTTTTCTTCTAAATTATTGCTAAGTACTATATAGTAAAGAATATTTAACTGTTATATTATTTTGCTTTAGCTCTAGCAGTCCTACTTTATATAACTTTTCTTACTATATATATAGTAGTAATATTTCTCTTACTACTCTTGTTATTTTAAACTTTATTCTTTTTAAGTTTTTTATTAAAATTATCAAAGTGCATAAGCTTATAGCTACTAGTTTTATAATATTTTAGAATCTTAAAGGTGTAGTTTTAATGTTAATCTTTATTAAAGTATAAACGTTAGAATATTCAATAAAGTTAAGTAGTTATATTTTTAAGTATACAATTTCTTTATATAAATAGTTATTCTTTTAACTTTAGCTTATAAAAATTATTGTCTACTTTAATAGCCTTAGCTATAAGTTTGTTAAGTATATTAAAAGTAGCTCTGCTTTATATAAGTTCTACTTATACTACTTGTTTTAGACTTTGTTAGTATATTTATATTAAAGCGTTGTTGTCTTATTTAATATCTATTTAGTACTTTTAAAACTTTATTATATAATTAGCTAGAAAGTATATTTATTATAATCTTTAAATCTTTTATTTTACTACTACAAATTTCTTAAAAAGTAAGAATACTTTTCTTATTTCTATTTTAAAGTTGTCCTAGTCTTTAATAAGTACTTTATTAATATTATTATTAAAAGTAATATTTATACATTAATAAAAAATAAAATTAGCCTATTTTTTTAAATCTTGTTATAGAAATATAAAAGCCTATACAACTATGTTGTTATTATTAATTTTAGTTCCTTTAATATAGAAGTATTTATTAACTTAAAGTAGCTATTTTTTAAGCGTATTATAATTACTATAGTAAATATTAAGCTTATTAGCTTACGTAGTTGTTTCTATAGTTAAGATATTAGTATAGGTGTTTATTATAGTATTACTTATTTTAAAAGTATTTAAAGTATAAAGATTATCTATAAATAATCTATATTAGTTCTCTTAGAATAAGTAAGTATAATAGACAGAAGTTGTACTAGCATAATTAGTAAATTAATATAATAGTATAGAGTTATGTTAGCACGTTTAGTAGAATAATATAATAATATAAAAAAGTTAAAAATTAAGTAATTTTTAAATTACACTTAAAGTTAAATATACTAAGCTATAAAAGCTTAATGCCTACTACTATATACTAAAAGAGTGTCAAGCTATTCTATAGAATCCTATGCTGTCCTATACGTAGAACGTGTAGAATTTTGTAGTACATTGTAGAACGCATATAACTTGTCCTATAAAGGATTTCCGCTAAGGCCCGTAGGATTACGTGCTTAGTGCGGGGTAGCGTTATCTATTAGCACACAAAGGCGTTGCCCTTTATTTAGGTAGTCTAGAATCTTTTCCTGCCTCTATCCTTTATACATAGTCTGTACCTTCTCTCTTCTTAGGTTCGTAACATTAGCTTATGCGCTAGGCTCACGCTAGTTAACCGCATATTAGAGTTTTCACACTAAGCTTAGGAGCTTACTCCTAAGCTCTATAGAATACGTAGCAAACTTAGAAGTAATCTTTTTAAGTTCTCTAGTAGCCTTTCTAGGTTAGGACTATATCTCTTGTATATATAGCGCGTCTTAGACGCAGGTAGAAAGGCAGAATTAAATATCTAGTTCTCTTAAACTACTGTTACTAGCTCTTTACTTTTTATAGTTATAAGCCTAGCACTTTAAATCGCAGTTTAGAGTCTCCCTTCGCAACCTAGAATATGCTAGTAGTAGTTTAAATTTTCTAATTTATTAAAATATACTTTCTAACTAACTAACTAATTACACGTACTTTAATAGTAAGTAACTCTCTACAAATTACTAACTTAGCGTGCCTTTTGAACTACGTAAGCTAAACTTACTAATACACCTAGCTAAAGTTTAACAATAAATCCAAAGAAGTCTAAAAACATATAAACTAAAAAGCAGATTATTACTATTAATATATTAATAGAGCTGCCTCTAAGGCCTTTAGCGCTTATAGAAAACTTCTATCTAAAAAAAATACCTATAATAGAGATTTTAACAAACGTTATATAAAATATATAAACTAGGCTATTAACACGCCTGCTTCATAGCACATTTAATATTAAGTTTACGCAACTATTAATAAATTAATACTAGCTTTACTTATAATTAAACTTATAGAAAATGCTAGTTAAACTCTAAATAAGCTTTTTAAACAATTAAAAAGGAGACTAGCTCTAAACAATACTATTAACTTAATAGCAACACGCCCAAAGTTCTGTAAAAGCTTTAAAAAAGTAAAGTTTAGTACTATAGAACTACAAGCTAAGTATAATAAGTAGTAAAATAGCTAACTAAAAGTTAAAAGGCTAAATATTTTTAAAGTAGATAGCGCGCTTACTGTATTAAACCTTCTAGAGCCTGTAAAAACTAAATACGCTCTTAACTAGGCTAGCACTAGAAAGACTTTTTATTAGTAGTATTAAACACTTAGCACTAATTATCTTAATCTTAACAAAACTAGTTAGATATTTCTAAAGATGCTCTACTACTGCTTAAATATCTTACTAAGCTAGGAGTTAGCTTTTTAGGAGCTTACGCTACTTTAAAAAACTTAAAACTTTACAAACTTTAAGGTGCTAAAAGCGTAAGCTAGAAACGCAGCTATATGTGCTTATATTAAAATATTAAAAATAGTAAGCATTTTTAAAATTTACAAAATGCTATATAGTTTTAGTAGTAATTAAAGCTTACGCAAAAGTGACGTAGAGTATTAGTAAAAAGAAATCTAAAATAATTTAAAAACGCTTATATACTAAATAGTATAAAGAACTCTAATTAAAGCTAGTAAATATAGATTATAAGCTATCTTAGAAAAAAAGAGGAAGTTAAAAGCCTATTTAAGTAGTATAGTTGCATTCTTTATTAACCTAGCGCTTTTTAAAAAAACAATATTCTAGGTAAATGCTATATTAGCAACTTTAACACTTATGTACGATTAGAGAGTACTATTAGAAAAGTCTAGTACATAAGCCTTAATAATACTTTCTACTAAAGTATACTAGGCAAAATCATAGTCTTAGTACAGCTTAAACACTATGTTAACCTTTTGTTTTTTTAATATAAGCTTTTCATTTTTTATTTAAAGCTTATTAGAAGTATAATACTTTTTATTAGAAGCTTATAGACTACTTATCTTAGAAGGAGCTTAGAGCACTTTTAGTATACCTTTGTAGGGCACGTAAGTTCTAAAGTACTAAAAGCACTTATTAATATAGCTTAGAAGGTTAAAGTTAATAAAATAACATATCTTAAGTATAAGCACTGTACTCTAACTTATGCAAAATAGGTTATCTTATTAAGACTAAAGAAGCCTTCTTTTTAACTATACTCGAGGATCTTATAGAATCTATTTAATATGTCTAAAGGATGTTTAGAAGAGAAATAAATACAGATAACAAAAAACCCCTTAAGTATCAAGCTATATACATATAATTTATAAGCAAAATCTATTTTAGATATAATAAAGACATTTTACTACTTTAAGGCAATCTTAAAGCTTACTATTAGCTTAAAATACGATAAATTACATAAAATAATAACTCTTTAATATGTTCTTAAAAAGCGACCTTGTAATAGTAAGTATAGTATAAAGAGCATAGCATTACTATTAAGCCTTCTCTATTTGATATACAGAAATCTAGTTGAGCGGCAAAGTAAGTAAGCGAAGAGCTAATAACCAAGTTAATTAAAATAAAGGTAAGCGTAAATCTACATGAAAAATTCTAGCTTAAGATTATTAAGGCTAAAGCCTAGTTTTACAGAGGGTTGACAAAAATAAAAATAAATCAAGAAAGTTATTATTTTTAAAGCTTTATCATTCTATAAGTAGAAGGGCTTTACCAAGAAGAGTTAGTGATTTAAAAAGCCAAGAACTTCCTCTTTTAGATACAATGCTTAGTAAGCTGCTTAGTCAGCACAGTTGACCCTGCAATTTCGCTTAAATTAAGAGGGGTAAGCTTAGAGTATATTAAGTCTATTTACTCTTTTTAACTTAGTTTTTCTATAGCATCTTCTTTATAGCTTATAGTTTATCCTATTTAAGATAGTAAGTTAATAGTATATATATATATTATATAAGCTTATTACCTTAAATAGTAACATACTAAAGATTCTTATTAAGAGTATTAGTAAATACATAAAATTCAATTATATAAAAAAGAAGCCATTTAATTTCCTTTTGCGCTTAAACTAGGCTATTGTACTAAGATGTTTTACAATGTTTAAAAACTACTAAATATAAACCTTATTAAAATTACAAGAAAATTAAACAAAAACTTAAAAAAGTAAAATAAATAAAAATTTTTATAAAAATCTTATAGAACTTGCTTAAGCAAGATATTTATATTAGAAAAAATTTAAAGAAAAAGCTCCCTTTAAACACAAAAGAGACCTTATAATTGTTATATTTATACTAAGTAGAAACTTAAAAAACTTTAAAATTTAGACTTGGAATTAGTTCTATATTAGTATAAGTTGACTATAAAGTACTGTTATAATGCTACAGTAATAAGATATTTAACATAACAAAATTACAAAAATATACAAAAGTTAGATTCTACTAAAAGTATTTAATAATTATACTTTACACTAGCTATGGTAATACTAAGCTACTAGGGAAGCTATAGGCTAGCTTACTAAGTGTTAGTAAGCTATTTTATAATATTATCTACATAAATCTTATAAATAGGCCTTTAATTATAACTAGGTTATTTTTTATACTACTACTCTAAAACTTTTACAATTAAGAGATTTTCGGGTGTCTTGTTTAATAATTTATAATTTCTATCGATTTTTATACGTTCAAAAAAAAGTAATACGGAAATTTATTTTAATCTTTTTTTCACTTATGATTTGGGCGGAATTGCAGAGGCGGCCGTGCTGACTAAGCAGCTTACTAAGCAGTGTAGCTTAAAGAGGAAGTTCTTGTCTTTTCAAATCACTAACTCTTTTTAATATAGCCTTTCTACTTCTAGAATTATAAAGCTTCAAAAATAATAACTTTTTTGATTACTTTTTTTCTTTTCACCCCTCTGTATATTATAAATTCTTTTTACGCGCACAGCTTATGCTTACTCAATGAACTTTTTAAGTAATAAAGTAAGAGGTACTTTAAGTACTATAAGGCTAAGCCTCTTAAAAGCCTTACAGGTAATATAAAACTAAATTTAAGTAGTATATACGCTTACAGCTACTACATTTATTTCTTATATAACAATAAAGCGGCTAGGCAATATAAGAAAAGCTTTAAATCTCTTTCTAAGGGCTATATTAGTTACGTAGTAGGCTAAACAGTCTCTAATATATACTTAAAATAAGTCCTAGCGCTTAACTAAGTTATTATAACGCGTAACGTTACATTTAATAAGATGCTGTACTACTAAAGACTAGCTTTTAAGATGCTTAGGCAGAACGCAGTCCTTATAGTAAACACCCTTAATAAAGATAGAATTAGTAAAGCTAGAAAAGTACTTAAGCAGCTTACTAGTATTAGTTAAGTATAAGTAATTATATAGGAGGCCTTACAGCTAATAAGTAATAAACTAGTAATAGAGACTTTAGATGGCTTGTTACAGTCTCTAGTAAGTAGTACCCGTCACCGCACCTGGACCATTGACATGCGCAACGTATTTGATGGACTTGCCGCCAAACAAGCCTTTCACAACCTCTATTGTGACCTTGACATCCATAATACCAGACGCATTAATAAAGTGTTGATGAATAACAGAATTTGACCTCTGCGTCCACCTAATTACTATAGAAGCTACCGCCCTTTAACTAACTAGGGAGGCCGCTTAACAAAGGTAAACGCAGGCTTTGTAATCTACTACTATAGCTTCTTGTATAGTAACCTAGTAAAGTCTAACTTTACTTAATATAAGCTATTAGTCTTTGTGTTAAATAGGAAGAAAAATAGTTTAAGTATTGTATTATTTGTATATAAGTTGTTTGTATGCAGTACTGTGTAGTATAAGAAATCTTAAAAGTAATAAGTAGTAAGTAGGGAGCTTTTATAAAGTATTGTAGGCTTCTGCTGCGGTAACGTACGTGTCTTTACCCTTTTAAACACGTTTTAATTAGTGTTGTTTTTTAGTACCTTTAGCAAATTTTTTAACTCTAATTTTGCTTAGTAGTCTAAGCTTTTCTGCTTTAAGCGCTTAGCGCGTAGACCTTATCTACTTACTGTTCAAATTTTGTTAACTATACATAATCTTTTTTTAACTTTTGCGACTGATTAGTAGAGGGCAGCTGCTTTTTACTTTTTTAGAAAACCTATTTTAACTACAACAACAACCACCACCTTTGATACCTTAAAAATAAAAATAAAGTAAGTAGTACACTAAAAGCACATAAAAAGCGTTAGGCTAACGCTTCTTAAGGAATTTGTGTAAGGCAAAAAGGTCCTTTAGAACAGCTACTAACGCATAAGGCAACACCAGCGCCTCCTTTACTAGAAGGGTAAATGCTAGAGCAAGGCACTTTAGCTTAAAAGGCTGCAGGTAGTAGTAATAACCTACTTTGCTTTTAGAAATTATAAACTACTAGTAAATTAAGCTTAATAGACGCACTAAGACTTTTATAGTTTTAAAAAGGAGTAGAAATTTATTCTAAAGACGCGTAGCAGGGTGCTAAGAATCTTATAACATAAACTAGAGCCTCTTAAACCTCTTTAGCAAAAAGAATTTATAAAAAGAAAGTATAGGGGCTTATTTTAGAAAGCTCCTTTAGGGTAAAGAGTAAAAACTAACGCAGTTTTAATATAGAGAGTGTAGGCGTATATTGCCTATTATATTACTCCTTAAAGGCTTCTAAGCTTAAAGCACTACTGCTTTAGCCTTAGAACTATAATAAAGAGCTAATTATAGTTTATAATGTAATTGAAGCATCTTTTTAAACGGCTAATTAATATCTAACGCATTTTAATAATCTTCTAAAGCTTTAAATTAAATTACAGAATTTTTTTAACTACTAATATAGGACTTGATTTAAGTAAGCAAGCTAAAAGAAGAATAATACTCTACTTTTAAAAAGTACTTAAATAGAAGAGAAGATCCTAGAGCACTCTAAGCCTCTTTTTTTTAATTGAGTATTTACTTATAAGCTTAATATAAATAGCCACTTTCTTAAATGCAAAGCACATCTTATAATAAAAAAAACCTTTGAGTAAGAAACCTACTACACTTAGGATATGTAGCAACACTAGCTGTGTAATCTTATAGGCTTTTAATAATAATTATAGCTAAGTTTAATATAAAAATACAGCAGCTTAATATAGTAGTCGTATTTCTTAATAATAATATTGGTAATAAAATAGTAGTCTTGTACAACTTACTATATAATTATAAGTAATTAGGCAATTGCTTTAAGCTTAAAAAAGCTTTATACAGCTTATAAGACTTGCTATTAGTATAGTATAATAAGTTCTTAAGCATACTAAAGAAGCTTAGCCTGTAAGTCTTATTTAAGAAGCTGTGCTTTTTCTTTACTAAGGATTGCGCGTTTTTTTTAATATTCTATATAGAGAATGTACCCCTTAAATATTATTAAACTTATGAAATTAGAGCCTATAAGCTCCTTAAATCTATTAAAGATACCTATAAGGTTAAAGATAAAGAAAAAGCAAGCAAGTTTCTAATAATAAAGATTATAAAAAGTTATTAAAAGCGTAGAACATTGCTACTATACAATATCTATATTAACAAAGTTGCTTAAAGGTTTAATTTAGACTCTCTTAGCAGGTTTTCTCAAACTCCGTTGCCTTTAGAGGAGCTAGTTAAAAATTTAGAAGAGGCTCTTAAGCTTTAAATTAAGGCCTACTAAGAGCACGTTAGCGGCGCGCTGTATATAGCTGTTATGCTGCGTCCTAACGCTACCTAGGTAGTTTCTAAGCTCTTTTACCTTTCTATTAACTCTTTAAAAGCTTACATAAAGGCTGTAGATTATTTTATATAATATTACTACTATGCAAGGTATAAGGAGATTATATATAGTAACAACAATAGTAAAGAGCTTACTATATATTAAGACGCGTCTTTTAGAGATAATTTAAAAACTTATTAATCTTCTTAAAGCTATATTATTATGCTTTTTAAAGGTCTAATTATTTAGAAAGCAGCTTATAAAGCTATAGTGACAACTTTAATAATAGAAGCTAAGCTCCTTCTATTAAAGTATATAGCAAAAGAATTTATAGCGCTTAAGAGGCTATTTAAAGAGCTTAAGCTTATAGTCTTAAAAGCCTAGATAATCTTCTGCAATAATTAGCAAACAATACACCTAGTTGTTAAAGAGTAAGAAAGAGTACTACTAAGCTTTAACATGTTAATATATAGAATTTATACTGCTGCTAGAAGCAGGCTAAAAGCTTGATTTAGATTAAGTATTTACTAATAGCTAAGGTACTAGCTAATAGACCTACTAAGTACTTATTAAAGTAAGAGCTTAAGCACTTTAGAATTCTTATTATTATAGGTTCTGTAGCTTATAAAGATTTATAAAGAAAAAGTATAAAAAAGAAAAAGACAAGTATCTAATTATTAGAGTAGATTAGCCCTCTACCTCTAAGGAACTTATAATATTCTAGGAGGACAAACCTCTCCTAATAAGTAATTAGGTAACTAAGAGGTTTACTAGCTTGTCTAACAGCTCCCTACCGCGTTAACAATGCGTAGGGAGACTGTTAGCCTTACTAGAGAATCCCTCCTAGTTATCCTTACTAGCCTCCTCCTTACTACTAAGGCCCTCCCTAGACTTCTCCTTTTTAGCAGCGTCTTCTAGAAGAATGCAAATAGTAGCTTAGAGGCTTTTTAGCTTACTTACTTTATAATTTACTAGTATAAAGAACTTAAAAAAGAATAAATGAAAGGCTTACGCTAGCAAATTTCTCTAGAGCTTAGCAAGAAGCTTTACAGCTAAAAAAAAGGGCAATTTAAGAGCTTTAATTGTTAAGAGAAGCTTAAAGTATAAAGAGAAAATATATACAGAACTTTGTAAGGTTTTCTATTAGAGTAGTTCTAGCAGCGCGTTCTAGAGCTAAAGGCTCTATCTTAATAAGCTCTATTAAAGCTGCTAGATAAAGTGCTTTTAATACATATAAGATAGGGCATATTACAATACGCACTAAGTGCGCCTTAGTAACTAATAGTTACTGCTAGAGTTTTACTTTTATAAGTACAGAGGGGTGACAAAAAAAAAGTAATTTAATAAGTTTTCTTTTTTAAAGATATATAAATAAATAACTAGATAAGCTAAGACTTAGATTTTAAGAGTTTAGAAAGTGCATAACTTCCTCTTTAAGTAAGGCAACTTTTAAACTAGCTTAGTTAGCAAAAAAAAAGAGTAGAAAGGCAATAAAAGTAAGTATAGAAAAGCCTAGTTAAACCTAGTAACAACTTTTTATTTATTGTATCTTTTTTTGCTAAATGCTATAAGTCTTATATATTAATTTGATTTTTAGAATATATATAAGTAAGCTGTTATTTTAATTATTATTACAAAAGTTAGGTTAAAAAGTATTTTTTAAAGTATTTTTTATATTAAAGTAGCTAAACCTAGTAACTAGTAACTAGTACTTAGTATACTAACTCTTAGCTGCTTTAACTGCTAAATAACGTCTAGGTAAAGAGTTAATACAATTATTAATTGCTTGTTGTGGTATGAAGTCTCACTCTTCTAAAATTGCCTTTTTAAATAATTCTACTGCTTTAACGCTTTTACCTATGCCTAAAGAGGCAATAGGCTTTTTTTTTAGCGCGTTTTTAAGTAGACTGCAAACGTTTTCTACAGAATTAAAATTTAGGCTATAGGCAGAATGCTTAAAAAGAGAAATTCTGTTTCTAGAAAATTAGGCGATAACTTGTGGCGTTTTATAGATCTTAACGTTATCCTGCTAAAACCTCTAGCCTAGATAGAATTAGCTATTGACTTTTAAATGTTAAAAACATTTAAAAAATATAAAGTACTAATAAAGTTATTATCTTTTAAAGTATAAAATAAGAAAGGTTTTACTTACCTTTTTTAAAACAAGGGTTTACAATAGAATTTTAAACTTCTTCTAAATATTAAGTATTTAAAAAAGTTTAGGTATCTTTTAGTAATCTAGTTATGTGTAACTTAGATCTACTACTTAGCTAAATAGCTTCCTAAACTAAGATAGAGTTATTGCAAGCAATATCTTAGTTAGCACGCTAGCTACAAATAATTTAAAAAACTAGAAAAATACTAGATTTTTAGAAAAAATTTTAAGTTAATTAAAATCTTTTTAAACTTACTTGTATATGTAGTAGATACCTGTTCCTTGCTAAGTTGCTTATTTCTCCTTTTTTAGACGTATTCTTGCCTAGCGCTGTATCTACGCTAAATAAAAGACGCGTTAGAAAATATAACTTTTCTAAAGTTAATATTCTTTCATATTTTAAAAGTTATCTTCCTGTACTTATTGTAATTTAAGGCTCTTTTCTTGTTAAAAAGCTGTTTTTTCTTAGCAGTAGAAATATAGTATTTTTCTGCTTATAATAAGCCTTGTAAGCTTCTAGTAAGAAAAAAGAAACTATTTTCTTCTAAAAATACGCTTACTTGTTTTCTTACAGCCTCTTTCTCAGTCTCTAATAACTACTTAAATAGCTTTTTTAGAGACCTTAGCATAGCGGCCTAGTTTAGGCTAAAAAAGAGGTAAAAAAGTATTTTTTTTCTTTTTAATACGTTGTATAGTATAATTAATGAATTAAGAAGGCTTTTTAAGTATAGTACTAATAGCACTAATAGACTTTTGTTATAAAGATAAAAAGTAAACTTCTTTTTTAAACTTTAAAAGTTTAATAGACATAGAGAGATAATAAAGAAGAAGAAATCTTAGGTTAGAAAGAGCTTACTATATAGACTAACGCTAAAAAAAGCTTACGTAATTTTAGCGTTTTTTTTTGCGTTTTTTTTTATTTTCTAATTTAAATAATATTTATATTATTAACTAACATAGAAAATTTGCTAACGTAGAACTTATATAAGCTAGTATTATAGAACTTCTTTTAAGATAATCTTATACTATTAATAATAAGTTGTAATTAAAATAAAATAGACTTTTTTTTTAGTCTCTTCTTTAAGCTTTTTATTACCTCCTAGATAATTACTAAGCAAACTACTAGTTTGCTTACCTAAAGTAAAAGTTATGCGCTTCTTAGAACTCTAATAATTATAGTCCTAGCTTATCTTGTTATTTAGGGATATATCTTTAAAAAAAATAACTTTTCAAATTACTCTTTCTTTTTATTACCTATTTATAGTTTTAACTAAAGTTTTAACTTTGCTTATACGCTCTTTAGACGTACAGGCTAGTACTATACTTAAAGCAGCACTAGTTAGCTTTACGCAAGAAGCGCAAGGTAAAGGCGGCTACGCTACTAGTAAAGGTAGCAAGGGCGGCAGGGGCAGTAGTAAGGGTAAGGGCAGCGCGGCGGCAGCGCGCGTAAAGGCCTAGGCAGCAGCACAGGCAGTAGCAGCTTTTTATAGTTTTAACTTTTATATAAAGTTAGTAACTAAATAAATAAAGTACTAGTATTAAAGCTAAAAGCTATGTAAAAGTAAGAAGTGGCACGCGTAATAGCCTAAAAAGCTATTTAAAAGTATAGTTAAAACTATATAAGTAATTACTACTACTTTAAAAAGATTAGGGCAAGTTTCTAAGTAAGACTAATAGTAGCTAAAGTAGTATTAGATACTAAGCCTAAAAGTTTTAAAGATTTTTATTATTATTATTGTTGCGCCTTATGCTAAGCTGCACGTGCGTAGCGCGATGCGTAGTGCGCTAGGACTATATAGAGCTCTATATAGGTAACTAAGGTCTTAGTTACCTAAAGGGTATGTTATATTTATGTATAACGTACTATCCTTAAAGGCCTAACCCGCCTTTAGGCATTAGACCTAAGCGCCTATTAGTTTACGCGCTAGGCTTACGCTAGTTAACTGTATATTAAAGTTTTTATACTAAACTTAAGAGCTTACTCCTAAGCTTTATAGAATGCATAGCAAACTTAGAAATAATCTTTCTAAGTTCTTTAGCAGCCTTTTTACGTTAGAACTATTTTCTTTGTATATATAGCGCGTCTTAGACGCAGGTAGCAAGGTAAAAATAACTATTTAGTTCTTCTAAATTCCTATTACTAGCTCCTTGTTCTCTACATAAGATTTTTCTAGTATAATACTCATAATATTTGTAGATTTTTGTTGTAAAGTAAGAGTATAGACCTGTTTTTTAAACTTAAAAAGTTTACCTAACATATATATATAATAGAGAAGAGAAAGTCTTAGGAGGAAAAGATATTACTATCTACACTAACGCTAAAATAAGCTTATATAAACTTAGTGTTTCTTTTTAGCGTTAATTTTTTTTTCTCTATTTCTAAATTTACTAAATTATAAATGTTAGAAACAAAATACCGACCGATTTATAAATCGCGCTCCAGCTAAAGAATATATATACACGTTGCAACATACCCCCTAAATTACTAGCAGTGCCCACTACTAGTTAATCTACCTAAGAGCAATCAGCTCTTCTCTTGGCACTACAATAGCGGGGGAATAAGGCACGATAGCCTAAAACAAGGCAAAACAGCCTAGAATAAGGCAGATAGTCTACACGCACAGGGTAAACAGTTCTGTACAACACGTGTCTATGTAGTAATATCCTCTAAGCTTATCTTCTTGCTGCTATTTCTTGCTTGTAGTTATCCACCTAGGTAAGCGACTACATTAAAATTGCTAATTGCAGTTTTACCGTTACCGGGCTTATAACTGTCAGAAACAAAATACCAACCAATCAATAAATTGCGCTCTAGCTAGAGGATACATATATACGTTGCGACAATAAATAAATGCCAAAGCTTTGCTTACGTAACGCTTATATAATCTTAGATTACATATATTAATTTTAGCTATTTATATACGCTTATCAGAAAGGTATAGCTAGATTTGTCTAGGCCTTTTTCTTAACCTATTTTTACTGCTCTTTATCTTCTCTATTATGCTAACTAAGCAGGCAAACTAATAACAAAACTCAGAAATTAAGATCTTAGCTTTTTAAAACTTTATAAATTATAGTCTTAGCACCTAAAGTGAACTGTAAATAGAGCTTCAAATAAGATATCTTTTTAAAGGTCTTTTTTTTGATCTTATCTCTCTGTAAGCTTTAAACATAATTAATAGTAATTACAATTTCTTTTTATAATATATTAGTTTATTTTAAGGTCTATTCTAAGCACTGGTAAATCACTATTAATGAAAACTTTAACCTAACCTCAGTATAACTACAACCTAATCTATAACTTTACCTGCTATAAACTCTGTCTATTTTATCTTAACTACAACTAGACGTTTGTGCGACCCTAATCTAACTTTACTACCTAGTTAATGCTACTACATCCTAACCACAACCACTAGTCCGTGCGACCACAACCTAACCGATACCTAAATACAGATTTCTCCGATGTATTTGCTAGCCTAGTAAGTATAATTATATGCAAAAAAAAAAAAAAAAAAAAAAAAAAAAAAAAAAAAAAAAAAGTTATTATTTTTAAAGCTCTATAATTCTATAAGTAGAAGGGCTATACCAAAAAAAGTTAGTGATTTGAAAAGCCAAGGACTTCTTCTTTAAGAAAATATGCTTAGTAAGCTGCTTAGTCAGCACAATTGACCCTGTAATTTTGCTCAAATTAAGAGACAACTCTTTTTAACTTAGTTTTTCTATAGCATCTTCTTTATAGCTTATAGTTTATCCTATTTTAGATAGTAAGTTAATAGTATATATATTTTATATAATCTTATTACCTTAAATAGTAATATACTAAAGGATCTTATTAAAAGTATTAGCAAGTACATAAAATTATATTATATGAAAAAAAAGCTTTTTTACTTCCTTTTACGCTTAAACTAGGCTGTTATACTAAGATCTTTTACAATGTTTAAAAACTACTTAATATAACTCTTATTAAAATTACTAGAAAATTAAACAAAAACTTAAAAAAGTAAAATAAATATAAATTTCTTATAAAAATCTTATAGAACTTGCTTAAACAAAATATCTATATTAGAAAAAATTTAAAGAAAAAGCTCCTTTTAAACACAAGAGAGACCTTATAATTGTTATAATTATACTAAATAGAAACTTAAAAAACTTTAAAATTTAGACTTAGAATTAGTTCTATATTAATATAAGTTGACTATTAAGTACTGTTATAATGCTAAAGTAATAAGATATTTAACATAACAAAATAACAATACTATAAGAGAGTTAAATTCTACTAAAAGTATTTAATAATTATACTTTACACTAGCTATAGTAATACTAAGCTACAAAGGAAGCTATAGGCTAGCTTACTTAGTGTTAGTAAGCTATTTTATAATATTATCTACATAAACCTCAAGAATAGGCCTTTAATTATAACTAGGTAGTTCTTTACAGTACTACTCTAAAACTCTTACACTAAAGAGATTCACTAGTCTAGTTTAATAATTTATAATATTTAGCGATTTTTATACGTTGAGAAAAAAGTTATACTAAAATTCGTTTTAACTTTTTTTTGTCTATTGATTTGAGCAAAATTGAAGGGTCAATTGTGCTGACTAAGCAGCTTACTAAGCATATCATCTTAAAGAAGAAGTTCTTGGCTTTTCAAATCACTAACTATTTCTGGTATAGCCCTTCTACTTATAGAATCATAAAGCTTTTAAAATATTTACTTTTTTGATTTCTTTTTTATTTTGTCACCCCTCTGTATATAGTAAACAATATAAAATTGTTGTAAAACGTAAAACAAGTATAAAAATATATATAAGGTAAAATATTTCTTTAAAAGATGTCAAGATTGATAAAGTATTAGCTTTTGTAGCTCTTAATAATTCATAGCTAATAGAATTTAATTAACCTTATATAGATGTTTCGAAATTCTAGTTAAGAGGGTGCTAAACTTTTGTTTTATTAGCTAGTAAAACTAACCCAAATTTTAAAACTATTTAAACATATTAATAGTCATTTAAGATTAAACCTTTGTCTATAATAAAATTAGTCAAAATATTCTTATTAATTTAGGAAACATAAGTATAAATTAGTAAGTAATAAATTATCTACTTGTATATTTATAAGAGTAAATTTTTTACATCGAATTTAAAGTAGTAGTACTACTAAAGATAACCTTTTAGCTTAGTAACACTTTAATATAGATAAAAACACTAGGCATAACACGTAAATATACTAAAAAGATAAGGCTAAAACTTCTAACTTTAAAAGTAGTGCGTATATTAGTTGCGTAGATAGTTTGAATGGTGATAATAAAGATAGGGCGGAGTAGATTAGGCGTGCCAAGCAAAACTAATTAGGTTGATAGGTTAACCAGGTCGATGGTCATTCGCGCTAGTATTATTAAGATATTATATATCAATAAAAGGGTATAGCTATACTAAGCAAATTTAGCTATTAAAGTAGTCTAGCTGTTTTAGTATTCTATTACTTTACATTATTTATATTATCTAACATGCTTATTAAGGCTAATCTAGTTATCTATGTTCTTAATAGCAACTCTAAGCACGTAATGTTAACTAAAATTAATAGGAGATAGTGGATTATCTCTGCTAGTTTTTAATTACAAAATTAGTAGCATAAATTTAAATACTTTACTTTATTATCCCTACTATAAACTTAACATGCGGTACTTAGCTTAAGTCTTACTACTTCTGATAGCTCTATTAATATTAGTCGAGTTTGTAGAAGACTAGAAAATAAGAGTATACTTATAAAGAATATATTATAGGTGCTAAACAAAGTAGAATAATAAGGCTACTTAGACTATACTAAGCATATATAAACTTAAAATAAACTTATTAAAATAATGCAGCGTTATATATTAGTTGTGTTAGGCTTCGCGTACTGTTAGCGCGCGTACTAACAATTCTACTTCTAAGCTTTATATAACCGGCGAGAGAACCTACAGGTATCATAGTTTATTAGATATCTTATACTGTAATACAAGAGCTACCTCTTACTATCTTCTATAGTGTAAAGTAAGTATTATTGCCTAAAGCCACCGCTTACAAGAAGCTAGCTTTAATAGTAAAGTTAAGCTACTAGAGTAGATAAATTAGTATGTTTAATAGAATAGCATTTTAGCCCCGATATACTTTAATCTAATTGCTAACTAATACGCTATTATCTAACATTAGGTTTAATAGAAACTAAAGGCATTTAAGTAACTTAAGTGCTATATTCCTGCGAGAAAGAACCAGAGAGAAGATGCTAAAGATATTCTTGAAAAGATAAGGTAGTATAGTAATTAAAAAGATGTATAGATAAAAATGTGGCTGGGATTTAACGCAATACACTAAGGTAAGAGTAAATACAATTTAATATTAGAAAACAAATATTAAACATAAGTCTTGATACTAATACTAATAGTGCTAGAGGCGCTTCATTCTTCCTCTATTGCTTATAATTACGCCTCCTCTTTACATTGTCACAATTAGCTGTTTACAGAAACAGCAAGCAAATGCTATAAGCTTAGATTACACTAAGATGTACCAAGGTAGACGGCGTAACGCCCGGGACGGCGTAACGCCCGATTTAAACACCCAAACCACCACTAAACTTAAGGCTGCAGAGCCTTACACTATAGCTACTATTGTAAGATTATCTAGTAGTAAGATTTATATAGCTTAAATAAAATATTTAGCTATAGATAATAAGTAAGAGTTTTAATCGCGCGCCCTATGCGCGAGGTAGACGCTAGTTAAGCTGTAATACTACCTTAAGGCTCTCCACTACTTGTAAAGCTCGCGATAGGCCTTTTTCTTAAGTAAACTTTTTAAGAGCCTTAAGTCTAATTCTTTTACTCTTTTAAGAAGTTTTTAAAAATTATAAGAGTTGTTTTGCAGCTCTGTGAGCAGTTGCCCTAGAGGCCTATTTAGTAGCCCTCTTAGCCTTCTCCTTCTTCCTTACTAATTAAGCTGTAGCCTTTACCTATTGCTTTATTTCCTTTTTTTTCTCTTTGCCTGCCTTATCTCCTTATAATGCCTGTTAATCCTAGCTTTTTAGTATTGTACCTGCTCCTTATTACGCTCCTAGAGCTGCTAGCAATTATGTGCCTTTTTTACCTTCTTTAAAGACTAGACTATAGCTCTACCTTAGTACTTCTTAGGCTCTTAAAGTAGGAAAGACTTCTTTTGTGTTCTACTTATCTTTTTATTAATTAGAGCCTTGCGTATGCTTTTAAATTTATACCTAAAAAGAGTTTTTTAAGTTAAAATTTAGTAGTAAACCTAGCTTAGCGTTTAAGCTTATTTATTACTCTAATATTTTACTACCTTACGTAGTAGGCAATTAACTTTCCTCTAGTTTAAAGCACTTAAGCTTAAGAACTTACTATTACTTAATAGGCTCGTAATACTAAACTTTTTTATTCGTACTTTAAAATTAAAGAGTAAAGGTTTTATAGCCTTACAAGCGTTTAAGACTGTAATATCTTTAAAGAACACCCACTAGGCTTAATAAAAAAATAAAAAGAAATCCCTTTTACTTTCTTAAGGTAACGCTCTAGTTCCTCTCTAGAAATGTAAATATCTTAGCCTAGTAATCTATTAGAACAAACTAAAATATAGTAACATTAAGAAGCTGTAGTATATAACTTAAATAAAAAAATGTAAACTATAAAAAAAATCTTGTTCTTATTATAGTACTTAATAGAATTTCTAGTAAAGTAAGATCTATATCTGTACAAAATAAGTAATTAATACAAAGATTAAGCCTTTGCCTTAGTAGTATTATTAAATACTTATTCAATCTATATCAAACTAATATTATTGTTTTTTTAGCTAAAATGTAATTAATAATTTAAACTTAATAAGTTTTAGAAATAGAAGCTTGTAACTAGGTATTCTATATTAGTCCTAAAGTTAATTTATATATAGAGATAAGCACTAGGTAAGATCTATTAGCATAAATATAGGCTAAAAGTGTTATTTACTTTAATAAGCTATCTTAAATAGTACTTTTTTCCTCTCTACTTATATAAAGGCTTATTAAAGATCCTTTTTAATCTTTCTAGAATACTAAAGAGGAAGCCCTTCTTATCTATATTGTATATAAAACGCGCTTTAACGTAGTACTGCTTGATTTTCTTGCGTAGGAGATTAAAGTATAGGCTATACTTCTTTTTAGAGTTAGTCTTGTAGCAATTATTATTTATGCCTATTGTCTATCTTAAAATAAGCTTTTTAAGGTACTAGTAGAAAAAGGAATTAACTTAGTATATTCTAACACTTTTTCTTGCAATTTATTAGGCAAAATTTTATATTATAGCTTGTGTAGGTAGAAGGCCTTGCCTAGTAAGCTGTTTAATATACTATAGGAGCTCTAGATTCTGTTGTAAGTAGAGAGCTAGTTAGTTCTAAGCCTTAAGGCTGCGTAAGGTTAATGCACCTTTATGCCTATAAGTAAAAGTTGTAGACTTAACACTATATTCTTTTGCAATCTACGCGTTTATAAGTTTCTCTCCTAGATTTAGTAATTCTATAGCTGCAGGCGCAGCCTTAATTAAGCTTATATTAGTAGTGTTACGCGTTGTTAAAGAAATAGTGTTGCATAGGCGGATTGGGCGTTACGCTGTTCATCTTAGTAAGGCTAGTGTAGGCACTAGTGTCTTTAAGTAAGCGTAAACTAATTAACTTTAAACTAATCTATAACTTTGTAATAAAAGAAAGATACGCTTAATACGTGTAGTTTAACTACTTTAATTGCTTCCTAAATAAGATTTATATTAGTAGAATTATAACGCGATTTGTATAGGTGTTAGTTGTGTTAAAGTAGCTTAAAACTTAAACTAGCTTAAAACGCGCACAGACACGCTACGCCGTCTACCTTAGTACGCTTAATGCTACTACATCTTTAGCTTTATAAATACCTACTAGCTCCAGCCTTTTAAGACAACCTTTTAATATGACTACACATTTTGTAGACACCTTTTTAGTAAAAAAAAATTTATTGCTAACAACAAGTATCTGTGCTTATACCCCCTTGTTTAGCATTGCTAGCACGTAATTAGTGTGTCGTATATTTAGACAGAAACAAAGATGCGTTATATTCCTCTAACTAACTCTCTTAACTAATAACTATTTACTACTAACTATTTACTGCTAATCGCAACTTTTATTGTCTTATTACTATTCTAGTAGTGTTACAGTTACGGCGTTTAGTGTTTATTTTTAAATATAAATAAACAATAACAGTATTACTATTTATACATAGCTCTTTTATTTTCAAAGGCAATTTATAAAATATTTTTACTTATTAGTTTGTCCTAGCTACTTAATAGCTGTTTTAACACACCTTTACTTCTTATAAAGCTACTTCTAAGTCTTTTTACTAAGGTTGCATTTGCGTAGAAAGAAATTACTAAAGTAATATACTTTTACTATACTTAGACTATTAATATACGCAGTATATATAGTGTACTAGCTAAGCTATCCTTTTACAGTCTTTATTATAACCTTAATATCTATAACACTAAAAGTATTAAAGATGTCTTAACTATAGTTATATTCTAACTTTTACACTAACTTAACTACTACAAAGACTATTGCTACTAGCTCTTTTTTAACTAATAGAGTTAGCTGCTTAATAATAGTAAACGCTAGCTTTATAATCTACTACTTTAGCTTCTAGTATAGTAACTTAGTAAAGTCTAACTTTACTTAATATAATCTATAAGTCTTTGTATTAAAAAAAATAGTTTAAGTATTATATTATTTGTATATAAGTTGTTTGTATGCAGTACCATAAAGTATAAGAAATTCTAAAAGTAATAAGTAGTAGGTAAAAAGCTTTTATAAAGAAGTATTACAGGCTCCTGCTGTGGTAACGTATATATCCTTACTTTCCTTCTCTATCTCTATTGCAATCTTGTTACTAGCTATAAGCTAGCAATTACTATTAAATACGTTCTAATTAGCATTGTTTTTTAGTACCTTTAGCAAATTTTTTTAACCTTAATTTTACTTAGTAGTCTAAGCTTTTCTGCTTTTAGCGCTTAGCGCGTAGACCTTATCTATCTACTGTTCAAATCTTATTAACTACACACAATCTTTTTTTTAACTTTTGCAACTAATTAGTAGAGGGTAGCTGCTTTTTACTTTTTAGGGAAACCCTATTTTGACTACTACAACAACCACCACCTTTGACACCTTAAAAATAGATAGATACCTACTTGTAATAAAAGCAGACAGATTAGACGCACTATAACGTGCATTATTGGGTCGGGTTGTCTAGCTACAAAGAGGAACAGTATACTTTATTTTGCTGGCGTGAATTGCAAGACTGTATACATCTTTACTAGACTTGAATTGCTTTAAGTTTTAGCAAGAAAGATAGTTGCCTATGCTTAGTCTTATGTTTCTGCGAATTAACGTTCACATTGGTTTCTACTTTTAACTCTACGATCAGCTGTACGCTCAATTTAATGATGAATCCTACGCTCAATCCTACGACTCTACCCTCAACTCTATCCTTAACTCTACCCTCAACTCTATCCTTAACTCTACCCTCAACTCTATCCTTAACTCTACCCTCAACTAGACGCTCAATTCTGCGCTAAGTCATGCGCTACTGGTTCACGTGATAATGCGGGGCAGTTTCCAAAACAACTCTGTTTGATCACGTGACAGTGCGGGGTAATCTTTGAGAGGCTTACATTCTCTTCAGAAGTAGGGGGCCGACAAAACAACACGTTACAATCTAGAATTCTTGCATACGCCAGACTAGCCGACATTCTCTTTAACCCTAGCATTTCTAGTCAAAAGACTGCAATTCCCTTTCTTGCAAAGTCTACGTTACGGCCTAGATGCGTGGGTGCCTAACGCTTGCAACGAATTACATAACACTACGACTCTACTAATATTATTGTCTTTTAAGCTTGTAAGCTTCGTCTTTATCCTTACATTACAGAGACGTTTATAGCGCGATATTTGCCGTTACCTCTACTATTAGCAAGTACACAAACTCTTAAGTTAAGGGACTGGACTGCGCAAAATTGGGCGGCGCCAGCGTTACTACGCGCAACATTAACAGTTGTCGTTAGAGTACTTAACTTAATAGTACGTCTCCTCTTAGAGATACGATCCTTGCTCTAATGTTTCTACTAGGCTTTTAATCTTGATAACGTAAAACCCCTTGATCTAAACACAGATTTTTTAAACGCGGAAGTAAATGGCGTTAGTTAGGTAAAAGGAAATGGTAAAGAAGTACAATAGAAAGAGAGCCATGTCACAGTGTATGAGAAAGACAGCAATGGAAATAAGCAATCAACCTATCTCTCTGGCCGGCGTAATAGCTCTTTAATGCTTAAGCTAGGCATGTCTATGTATATTGCTTGAGGGCAATTTAAAGAGGTATAGAATTATGCAGCATTCTTAGTATATAGCTTCTTCTAAATTTAAATACCCCTCTGTAGGTCTATTGCTAATTTAACTGTTCCCTTACTCCTTGTAAATATTATCATAACACATCTTGTTTAAACCTTTCCTTCTGCTAACTCCCTTCGTTGTACTGTATATTCGGTGATTGCACTGCTTATCTTAGGGCTGAACACTGCAACAATATTATCTTCTAAGGCGCCCTTATGCGTAAATCTAGGCATAGTTTGTATTATTTTATTCTTGTAAACAACTTGGAAAGCATTTGTCACCTAATTCACCTCTATTTTGAAAAGTGCTATTGCAAGCTCTTTTAGGTATTCTTTGCGAACTTCTAACTTTAAGAAACAAGAGAATAAATTCTCTGATGTTGTCTCTTTAGGGAAGTGCATTGTCACTGCTTTCCAGTCTTGCTACATCTCTACTTCTTTAATTCCTTTCGCGATGGCTCCACCAAACATGCTAATCGTTCCTTCTAGCTCGGCATGTGTGAACTCGTACCATGATTTAGAAGTGCCCGCTGACCTTTGACTAGAATCCCTTAGGTCCGCGAAGAACGATCAAACGCGAGGATCCACGTTACCACGCCTTTCTCTGGTTTTCGTAGCCAACCCAGTAAGAATAGCTTTTTTCGTAGAATCAATCTGGTATCTTGAGAACGCGATTATACATAACTCGTACCAAGCTTCATCAACCTTGTTGAGGAATAGATTGTATTTTCGGTCATACTTGGTCTGTGCTGTTTTCCCTCTGTTGGCAATTACTTCTGTGTGGCGTTTAGACTCTGTCTTTGACAGGTATTGGGAACAGATTAAATCCTCTCCAGTTTTTTTAAGATGTTCCCAGGCTGATATGACATCTCCAAATCCGTTTCGTACATCCTTCCGCGGAGTAGGCATGGTGTGATCTGAGCGTAGAGTTGAAGGGTTGAGCGTAGGATTGAGCGTAGGGTTGAGCAACTGAGCGGAGGGTTGAGCGTAAGGTTGAAGGGTTGAGCGAAAAGTTGAGCGGCGAGTTGAGCGAATAATTGAGCGTAGGGTTGAAGGGTTGAGCGTAGTGTTTAGCGTAGGATTGAGCGTAGGGTTGAGCGTAGGATTGAGCGTAAGTGCAGCCAAGCGGAACAGCAAGTTACATCATCACAATATGGGCATGTGATTGATGGACGGCTGACACGCGCATTATCGCTTTCTACTGCATTGTGGCGTTCAGTTTTAGCCATCCAATAGTACTCTGCCTTAAGTTTGTTTCGTCGTGCAGGGGTCTTCTAGAACTTGGCTTTAATGTAAGGTTTTTCCGTACAAGCATGTGCTAACTATAGTGTCGTTGGCTGTGACCGCATGTGTTATCCTGCGTGACAGAAGTCAATTCCATGGGTATAGTATAAAATCCACTGTAGCTAGACATTATCTAACATTCTTCCTTCACGGGCTGAGCAATATTCTTGTTGCTCACAATGACCACTACAATCGAAAGTCGATTCCGAAAGGCTATCACAAGACGAGAGGCAAAAGAAATTCGTATGAATGGTTTTGACATAGCATTCTTTTCACAAACTCTTTCTTCTATTGGGACGGATGGGCTTGGTTCATGCTCTGTCGTCCTTATTGTTTCTCAGTATGCGGCACTCCTTGGACACGTATCACCTCTCCCAGACAATGCCAACAACGACATTCTCGCTGGCGACAACCACGTACGATCTTTCATGGACCGCCTCACGCAATATTACCTTCAATGCCAGCAATACTTCCCAGAAAGTCCTCATTCTTGGGTTGTCTGCGCCGTATATTGCGACAGTGTTGCCCTCCCCGACCAGCAGATGATTATGCAGACGAAGCTACGTAACGTGGGCTTAAACGTGGATACTTCTAAAACATACAATGTCCCGACCTTGACTGACCACCTTGACCGTGGTTCTGTTTTTGTGGATGCTAGAGGCAGTATCGTCCAAGTATATGTGGAGGGCACTGTGGTCCGAGAGATACAGAAGGCTCCTACATCTATTGCATCTCAATCTTGCACGGCAACCCCTTCTACAACTACGGTACTACATCCCCAGCAGCAAAGTCAGCAAACCCAACAAACCTCATCCGATTGGATCTGGAGTGCCGAACACAAACGCTATTTCAGATGGATCGGAACAGCGGTTGAGTGGGCTCCTCAATAGTCATACTCAGTAACTTGAATGAGATCGAAATGTGTCACGGTTTGGTGATGGGACAATGCCTACTAGCGCTGTTTATGATCACTCACCTACATACACTTTCCGTAGCTTCTACAATACAACCCGAGTCAATCCTCAACTTCTTTCCTATGCGTACGTTCAACGACTGCGACGAAATGTAACCAACAGCCTTTACCCTGCCTCTTTCTCCTCTTCTTTAGGTAGTAGACAAAAGATGTCTAAATTCTACAACTGATCTACAAGCACGCATCCCGCATCACTTCAACTCGTCCTGCTTTCAAAGCCATGTGGGCCGTGCCTAAGACCAAAAGTGCGACGTGCATACATCCCTGTGCAGTGCTGGCCAGGCGTCCTGCACACGCTCGGAAGCTGCACCTCGTAAGCGCACTACTCCGATTAGCGCTAGTGCAACGTCAACCCCGCTTTTCTCCTCTCTATAAGCGGAGCAGCTCTGACCTTTCTTCGTGCCATAGATTCGTTGATTTTGCTAATATGCACTCTCACCAGACCCCGCCACCACCACCCCTGCCCCCGGGAGACGGTCTCCTGCCCCGCAATGCAAGGCCTGAACAAGTCGACCTATGTTACCGCGCCGCTCTTGATGGGGATCTTAATGGTGTCAAAGAACAGGTCCGGCAGCTTTTTCACAACCCTGAGATGGCAAATGTTGGAGAGAAACCGCATCCAGGGTGGCTGTATGACTCGCTTCTTGAAGCAATTCAACAGAACAACGTCGAAATAGTACAGTTTCTGCTTGATGAGGGCGTTACGGAGGGCCGTCTTCCAGTCGAGCCGGCTGTGCGAGCTCAAGCGTTCGAGGTACTGGAACTATTCCTTCGCAATGGATTGGACATCAACCAGCCGTTCAGGCGAAATGAGCCTGCAGTATTAAGGTACTACTTCTAATTCTATAAGACTTGACCTCTACTTATATATGTTTAGTATCCCTATCTGTACCTCTGATAAGCATATGATCACATGGTTGCTTGACCACGGCGCCAATCCAAACAGCCGCTGCGAGTGGGACTTTACACCCGCATCATTGGCCATGTATACAGCTCCTATCGAAATTATCAACTATCTTTTTCAACGAGGGGCAGATCCACTCCACGGAGAGCTCCTCCAGTGGGCTGTTATAAGGAACAAACCAAACGGTCTAGATGTAGTCCGCCAGATCGTACAGAAAGGTGCACCAATTAACGAGATCAAATACGCAAAGGACCCGAAGTCATATTATCAACGTAAGCCATTCGGGATCGGGACACCGCTCCATCGAGCTGCAGAGGGTGGAAAGTTAGAAATTGTCAAGTATTTGTTGGAGATGGGCGCCGACCCTCTAAAACTGGACAGTAAAGAGCGAACACCGCGTTTCTGGGCGGAGCAGAAAAGCCATACGGAAGTGGCTCGCATTCTTGAAGATGCAGAGAACCATTGGCTTCAGCGTGCAAACATTGGTTCTGCTACCGTGGTGGACGGACCATTGCCTCGGACGGGGCAATGACCGGTTTGCCCCACCAAAACCACCACAAAAATGAGGCTGTAGAGCCTCTGTCAGGACACAGTGGGCAGTGTGCTAGCAAGACCCAAGGCAACGGGTGCAGTGGAATGCAACCAGCACGATATTATGGCGCAAGAGAAGGCAATTGCCCCCAGTGCAGCTATCTTACTTAGGTGTGCTAAGCGAAACATTAAGGAAATCCCTCCTAACAGTGAAAGGGAAAACTTTGCGTTCGAATGAGTATCGCCAAAGAACAGTAACACTACCTCAAGCATGCTTTGACGACGACGTCAAGTTTTCATAGTTAGGCAATGCGAATTTATTCCCAGTATATTCGCTGATATCTATCGTCTCTCAATTATCTCCCATGAGACTACTCAAGGAGATCCACGTCTACCCCAAGCATAATTCTTTTCAAGGTAGGTATATAGTATTGGTGAAGTACTAAGCGGAGAGAGAAGTCTTCACTTTATATTAGTATTATAATTATTGATATATAAGCGAGGATACTTTACATCTGATCGCCGTTTGAGATGGCCTTGTAACATATTAATGGTACCCTAGTTTTTAGATCGGCGTCGGCGACACAGCAGTCAATCAGAACCTAACACTTGGTGGGGCCATGCCCATTCCCAAAAGTCCCCACTGATCGTATATAGTCTTTCTTATAAACGAATTTCCGTCCGAGAAGGGTTTTGCAAGCTAGATTTCCAACAACGATAGGATTGTGATCTGATCGACAAGTGACAAAGATGCGTTGTGACATGCCTGGAAAGGGACCGGGGAATGGAAATTCGTGAGTGAGGCGCGGTCGCTAAACGCGGTCTGGTTCGGTGATGGGGAAAATGTTTAACTAATAAGACCAAGTTTGCTCTTTCCGGTCTGAGTGAGACTTCAATTTAATTGGGAGGTGTGTACAAGGTGGAGGAGGACCTCATGGCGGAGCGACAATGGGAAAGAGAGGTGGTTGTTTGATGCACGGGACGCGGTCAGCCTGCGTCAAAGATAGCCTATGCACGACCTCGGATGGAAATCTATCACGTGCACAGTAATGGAGGCTATTAAAGGTTAGGGCCGTCACACCCTGAACTCCACTAAATTTGCACCTGCAATTACTCTTAACACTCATATCAGCTTCTGGGTGTAGTGCCGGATAAAAACCTCTAAGGGACGTGCGACGCAATTTTTAGTAGATTTTTTATTGCGCGCCAGCAGCGATGTGGCGTTGTCGTGGTGAAGCACTGCACCGGTCGATGATGGGCGGCAAGCAGGTATCTGGGCCATGCGGCATGTGGAAGGTGAAAGCTTTGATGTGGCGGCCTATCCTTGATAGCGCTTCGAGACGCGCAGGTTTCGAGAAGGTATTCGTCTAGAGAAGGATATTTGCTGTTGATCTACGTTCGACGAGCGTACGGTCGTCGCGGAGAGGGAAAAGCCCCGCCCTCGTGAGCGATGTCGTCCCTGATGCGGGGCCGATGCAGATCTAGGCTCCGAGTGTGGGGACACAGACCCGGCCACGAAACGCGCGAGAGGGTAGAGAACGTGCTGCGTAGTTAGACCCAGCAGACTACTTTGCGTATTAGCAATCTGTTCTTTGTTCAGTTGTGCGATCCCGTGGGAAGAGCATCTTGTTGTTCTTCGGGGATCAGGCATCGCCAAGCGCCTGCAGCTAGTCAGGCACGCGCTGCCGTGCGTTGTCATCGCTAGAATCGCCCTGGTAGACGGCCTTGTGGAATGCGAGTGCCCCTCTTTTCTAACTACAGTACAGTAAGACATGAACATCACGAGTGGTGCCTTCTGGATACCAAGTGGCGTGGTATGCGATCGGACCATCTGCTCTCTGACCATCCGCTCTCTGACCTTCACATGTCGCTTGCCAACGCCCCACCCCTCCCGTTTACAAGAGTCCGCCAAGCTAGAACGAACCGGGGTGACACGCCAGCCACTCGTTGTCGAACAAGACCATATTGGTTACCTTACTAGATTACCTACTACTGCGTAGAATGGACCTTTGGCATTGTCTGGCGAGAAATTGATGCCATGTGGTCCGTCTCTAATTTGAGTGCCTAGGTCTACCTGGAGTTTCGGCTGGGGTGGGGCTGTGAGCTAGCGGCTCGCGAGTGGGCCGAGTCCCGTGCACTGATCCACCCGTCCCCCGAACCTTGACCTCAAGTCCTCAACCACCTCAAGTTGTCGCCCACACAACGCGACACCACACTCAACATTTATACCACGCATGTCGGAACAACAAATGGCCATGGCGACCCAGCTCTCAGCCGGCCAGATTCTCTGTCTCAGCGCGGATGAGCGCGCCCTCTTCGTGCAGCAGAATCTCAGCGACAACACCCAAGACGGCTCTCTAAACATCCAAAACATCACGGGCTGAGATGGGCTATCTAAGACCAAGAGGGCTCTTCTTGGCCGAGACCTGCGGTGAGCGCTGGATCACTATCTGCAATCAGCCCATGCCGCAAGGAAAACAAACCTAACAGTTAAACCCTGCTGCGTAGCCAAGCGGTGACGCGAGTCACAGCACCCTCGATCGACGTCACCGCCTTCGTCGCACTGTTAGGTCAAATCCCATCCGAATCAGAACATCCAACGCAGAGCTATTACCCGAGCCCCACCCGCTTGTCGACGGTCGAGCCCCCTGAGGACGAAGAGCGCGAGTACGAGATCAAATGCCACCAGGCCCTCCTCGACGACGGCTTCCGACCGCTGTTCTACGTCGGCCTCCTCCCACAGATCGAAGCGAACCTGGACGCGTACACCTACCTGCTGCGGCTGTGGGCCAGACAACAACACGCGGCAGATGCGAAGGAGGCGTGGCAGGCCCTCTTGAGGTAATGGAATTGGTGGAAGGAGTTCTGCGCCTGGCAGCTGCGCGGAAGGCGCAAGAGGCCCGGGTTTGACGAGTATCTTGACGCACACCGGCGCGACTACTTCATGAGCGGGGGGACATCTAGAGGCGCAGCCGAGGCCGATTTCGAGCAGACCGCGCGTCTGTGCTGGGGGCGCGAGTACGACTACGAGGACGAGGAGGATGTTGAGAGGCATGCCGAGCGCCTGGGCAGATGGCTTGTACAGCAAGAGTTCGTCCTCCGGCGACCGTTCTTGCTGCTGGCGGATCTGAAGGCGCAGGACCAGTGGACTACGTATGTCGAGTATCTCGCCTTTGAAGTGGAGTCCCTCCACGGGCTTGCTGAGGCTGCCCGAAGACTGGAGAAGAGGGCGAAAACACGCGACGGTTGCAAGGGGAAACACCAGGCAGCTAAAGCCGCGGCTGAGCAGCAGTAGTCTAGGGTTGGTCGGGTGCTGTCTGAGATAGAGAAGATTGAGGCAGAGCAGGAGGCTGCTGCTGGCGAGAGCGCTGGCAGCACGAGTGGCAGCAGCAGGAAGCACACAGACGACACCAACTGACCGGAGGACGTCTTGGAGCCGCGGTTGGGGAAGCGCAGGCGGACGAAGAAGGTGGAAGAGATGGACAAGACGGGCGAGACGGAGAAGATGCCGGCTGGCAAGAGCGACAGCTCATCACAGACAAGACGGAGCAAGAGACGCAAGCCCTTGACAGAGGCAGACAAGAAGGAGGAGGATGTCCCGGAGCCGCAGTAGAAGAGAAAAAAGGTGGTCGGCACAAGTGACGGCCTAAGCAGTATCCCGCAACCGCAAGTTTTGGATACCCGGGCGCCGGCTGTCTCAGTAGGCACCACTACTGCCCAAACCCCGCCGCCTGGTCGTCTTCGGCGGTCCAAGCGCTTAAATGCACCTTTCGGGACGGCAACAGCAGCAGGAGCACCACCGGATGCTAGTGGAGAGCGGGGGGGGGGGGGGGGGGGGGGGGGGGGGCGAGAAGACCTAGAGGTCGGCTACGCGCTGCTGCACGGAGCATATCCTAGTTTTGGGGAGTCGAAGCCGTGAAGTAACAGCTCATTCAATGGAGGTGTCTATCTTTCTACGACCCTGCGCCATGCTATTGTCTGTTACGATACAAACAGCTCTGCAACATCATCCACTTGCCGAGTCCTCCCGTTCCTTCATCTAGAGGACCGTCGTTCGCCACCCCCCTAATCTCTCGAGCCGTCCCGGTCACTTCCGGTTGCGTTGCTCTTGGTTCTGGAGGCGAACAACGTTCTGAAAGCCATTAGGACAGTAACAGGCCATAGAGCGAAGGTTGGGGGCGCCGTTGGTGTATGGTGAGGCGAGAAGTCGGGAGACAACTCGTGACTCCTTCTACCGGTCAGCCCCTGGTCGGCAGTGGTGGCAGTGTTGCATGAACGGACAGGGCAGCCTCTAATAATACCTGAGGCAGAAGCTGTTCCCAGCCACCTCGCTAATCGACTATCAGAGTATATACATATTTACATAATATAACACTCACCACCCGGCCTCCCAAGTAAAGTTTATGTAAGAACATAGCTCTAGACCACTACGCCATTATACCTCGGACAAAAGAGGATTAATAACTAAGATAGTTATCTTAGCCTAGAATAGTATATATACTAGCAGGATCTCTGTAACCTCTAGCTTAGAGCTAGGGACCAGCCTATAGCTTAGTCCTAGATAAGCCTAGTCCTTACAGTTTAATAATACATTAAAGTTTAACTTAATTCTACAAAGTAGAAGAGGAGTTGGAAGGGTGTAAAGTTGCTTGGTTTTGGTGAGAAACACGTGGGACGAACAGACTTTTGGCGTGCGACTGTACTAGCCGAAGCTTCAGGTCGTATAGAATGTGTGCCAAAGCATCCTGCTCTCGATTTAGGAGTGGCTCCCACACAGCTATGTCTCTAACCTGTCTGACCCGTACACGAAGATAGTGAAGTAAACATAATAGTGGGAGGGGAAAGGGAACAGCTTAGTACATGTATAAATCGAGTGGGACGTATATAGAGATTAGAAAGCCCATGAAGTTAAAGCACTATGCTGTGCTTCCATCAAGAAACGCGCTAGAATCATGACCAAACGCCTTGCAGATTTGTGTCTTTAGCTCTACGCAGAGATAATGAGAGAAATAATGGGCCTAGTACCACCGCGTGATCTCGTTCAGAAAGAACGACTTGCTAACGCTTCCGTTGTCCGCGACACCGATATCGAGGCGAACACTAACCTCGAGAGGCTCAAAGAAGACCATTATGTCGGGCCTCTCACGAAGCATTCTGAAGATGAAAAGCGCAGAGTCTTCGAGGTGTAAGTACCTGGCTACTCCGCATTAGGTATAAGGCAAGCTAAATTTAGGAACGGGGTTGCCGACGCTTGGCACCAGTAGGCTTTTATCAGGATCGCGACTCCCTCGTTCACTCAGTTGACTTGACTATATTCGATGGCCAACGTCTCAGAACTTGACAAAATCAGACGCTGTCCCATCAAGGACGGGATCAGTACCTTTCGCAGCCTTTTTGAATCGACACGCCTGGATCTAGGCATCGTAGCCTCTCTTCTGATGCAGCGCGGATTGGCTGCCTTGCTGATCAGGCCGCAAACCACATTCGGCTCGTGAAGATGCCGTTGGATGAACTAATCTTTATTTAGCCTAGCGCCCAAATATCCCCAGATGTCAGCATTCCGAGCGCCAAAGCTGACCCAAACCAGCTCGACTTCCCCGTTTCTTGGATAGCTTGTCTCAAATGTGAGTAGCGCTGTGAGTAGCGCCGGGGAAAGGGGGTGCTGCGTTCGCGAATTAACGAAAATTGTAATGGCTGCCGCTGCCATATTTCATTCCGAGCTTTAGCGTCACACACTACCCTCGTCCTGCCTGCACCCCCGTCCATCAACGCAGCGGCAATATAAACCCACTTTTTACCCCTCCTTTCCAGTCAGTATGGCCCCGCGTCAAGCAAACCGAAACATCCAAAAAGTTGTGCGGCAACGCTCAGTGCCCAAAGACGCGAGTAAGTAAGCCATTCACACCAGTTGTGTACTTTGACTGATCGTTGATAGAAACGCGGCCACAAGGGATCAAGAAAGAGCGACCACAACTTCCTTCTCGTGAACGCGCACGCCTACAACGCCACCAGGAACGAACTATATCCAAGGCCACCAACACCGAACCCAAGCGCACACTCCTCTCCCCAACTAGCAACACTCCTGGGAATGAGGCATGTCACTCTCCTCCCGCTATGCTATAAAGCTAACTCAAGCCAAGTTTCCACAGGCTGAGGATCGAAAACGAAAACGATCGCAAAAAGACGAAGCCCTCCTCTCCTCCACTACCACACCCTCTCAAAAGCGGCCGCGGGCGTCCCCTCCACGATCTACTCTCGAGGACACAATCGGCGAGAACGCAACGGTCGGTGTCAGTGGGAAGGAGATCAACCCACTTGAATACTGGACAGAGGAACTCCGTTGGCCTAAGGAATATTTCGAATCGGAGAACAACATGAGTCATCTGCTTGCGAGGAAGAAGTCGTTTCGTGGGAAACAATCGGATGCTGGCTCTGCCGCACCCAGCTCTACCACCCCTAGCGATCAGAAGCCGAGGGACGCTAAAAGTTCCGCTTATGCGCGTCCGAGCTATGAGACTGTCCTTGCAACAAAAGGTAGCTTTATGGGCAAGTTCGAATTGGGTATCACAGATGAAAGCAAGGGACTCTGTCGAACTTTACTTGAGGCCGAACAATCAGTCCCTCAAGATACCCTGTTTCATGACGATTTGTTCGAGGAAACTTGCGAAAGTGTGCGAGCAAGAAATGAGGCTATGGTTGTTTGGTACATTACTCCGCTGATATGTCCGCCTGCCCAAGCCTTAAGGATATCTGGCGCCAAACATCTCAAGCCTTTAAACGAAAGTATCAATGAAGGATGGAATAGTGCTATACCTTGTTACGGTCCTCGCCCACAACCTGATTATTCTGTGGGGTTTGGACGATCTGCATTCACGGACGATCAACTTAAAAAGCTTACGCCTTTTGTTGGCGAGATTACAGATACTTTTACGTCCTATTTTATGGCCACCTGGCAGATGTATCTCCCGTTCCTAACGTGCGAAGTAAAGTGCGGCGACGCAGCTCTCAATATCGCTGATCGACAGAATGCTCACAGCATGACACTAGCAGTGAGAGGTACAGTCGAGCTGTTCAGACTTGTAAAACGCGAAATGGAACTTCACCGGGAGATTCTCGCTTTCTCAATATCCCATGATCACGAGACAGTGAGAATCTACGGCCATTATCCTGTAATCGATAGAGACAAGACTACCTTCTACCGCCACCCCATCAAGAAGTTTGATTTCACGAGCGAAGAAGGCAAAGACAAGTGGACGTCGTACAAATTCACCAAAAACGTCTACGATATATGGATGCCGACTCATTTGCAAAGAATCTGTTCGGTTATCGATAAGTTGCCGTCCGATTTAAATTTTGACGTCTCGCAGCAATCTGAGCCAGGCGAATCCGGACTTTCACAAGGGTTGAAAAGCCACTATCTCTCTGACCAATCAAGCCATGATGCTGCTTCTCTGCTGGAGGATGCCGACAGTCAACCAAGCCGTGTTGAGTCGCGAGATGTTGTTACCCCCAATACTTCCTTGTCTCAGAGAATCGACGAGAAAGCATTTAAAAAGCCAAAGAAAAGGGCTCGGCGCCCCTAGAACTGCACCAGTCACAAGGCTCCGTTTGAAAATTGGAATGCTCTTAAGGTGATCTACCGTTTGGGAAAGGACGAAAATCCATAGGCGAGGCACCTGGACGAGACAAGGACTAGGAGCATTTTTTTTTGGTTGTCAGACCTTGTTGTTAGTGTTAAAGTTGTAATAGAAGATTTAAAAAAGTAAAAAGTAGCTAACATAAGTAGAAAGCGAGCTGGCTACCTAAACAAGCTGACCACCTAAGCGAGCTGGCCACTTTTCCTAAGACCCTACCACAATCTACTACCTACATAATGTTTTAATAATAACAAGATATTAAAACTTGGAACAAAGCTTAATTACAGCCCCACATAGTTCAGTGCCACTGTCTATTGCTATTTAGGATGTCTGCGTGATCTGGATGCCGCTGGTCTTTCAGCGCTTGGCGCTCTCCTAGGTAAAATCCAAGACGCGCGTTAGAAGCTTCGACTTTAGTGTTCGTGGACAACGTAGACATTTATCTGTGGGTAACATAGATAAGATCTTGTATGATTTTTTATATTTGACATCCCGACCTTAAAGGAGTACTAAACGTCGCTCATGTCCTTACGACCCTGAATCTCACGTACTAACACGCACGCTCGCAATGCTCTAGCATACGCTATTGCTTAGCATAAAACTTCTTTCGCTTTCTAAGGCCTGTAACTAGCTAGAGCTGTTATAGAACGACTTTAGTTGCTACTAGAGTACTATGCATAGTACCTTAACTAGTAGCACCTAATTTTACTTACACAAAACAACAGCACTATATTTATTTTTTAAGGCGTTAAGGGTAGTAGTTGTTGTTGTAGTTAAAATAGTGTTTTTAAAAAAGTAAAAAGCAGCTACCCTCTACTAATTAGTCGCAAAAGTAAAAAAAAAAGATTACATAGTTAACAAGATTTAAACAATAGGTAGATAAGTTCTAAAAGGAAAGCTTACACTACTAAACAATAATTGGGGTTAAGAGAATTTGCTAAAGTGCTTAAAAACAACATTAGTTTAAACGTGTCTAACAGTAATTGCTAGCCTATAGCTAATAATAGAATTCTAGTAGAATTGCAATAAGATTGCAATATAATATAATAAAGAAAGAAAAGAACAACTACATGCTGCAGCGGGAGTCTATAATACTTTATAAAGCTGCAGCATTTTACGTACTACTTTTTACTTTTTAAACACCACTGCATATAAACAATTTCCATATACTATACTATACTATAATATAGCATACAACTTCTATAGCAAGTGTTTATTTATTATAGGCTCTTTTCTGAAAAAAAAACCCTCTTTTACTTTTATCTACCTAGCACTTGATTTAGTCTAATAAAACTACTTATATAAATACTTAAATTTACTTAGCATTTTAAAACTTAACCACTTAGCTAGACTTTTAAGTTTCTATATTTTCTAATTAAGTATTTTATTTATAATATTCTAATCAATAAAAAAAATTTAAGCTCTAATTTAGCTAGTTAAAGAAGAAATACACAATTTTTAAGGTATTTGCTAAAACTAGCATAGTACTTAAGATTTGTAACGAACACGTTACAACTCTATTATCCTCACCGTTATTTTAGGATCTTATCTGTGTCGGACCTACTCCGGTCCTGGCCCAGATCGCAGGTATAAAGACAGCTCAGGACCTATAGTTGCTCTGTAGATTTTTGATATCCTTTTGTACAAGGCCTATAGGTGTCTTATTTGAATCAAGGCTCATTTGTGGATCACAACGCACTCCCATATGCCTTGCCGTAATCCCTTCTGCCGATACTGATTCGTAAGTCTTGCCTGCGCCGTTACAAGATTTATTACTTTATTTTTTTTAATTATGTAAAATCTAAGTAAAAAGACTAGAGCTTAGCTTTAATAGCTATTACAAGAGAATAGATAAGCAATAAAAAAAAGCAAAAAAAGCAAGCTTTCTTCTGTTACGTTGATAAGTTAGTAAGTAAAGTAATAATAATGTTACTACTTTACTTTATTTAAAAGCGCCTGATAGTAAAGTAATAAGAATAAGTAAAATAGGGCACGTTAAGTTGGAAGGCAATTTGTGTCTTTGTTTTGCTTTTCTTTATTTCTATCTAAACATTCGACACACTAATTGGGTGCTAGCAATACTAAATAAGGAGGCATAAGCCTAGATATCTGTTATTAGCAATAAATCGTTTTTTACTAAAAAGGTGTCTATAAAATGTGTGGTCACATCAAAAGGTTGTCTCAAAAGGCTGAAGTCAGACGGCACTATATATGTAGTGTTTTCTAACACCTTCAGCACTATAGAATTCTTAAGATTAGTCTAGGATTTAATATCCTAGTAGCTAGTACTACAAGCGATTAGTTCTTAACCTTCATGAGTATCACGGCCATTGGCTCCCTATAATGCATAGCTTATCATTAAGCTAGTTCTGGGATGTCCGACTGAACATCGACGCCTATTCTTTTTAACATTAAGCGCGGTCTAAGACTATAAATGAGTTCCTATGGCATACTGACTGCAGCTATGAAGAATCTTTACTGCGATATTTTGCACTTTATGTGCTTTCGCACGATTAATTTGGTGGGGGAGCACTCTTAGTCTTTAATGTTTAGAGGCTGTGGGAGCTGCTCTCTCTAGATACCTAAATGTCTCTGATGTAGCAAGATTGCAGTATTTAGATCCTACTAGAGTTTGCAAAAGAGATTGGAAAGAGGAAGATTGTAGGTAGTCTATTAAAGGCTTAGGAAGGCATCTAGCACTGTAAGATGCGTTTCTAGAGGGATTTTATTACACTCTTGTTAGATAGAGCGTTAAAAGCACTACAAGAACTTAACATATTGTTACAAAATGCTAAGGCTTATAAACAGTTAACGCTATATCTAGCTTTAAACAACCTTTTAGCAGAGAGCGTTCTTTTAGTAGATAACTGCTGTTAGTTGCATGCACAAAGTAACATTAAGAACCTAGAGCGTTATTTGCGCTGAATTCGTTGGGATGCTGTTCCCTTAAATGCAGATATATACAACAGTTTAACAAAAAGTAACGTGTTCTATCAACAAGCTGGTTACATCACCAAGCTGGTCACTTTACGCCAAGACCACCTTCTCCCTCATCAACGCGACATGTCTCAACAACGAAACGCGCAATCATCTAACAAAGGAGGCAGAATTAAGCCTGGGCAAGCTAATCACATGGGAGAGCTAATCACTCCGCCAAGACCCCATATTATACACGACTGTATAGCACTATTAAAGATAGGAATTAAGAATTGTAATAGGCTATTCTTCTTAGAATCTACTACTAATGCTTAATTACACGTGTGCCTATTATGTCCTACCTCGCTATAGTGTCTATAGCGTTGTTAGCTAGGCTTACCTACCTTAGTGCGTACTCTATCTTACCTGAACCTATTAGACGACAGAAAGTACGACCCCGCCAGGAAACATAGCTAGCCTAGCACTATCATCATTTAAGTGAACATAAGACTGTAGCTTGCTGCCTGTAGTCGTAGCACTTCGCGGATAAATAACTACGTACTACAGTGAACTCTGCTACGCCTCTGTCATGCAGATAGACAGATATAGTAGCTTAGTTTAAAAACTAATTAACTTGCCTATTAAATTAAGTCTACTATTAAACCTTTATTTTATTTTTTAATTAAACTAAGAGCCTTACTAAGAAATAAAGGTAGCGCAAGAGCAAGACTGTCTAAAAGCTTATTTAAAAGTTAAAGTAGATTACTGCTTAAGCAATATCTAAAGAATAGTAATATAATAATTGTAATAGCTTATATACGCCTATTAAGCTATTTATAAAGCGCAATAGGCTTCTTTTCACTTTAAAATAGGCTCTTATAAGCTTTTTAAGATTTACTGCTAATTTGTTATATTTTTACGTTTTTTTGTGTAAGCGCTGTATAAAAAAGTTGCTTAATAGTTTATACGCTAAGCACTACTTTGATTAAGTTTAGACTAGTAGTTAGAGTAGCACTTGCTGTAGCAGTTGCTTATCTTACACATACTATATAATTAATCTTAATCTTAACAATTATTTTATAGCTATATGTAAAAATAAAATGGTAAGTTTCTAATTATTTAAGCTTCTTGCTTAGGCTGCTAACTAGTTTTTTAGAGATAAAATAATAATAAGTACTAAGATAGTAAGAATAAGCTACTAAGCATCATTATTACTTACTATAAAGAAATTAATAGCAGTATTATACTTACTAGAAAGCCTTTTGCGCAGAAGCCTTTAGTTAAAGATTATTTTACTTGAAAAATATTATTTTGCAGTTTTGCTGCTTAGCTCTTACTACCTACTTCTGCTCCTGCTCTAGTAAGCGCTTTTAATTAAGGATATAAGCCTCATACTACTGTATATAATTCTAGTTAACTTATAGTGCAGCCTGCTCACTAGCTAGCTTATAATCTATAACAGCTGCAGCATTAATAGCTTTAGCTATAGTAGTAATAGCAGCATGCTCTACATTAATTAAGGCTTTAAAAACAGTATGCGTAAAAAATGCTTTATTTAAATACTTTATATTATTATGTTTTTAATTATGTTTTTAAATTATAACGTAGACTGATTATATAAGTATGCTAGTGTAAGACAATAATTATCTTGTAACTTAATTTATAAGAGTAATAAATTAGATTTGTGCTTTTATGCTACTCGTCTGCAGACACTAGTTATCTAAGCTAAAATAGTAAATAATGCGCTCAAGCTTTTAAGGCTTAGACGGCTAAGCAAGATTTACTAATAGAGTTTAGTAAGTATAATAATTCTTATGCTTACAAGTAAGCTTATTCTTAGTTTAAGTTTTTAGTACTTTAGTTAGTTTTAGCTTTTGATTTCTTACTTCTTCTAAGTAATATAGAAAAGACTTAGCCTAGTTTTTTAATATTACTACTTAATATAAATCCTTTGCTGATTGATTACTATGTGAAGATCGTCCGTAGATGATCTGTGTTGGTTCTCTTGGAATAAGTGAGTGCAATAGACGAGGGTTGTGTTAGCACGTTTGGTAGAACGATGTAATAACACGGAGGGGTTAAGAATCAGGTAATCCTTAAATTACACTTAAAGCTAAACACACTGAGCCATAAGGGCTTAATGCCTACTACTATATACTAAGAGAGTATTATACTATCCTACAGAATCCTATGCTGTCCTACAGAATCCTATGCTATCCTATGCGTGGGACGTTGTGGGATTTCGTGGTACATCGTAGGACGCATGTAACTTATCCTATAAAGGATTTCCGCCAAGGCCCGTAGGATCACGTGCCTGGTGCGGGGTGGCGTCATCTATTGGCGTACAAAGGCTTGTCTTTTGTTCAGGTGGTCTAAGATCTCTTCCTGCCTCCATCCTTCATACATAGTCTGTGTCTTCTCTCTTCTCAGGTTCGTAACATACTATTACCTTTAATTAAGTGCTTAACTTGCTAAAAGTTAAGCAATTGCTTAAATTTCGTAAACTATTGTTAAGTAATTAACTTGGTTATTCTATTAGCTAGCATAATTACTGTTTTTAAATACTTAACTTAATATAATTTTTAAGTATATTTTTACTATAGATATATATCTTGTATACTAATATTTTTTAAACAAGTGCTCATTTCCTTTTTTTCTAATTATAAGCATAATCGTTTTTTAAATGTTATAATAGACTGTCTAAAGTTTTTTTTAGATTAAAAGACAGCTTGCAAAAGAAGCATCTAAAAGCTATAGCCTTTTTAGTAGTTTACTTAAGGGTAAGTAGCTTAGCCTTAGTAGTTAACGTAGTTACTTCAGTCTGCTAAGCTGCCTTTTAAAATATTAGACTCCTATTTAGAATAGCTATTTATCTTTAGGATAATTAATAAGTTTTTTAATTATATACAAATGAAGTATTGCCTACAATTGTTAAGTCTAGGCTATCATAGTTCTTATATTAGATTGCATCTTGTCTTATTTAATATACATATATAATTACCTGTTTAATACCTTTTATATACTAATTACTAAAGTTTATAAGAAAGTGTATGAGCTTTAGGATTAAGTAAATAACATCTAGTTAAAGTATAATAGCTATTTATAGTACTAATTTTACTTTTTTTAGTAGGCCTTAATCTCTTGCTTAGTTGCTTTGCTAGTGTTCTTAATTAGCTTCTTTAACATTAGTAGATTCTTTAGAAAGCTACTTTCTTCTTAATTACACTTCTTTATTATCTTATTAAAATATATATTATACATAACGTGGTTCACAAGTGAGCGCCCCACCTAAGTGAGCGCCCCACTAAACACTAGCGCAGCGCACCCGCAGCGACACAGCATAACACCACAACAAATTACTATACTATACGCAATACTATAAAATTATTTAGAAGCATTGCTATTATCTACATCCTCTATTTCTGCCTTGCAGGTGTAGGAGTTGTGCCTAGTCTTGCTGCAACAGCCGCAGCGCCTCTCTGCGCACACCCTTTTCGCAGGCGTCTCGCCGTCTTTATACCTACTACTCTCCTTTTTAGCAATTAAGTTAAATACCTTACTAATAGTTAAAGTCTCTTCTACGCGTACGTACTACTTTTTGTAAGTCTTATACTTTGTAAGCGTATTAATAGCGTCTTAAAGGCTGCTTACTGCCTTTTATATTAACACTATATTATAAGCTCTTTGCTAAGCGCCTTTACTTAGCTACTTAACTTACTTATTTAATAAGCTTACTAGTAACTTTTAGTAATTCTAAATATACTTTTAAATCAGCTTAAATTGTGCCTTTATCTTGTAAGCGTTGCGTAGTGTTTACGCCTTCTAGGCAATAATGCCTAGTAGAGGTAGTATTAGTGTATGTAGTTGCACATTTAGCTTTAATAGCATAGCCTTTAAGTTATATAAGACTAGCCTAGCACCTTAAAACTTTATGTAAATATTCTTTAATATAAACGATTTTTTATAAGCTACTTTTAAAGCTAGTAGGAAAGTTTCTTTGTTAATATAGTGAATATAGCTGCGTGCTAAAAGCAAAATCTTATTACTATAGTAGCACTTTAATAGCAAGTAAAGAACAACATTAAAAAACTATAAAAAGTATAATAAGTAAGGTAGTATATAGAAAGTAATAATATTGTTTTTTTTTACACTAATTCTAAGATTCTATTAAGTAGTAGCTTTGATAACTATTAATAATAAGTAGCCTGTACGCTTTAGTAGAAGACACCTTTATCTAAGTATTAAAATGCTTAAGCTACGTAAGCGCGCAGTTATTGTTAATCTAGCTAGTAAAAGAAATAGTAATAATTTAATTACAAAGTATATTAGTAAACTAAGAAGTAATAAGAACCTTCTTTATAAAAATAAAAAAAAGCAAAATAATATGCTTTATTACAGAAATACTTTATACTAGAGTTACCTACTTGCAATTGCTAGGCTATAGTTTTTTTTATTTTTTTTGTTTTTCTAAGCTTGTAACAATAAGCTAAGAGGATATCTTACCTATTATAAAGCTAGACTTATTAAAGTTCTAGATATTTTTATCTATAATACTATATTTTGCCTTTATTAATTAAATTAGGCTAAACTAGGGTTAGATAAATACTAGATCTTTGTCGGCAGCTTACTAGCAATTATATAAACAGCTTTATTATATTTATATTTTAAGTGTACGCTTAATAAAGTTATTAACCTAGTTCTTGCGTGCAAAGTTTCTACCACGCTCTTTTAGTAGTTGTGGAGAACAAGGAGCTAGTAACAGTAGTTTAGGAGAACCGGATGCTAACTAAGTCTAAGACGTGCTATTTATACAGACCTAGCCTAGAAAGGCTGCTGTTAAACTTAGAGGAGTTTAACACGTATCCTGCCGAGCTTAGGTATAAGCTTATAAGTTCGGCGTAAATATTCTAACGTAAAGTTAGCTAGCGCGCGCTTAGCGCGTAAGCTGCCAAGCGCGTAAGCTTAGGCCTAAGGAGGCCTTAGGCCTTAAGGTTAGTACGTTATAGATGCAACACACCCCCTAGGTAACTAAGACCTTAGTTACCTATGCAGAGCTCTATATAGTCTTAGCGCACTGCGTAACACGCTGCGCACGTGCCTTTTAGCGCAAGGCGTAACAACAATAATAACTAATTTTTAAGCCTTTTAGGCTTAGTATCTAATACTACTATAGCTGCTATAAGTATTACTTATAAGCTTACTTAATATTTTTAAAAGCAATACTAATTGCTTTTATAAGTGTTACAATACTTTTATAAAGCTTTTTAAGCTTACTACGTGCTACTCTATACCCTTGCATAGCTCTTAGCTTTATTTTAGTATTTTTTTCTATTTAGTTACTAACTTTATATAGAAGTTAAAACTATAAAAAACTACTACTGCTTACGCTGCTGCCCGCGCTGCTGTGCACGCGCTGCCGCCGCTGTTACCCTTGCCTACGCCCTCGCCTTTACCGCCTGCTCTAGTAGCGTAGCTGCCCTTAAAACACGCTTTTTGCGTAAAGCTAACTAGTACTGCTTTAAGTACAGCACTAGCCTACACGTCTAAAAAGCGTGTAAGTAAAGTTAAAACTTTAGTTAAGACTGCCTGTAGAGGTAAAACTCTAGTAGTAACTTTTAAGTGCTAAGGCAAGCCTAGTGCGCATTGCAACATGCTCTATCTTAAGTACATTAAGAGCGCTTCATTTAGCAGCTCTAATAAAGCTTATTAAAACAAGGCCTTAGGCTCTAAAACGCGCTGCTAGTAGTACTTTAATAAAAAGACTTACAAAGTTTTATATATATTTCCTTTTTAAATTTTAAGCTTTTACTAATAATTAAAGTTATTAAATTGCTGTTTTTTTAGCTAAGAAGCTTCTTGCTAAGCTTTAAAAAAATGTGCTATTATAAGCTTTTTTTCTATTCTTTCTTAAGTTCTTTATACTAACAAATTGCAAAGTAAGCAGGCTAAAAAGCCTATAAGCTGCCGTCCGCGTTCTTTTAAAGGAAGCAGCTAAGAAAAAGAAGTCTAAAAAGGGCCTTAAAAGTAAAGTAGAAAAGGAGAAGAGTTAAGATAACTAAAAGAAGCCTACTAGCCTTTTTAATAGTCTCCTTGCGCGTTATCTACGCGCTAAAAAGCTATTAAATAAGCTAGTTAACTTCCTAGTTACCTAAAAACCTATTAGAAAGAGGTTGTCCTCCTAGAATCTTATAAGTTCTCTAGAGGTAGAGGGCTAATCTACTTTAATAATTAAATATTTGTCGTTTCTCTTTTTATGCTTTTTTTTTCTTGTAATTCTTTATAAAACACGCATTTTATATTAATAAGCTTTTTAAAGTACTTAAGTTTTTATTTTAATAAGTACTTAGTAAGTCTATTAGCTAGTATCTTAGCTGTTAGTAAATATTTAATTTAAAATAAGCTTTTAGCGTGCTTTTAGCAGAGCTATATGTTCTATATATTAGTATAATAAAGCTTAGTAGTTATCTTTTTTTACTCTCTAATAACTAAGCGTATAGTTTATTAGTTGTTGTAAAAAATCTTCTAAGCTCTTAAAACTATAAGCTTAAGCTCTTTAAATAGTCTTTTAAGCGCTATAAATTCTTTTACTATATACTCTAGTGCAAGAAGCTAAGCTTTTATAGTTAAAGTTATTACTATAGCTTAATAAGCTACTTTCTAAATAATTAAACTTTTAAAGAGCATAATAATATAGCCTTAAAAAAATTAATAAGTTTCTAAATTATCTACAAAAGACGCGTCTTTATATATTGTAAGCTTTTTATTGTTGTTATTACTGTATATAATCCTCTTATACTTTATATAGTAGAGGTATTATATAAAATAATCTACAGCCTCTATATAAGCTTCTAAAGAGTTAGTTAAAAAGTAAGAGAGCTTAGAAACTGCGTAGGTAGTATTAGGACGCAGTATAATAGCTATATATAACGCGCTGTTAACACGCTTTTAGTAGGCTTTAATTTAAAACTTTAAAGCCTTTTTAGAATTTTTAACTAGCTTTTTTAAAAGTAGAGAAGTCTTTAGAAACCTACTAAGGGTGTCTAAATTAAATCTTTTTGTAACTTTATTAATATAAGTGTTATATAGTAGTAATATTATACGCTTCTTATAATTTCTTATAATTTTTATTTCTAGAAACTAGCTTGCCTCTTTTTTATCTTTAACTTTATAAGTATTTTTAATTAATTTAAAAAGCTTGTGTACTCTTGTTTAATAAAATTAGTTATTTATAAAAAGAATATTGTTTATATAAAATATTAGAAGAAGTGCACAGTCTTTAGTATAAAAGAGACAAGGCTCTTTAGCTAAAGCCTACAAGCTAAGCTTTTTTAGTATACTTAAGAACTTATTATACTACAATAATAGTAAGTCTTATAGGCTATACAAGGCTTTCTTAAGCTTAATATACTTTCTTAAGCGCTTATAACTGTCTAGTAAGTTGCATAAGACTATTATTTCTTTACTAATATTAGTATTAAAAAACGCGCCTACTACATTAAGCTACTAAATTTTTATGTTTAACTTAGCTATAATTACTATTATAAGTCTAAAAAATTGCGTAGCTAGTTTTACTACGTACGTTAAGTATAGTAAGTTTTTTACTTAAAAGTTTTCTTTCACTACAAGACATGCTTTGTATTTAAAAAAGTAGCTATTTTTATTAAGCTTATAAGTAAATACTTATTTAAAAAAAAGAGGCCTAAAGTTTTCTAGAGTCTCTTCTTTTATCTAAGTGTCTTTTAAAAGTAGAGTATTAATCTCTTTTTAAGCAGTCTATTTAAATAAAGTTTTATATTAGTAGTTATAGAAGTTTTTTTATTTATTTAGAAGCTTTAGAAAATTGTTAAAGTAAGTTTAAAGTTAATTATTTTTTTTAAAAGCTGCTGCTATTATAGCGTAGACTGTAATTAGCTTTTAACTTTTTTAAAGCTAATAAAGTAGTACCTTAAGCTTAGGTGCCTTTAAGAGGTTATAAAGTAGATAGTGTACGCCTGTACTCTTTATATTAAGACTACGTTAGTTCTTATCTTTTAGCCTTAAAGAGCTTCTTATAGGAAGTTTCTACACCTTTTTTTTATAAAGTTTTTTTACTAGAGGATTCTAAAAGACTTTAGCTAGTACTATAACATTCTTAGCACTGTACTATGCTTTTTTAAAAGTATTTTTTACTTTTTTTAGAGACTGTAAGAGTCTCTGCGCGTTTATTAAGCTTAATTTACTAGTTATTTACAATTTCTAGAAGCTAAGCAGCTTATTACTGCTACTTATAGCTTTTAGAGCTAAAGTGCCTTGCTCTAGCATTTACGCTTTTAAAAAAGGAGGCGCTAGCGTTGCCTTAGGCGTTAGTAGCTATTCTAAAGGATTTTTCAGCCCTACACAAATTTTTTAAGAAGCGTTAGCCTAATACTTTTTACGTACTTTTAGCGTACTACCTATTAAAGACTATAACAAGCCTTTTATAGTTTTTATTATTAGCTAATTACTTATTAGCTATAAGGCCTTTTGTATTATTACTACTGCTTAACTAATACTTGTAAGCTGCTTAAGTATTTCTCTAGCTTTACTAATCTTATTATTATTAATAGTATATACTATAAGAACCGCGTTCTGCCTTAGCAGCTTATAAGCTAGTCTTTTATAGTATAGCGTTTTGTTAAATATAATATTGTGCGTTATAATCACTTAGTTAAGCGCTAAAACTTATACTTAGTATATGTTAGAGGCTCTATAGCCTACTAAGTAACTAATATAGCCTTTAGGAAGAGTCCTAAAGCTCTTTTTATATTACTTAGCTACTCTATTTTTATTTAAAGAATAGGCGTAGTAGCTATAAGCGTATATACTACTTTAATTTAGTTTTATATTTGTTGTAAGGCTCTTAAAAGGCTCTAGTTTATAGTACTTAAAGTACCTTTTACTTTGTTAACTAAAAAGCTTATTTAGTAAGCGTAAACTGTATGCGTAAAATAAGCTTATATTATAAAGCTACGCTGTAGCCTTAACAATTTCTAGCTAGAGTTTTTTAGGCAGATTTACGCTCACCTTTATTTTAATTAACTTAGTTATTATTTGTTATCCTACTTATTTAGTAGCTCTATTTAGTTTATATATATATAGTAGAGAAAGCTTAATTATAATACTACGTTTCTTACACTATATTTAGTACTGTAATGTACCTTGCTAAAGAAGCGTTAAAAGATTATTATCTTATATAATTCTAACTATCTAGAGCTTGTAATAAAACTTAATAAGAGCTTTAAGATTATAAAAAGCTCTTATAATCTCTAAAATAAATTTAGCTTATAAAATGTATATATAAAGCTTGCTACTAAAGGCGTTTTTAATAACTTGTATTTATTGCTCCCTTAAACAACCTTAAGGCATGTTAAATAAGTTCTATAAAATCCTTTAGTATAGTTAAAAAGAAGATTTTTTTAGTTACTTTAAAATAACTTATTTAGCATAAGTTAAAGTACAGTGCTTATATTTAACACGTGCTATTTTTTTAATTTACACTCTTTATACTATATTAATAAGTGCTTTTAGTGCTTTTAGACTTAAATACTCTACTCTAGCATGCTAAAAGTTCTCTAAGTTGCTCCTAAGATATGTTTTTTATAAGCTTCTAATAAGAGGCATTACATTTATAATAAGCTTTAGATGAGAAGATAAAGGCTTATATTTAAAAAATAAGAAATTAAAACGTTGTTTAAGCTGTGCTAGTAAAACGTTTTTATTAAGTATACCCTAGTAAAGTATATTATTTAGGCCTAAGTACTAAACTCCTTTCTTGCGTAGGCGAGCTTCTAAGACTATATTAAAATAAAAACCTTTAACAACTGCTACATCTATAATAGTAAAATTTTTAGTCTTGTTACTATATATTCTACTTAGAATTTAGCGTAAAATGCAAGTTTCTTATCTACTAATAAAAAAAGCTTAAGTGCTTACCTTTACTGTCTCTACCTCTCTTGTAAGTACAAAACAGCTTAGTATAAGTAGTTCTCTACTATTTACTAAGTGCAACGCGGCCTTACTATTAAGTATAATATTTTTAATAGTACATAAGTGTTGTAATTACTAGTATAGTATACACTTAGGCTGTTGTCTTCTTTAAAAAGCGCTAGGTTAATTAAAGATGTAATAATACTACCTAGAAAAGCCTTTAACTTACTCTTTTCTTTTTAAAAAAGCTTATATTCTACTTTAACTAGTTTATTTTTAAGTTTTTTAAACTAGTTAGTGTACAAGTGTTTCTAAATTTTCTTAGCTTTTTCTTTACTAATATTATATCAGACTTTAGCGTAAGCCTTAATTGCTACTAAAAGCGTATAGCATTTTAGAAAATTCTAGTAATACTTATACTTTTTATTATTTTTATATAAGTACTTATAGTTAACTTTCTAGCCTACGCTTTTATTACTTTAATTTTTACAAGTTTTTAAGTTTTTTAAAGTAGTAGAGGCTTTTTTTATTAATTTAACTAAGCTTTGTGCGCTGACTAAGTGCTAATAAAGCATTTCTAAAAACACTTAACTAGTTTAGTTAAAGTTTAAATAATTCTTCTTAAGTATTTACTACTATTAGTAAAGTATTTTTATTATATTAGCTTAGTTAAAAGCGTATTTAGCTTCTACAGTATCTAGAAAGTTAAATATAGTAAGCGCGCTGTCTACCTTAAAAATCTTTAGCCTTTTAGCTTTTAGTTAGCTTATTTACTATTTATTATACTAAGCTTTTAGTTTTATAGTACTAAGTTTTGCTTTTTTAAAGCTTACTTAGTACTCCTAATATGTTACTATTTAGTTAATAGCATCTATTAGCGCTAGTTTAAGCTATAGTTATTTAATAAGCTTATTAAGTGTTTAACTAGCACTATCTATAAGTCTAATTATAATTAGAGCTAGTAACTACTTATTAATAGTTGCGTAAACCTAATTTTAAATATACTAAAAAGCGCGTGTGTTTACAGCCTAGTCTGTATACCTTATATAGTATTTATTAAGTTTTCTATTATAGGCTTTAAGTTTTCTTTAAAATAAGTTTACTATAGGCGCTAAAAGCCTTAAAGGCAGCCCTATTAATATATTAATAGTTATAATAGCTTCTAGGTTAATATATTCCTAGACTTCTTTAAATTTAGCGTTAAACTTTAGCTAAGTATACTAGTAAGTCTAAGTTGCATACCCTAAAAAGCGCGCTAAGTTAGTAATTTAAAAAAAGTTACTTGCTATTATTTTACGTGCAATTAGTTAGTGAGTTAAAAAGTGTAAACTAATTTTTAAATAAATTAAAAAGTTTAAACTACTACTAGCGTACTTTAAGTTGCGTAAGGAGAATCTAAACTATAATTTAAAGCGCTAGGCTTATAACTATAAAGAATAAGGAGCTAGTAACAGTAGTTTAGAAGAACTAAATAATTAATTCTAATTCTGCCTTTCTAACTAAGTCTAAGACGTACTATTTATATAAACCTAGCCTAGAAAAGCTGCTGTTAAACTTAGAGGAGTTTAATACGTATCCTGCCAAGCTTAGGTGTAAGCTCATAAGTTCGGCGTAGATATTCTAACGTGAGGTTAGCTAGCGCGCGCTCAGCGCGTAAGCTGCCAGGCGCCTAAGCTCAGGCCTAAGGAGGCCTTAGGCCTTGAGGTTAGTACGTCATAGATGCGATAGTAGTTTATTAGCTATATCTTGTACGTGTGCTTTTAAGAGCAGCAAACTATATAGACTCTCGTTAAGTATACGCTGTATAATTATCTCCTCTTCTAGCTTTGTAAAGCGCTTTAATTTTAGCTTGCAGTTGTATTAAGAGCGCTTCTTGTTACAGCGCTACTGTATTATCCTTTAGAGAACGCTGTAGATTGCCTTAGCGCGTTGTAGGCTTTTTACTTAGTTGCTTTAAACATTAGAGATAGTAATCTGTACGTCGCCTTTAGTATAGAGTCTTAGAGCTTAGTGTTGTTGTAACATTACGTGTTGTCGCTGCAGGTGCGCTGCGCTAGTGTTTAGTGGGGCGCTTACTTAGGTGGGGCGCTTACTTGTGAACCACGTTAAGCGTAATTATTTACTTCTTATAGTTTTTAATTACTTAGATACTAAGGAATTATTTAGCTAATTTCTGATTTTTATATTTTATAATTACTTATAATTTTTAACTAAAGATCTTCTGCTGTTTGCTATTAAATTTTCATAAAGAGTAGTAGAATATTTTCTAAATAAAACAAGATTAGAAACTTCCTTTCTTAATTAAAAAAATAGGCAAGGCTTTTCTAGTAAAATAATTAGTTTTATCTTTTTCAGCAATCTTAAGAACACTTTATATAATAACATTAGTAAGTCTTGAAATTTTCAAAGTGCGTAGTTAAGCTATATATACTTTCTAAGCTTCTTAAAACTATTTAACAATTTACAATTTACCAAGCTGTCTACTATAATTAACGTGTTAAGAAATACTTTTACAACATTATATTACTTAATCTCTTAATTTTTCTTAGTAGTAATAGCTATTACAATTTTAAAAGACTTAGCTGCTAATAGAGCAGTATATATTGAATTAATTAACTTTTTTCTTTTGTAAAATTACTTCTTACAACAATCTACGCCTTTCATTTAGAAAAATAGCTATTCTAATTAAACTTATAACTTCGCACTTACTTAACAATTATTAGTTAGTTATATACTTTGTTTTTATTATCTTAGTCTAAGTTCTATTTTTACTTAACTGATTAATCTTTTTTTTGTTAGCATTTTTAAATAAAGCCTTCATAAAATGCTAAAGCAACTACTTTAATAATTTTAGCAGTTTAATTAAATTATTGTAATATAGTTGAGTTTTTCTAATATTTAGTTTATATCTGGTAAGCAAAGCTACTATAACTATATAATTAAAAGTTTTATAGCTTAGTTAGTCTTTTTATGTTACTCATAAACCTAGTAAGTATGTATTATAGAAATTAATAGATTATAAATTTTTATAATTTATAACAAATACGTTAATGCTACTTATGTGTCTACTTTTTAATTAATTATAAATATTTTAAGTTGCGTCTTTACGCTTACGCCTGCCGCCTCGCTTAAGTAGTATAGAATAATAATTTGTAAGCTAATTTAAGCTTTTGTTAGTAATTTTAGTACTATATTTTAGAAGTAGAAGTTAAGCTAATAATGGCTTACTTTATTAATTATTTAAAACTTAGAATCTTTAACTATAAAATAATCTACTGTTGATAACTTGATTGCCTTAAGCAAGAGTCTTAATACAATTAGCTAGCGCATTAATATTTTTAGGCTTAGACTATTAAACTAGTAATAAGTTGTTAGGCTTAAATAAAGAAGGCTTCTTACCTCTAAAGATTAATAAATTAGCTCTTCTAAGCAAGCGCACTACTGTTTAACTGTTAAACACTTCATAATTAATTGTATTATTGCTTTACAGAGTCTTTAGTTGAGAAGTAAGTTTTAAGGTAGTAAGACTAGTATCTTAATACTAATTTAAGCAAATTCTTGATAGTGCACTAGCCTAGTGCTTTTTTTACTTAGCGTGTTTTAATCTACTTTTATATTTAGTAGGTAGGCCTTTTTTACTACTTGAAATACTAGGAAGACTACTTTTAAAGCTTTCAGTAGTCAGCTATATATGTTAATTTCATTTTTTTTAAAATTAACAAGAAGACTTTTAAGTTATTTTAAGAATGAACTAGCTTACCTTTATAAAGAATCTTCATTATAATACTTACCTCATTCTTAAAATGCTCTTTTTTGCAACATTCTTCATAAAATAAATGTTAATTAAAAGTTATATTATAGGTAAAAATCACTTAATAAAGTATAAGTACCTATATATAGTATATATTAGAGGCTTAATAACTAGATAATTAACTAATATAGCTGCAAGAATTAATCTTAAATCCTAAAAAATTATACTTAGCTGCCTTCTCCCTATTTAATAAGCAAGCTTAGCAGCTATAGGCATAAATTCTACTTTAGTCTAGGCGTATATTAGCAGTTTAATGTCTAATTAAAAGTAGTTCATAGTATTAAAAATAGTTTTTAAACTACTTTTTAAGCACCTAGTAAGCGGGTTAGTAGCTAAAATTTTTAGTAAGGCTTATTCTATGCGAGTAAGCTGCTGTATTTATAACTACTAGCTAGAGCTTAGCTAGTAGATTAGCGCTCGTGCACATCTTTATAGCTTTTATAATTAGCTTTTAGCTAAATCTCTCTACTTAGCTATTAGGCTTATAAATATATAGTAGTAGTATTTTAATTATAATTTCTTCCTCTATTGCCTAGATTTTTATCTTAATTACTCTCTTTAAGGCAGTATAGCAGTATTGTTATTTTATTAAAATTATACAATTTTTTGCTAATACTTCTTCTTAATTCTTATAGTAAATCCTTCAATTATAAGTATAATACTATTTAGTATTTCTTACTAGATATTGTCATAATATAGCTTGCCTAAATAGTCTTTTTAAAGAATTAGTGCTTATTTTTTAAGCAGTTAACTAGTTAAGAAATGAAAAAGTTTTTATTAAGTTTTATAAAAAAGTTAAAGTAATGTTTCTTTTAGTTGCTATAATATAACTTATAAGGTATAAGCTATTACGCAGTAATTACATTCTAACAGCTTCTTACTAGTAACTTAAATATTTTACGCCAAGCAGATTAGAGCTTTAATAGCTTATTATTTTCGATGTTCTAATTCTTAATACTATAAATTCTTATTACTAGAGTGCACTTAAGGTTTCCTAGATTATGCTACAGCGTTTACTAGTATTAATTAAGTAATGTAATTAATAAGTTACTTATATTAAATAAATAAGAGATTAAAGTAATACTTTAAGTTAATTAAAACAATTTTTTTCTTGATTATTTTAAATTTTATAGTATAGATATATTCTAAATACCAAATGCCTACTTGCTTTATCTGTGCTTTAGAGATAGTATTAACATAAAAGCTTAGTATAAACTTAACGTTAGTAAGAAAAAAATCAGATATTTTAAAGCTAGCCTTGCTATACAAGACGTTTTTAAGAAGCCTATTTCTTATTTTAGCAACTAAAGTGAATTAAGTGCCTACTTTAATAGTCTTATTCTTAATATCTTTACAATAGGTGCCTTGTACTAAGTAATTAATGCTATTAATTAAGTAAATTACAACTCTACTATCTCTAATTATACAAAAAGATAACTTATAAAAAGTAAAGTCTACACTAAATACCTTTAGACTAATTTTCTTAAATAAGTTTCTTAAGTTAATTAGTGCTAAAACTAATAAGCTAGAGTACGCTCCACTTAGTTTATTAGCAACTTATCTGCTAGTGCTAGCCTTCTAGCTTTTTTTTGTAATCTAGGTGCGCATTGCTGTCTCTCTATTGCTATTTTAATATTTATTAATCTTCTTTTTACTGTTATTGAATAGTTTAATAAGTATCTTGTTAGTGGAGATTAATTCTGTAAATGTAGTTTAAAGTTAGAAGCAGTTGCACAGTATCTAGAAGTGCTTATTCTCTAATTCTCTACTCAGCTTATAGAGAAAAGAATGTTATTACTTACTACTTTAATTTAACTTTAAGTTATTTAATAACTATTAAGCTAGTTTTAATTTAAATCTAGTTTAGAACACTGTGTGTCTTTTTTCTTTTAATAAAGTAATCAACTAATTATACAACAAATGCTAAAAAAAAATAATTCTAAATTATCAAAAGTTAATTAAGCTCTACTAAGCGCTATTGCTTATAGTAGCTTATTACGTTTTATACGTAACTAGTTTAGTGCAATCTTAGTGCCTAAAGCGTTTTAAAAATTAGTACCTGCTAACAGTTAAATAAATTTAAGTAGTAAGTAGAGTATTACTTATTAAAATAAGAGCTGATACTTAGTAAACTAACTCTTAGAGCCTATTTGTCTCTAGCAAGCCTTGTCTAAGTAGGATCTGTATCACGCCCTAATTTAATACTCAGCATTCTAATTTATAAGAGCAGGATCTTTTTTTAAACATCTTACTAAATCTTAAAAACTAGTAAGGTTTTAAGTAATTATCCTTATTAAGGCGTTTAATAATAAGCCTAGATGTACAGTCGTACTAATTTTGTCTTTAATATTAGTAACTTTAGCAATATTTCTTATTTATTAAGCAGTGTATATCTTATACTTATTAACTAGCTTATTATAATTATTCTTTTTACAGTTAGTATTAATCATATGAGCTTTGTATTTGCATTAAGTAATTATTTAATTATTTTATTTTTAGGCGCTTGCGCTAGATAGTAGAGCAATAGGCTTTTTAATATGCTTAGTCACCTTAAGATACCTAAGGCTCTTAGTAATCTATTTGGCGCACGTCTAGGAGATTAGAATTAACCTAATTCTAGATGCCTTTCTCTAATTAGTGCAGTCTTAATCAAGAAAACTAAGTTAGCTAGTCTAATTAAGGCTTAAAAATTCCTCTTAAGGCAACAAGCAGTGTATTAAAAATGTTTATTTTAATAAAATACTTTACAAGATTACGTTGTATTATATTATTAAGGTAAGCATAAAGTTAGTTAGTTAGTAGCTACTTTAATAATAACAGTAGCCTATAAGTTGTAAAGTAGATTAGTAGGAGGTTGATTATATTAATTAAGTAAGTAAAAGACACAGCAACTGCATTAATCTGCTAGCTGTACTTTAAAAGAAAAATAAAAGAAAGTAAAGTAATTATTAAATAGTTAACCTTCTAGCTTACTAATTGCGTAGTAAGACATAATACTACATTTAAGCGGCTAGGCTTAGAACTATAGAAGCTAAGAAGAAGCAATTACTTAATTACCTAAGTAGAAAGTAAGTGTATTAATTAACTAAGTGCTAAAACAAAGTGTCTAATAACTACTGAAGAGACATAAGACAATCTAGCCCGTTTATATAGACGCTAGCGGGGCCGTCACGTAAACAGCTTACCAGGATCACCTAATCAACAGGGTGATCCGCGTGTCAATACTCTAACATAATTATAGAAACAACTACGCGTGCTAATAAGCCTGATACTGGCTTCGGCCTTTTAAGACAACCTTTTAATGTAACTACATATTTTGTAGACACCTTTTTAGTAAAAAAAGATTGATTGCTAACAATAGGTATCTGGGCTTATCCCCCTTGTTCGGTATTGCCGGCACGCAATTGGTGTGTCGCATATTTAGACAAAAACGAAAATGCGCAATATCCCTCTAACTAACCCTCTAAACTAATAACTATTTACTACTAACTATTTACTGCTAAACGCAACTTCTGTTGTCTTATTACTATTTTAGCAGTGTTAAAGTTACGGCGTTTAGTGCCTTTTCTAAGATGCAAATAAATAATAACAGCATTACTATTTATATTTAGCTCTTTTATCCTTAGAAGCAACTTAAAAATTCTTTTTACTTATTAGTGTCTCCTAGCTACTTAATAGCTGTTTTAATATGCTTTTACTTTTTATAAAGCTAGTTTTAGGCCTTTTTACTAAAGTTATATTTACGCAAAAAAAGATTACTAAAGTAATATACTTTTACTGTACTTAGACTATTAACATGCGCAGTGTATATAGTGTACTAGCTAAACTATCCTTTAACAGTCTTTATTATAACCTTAATATTTAGAATACTAAATATATTAAAAATGTCTTAATTATAACGTGTTTCATAAGCGAGTCGCCAACCCAAGCGAGTCGCTAACGCGAAATCACCGCAAAATTTCAAAAAAACAGGTGTCTGTTTCTCAACAACCACAAGGTAGAATTCTTTAAGAATTTAATACAATCGCTGCATCTACATAACAAACAAGCTGTTAAGATAGAAAAACTCTAGCTCCAATATTAAGCGAGATATACTCAGTTTTGTGGTTCTACAGGGGTGTAAGTAGTCTATCTCCACAACTACCATTTAGAATTTCTTCAAAACTTCACAGCTTTCTTCTTATATAAGTGCAGCAATTATGTTAAATTTTTAGAGAATTCTACTCTGTGGCAACAGACACCTGTTTTTTTGAAATTTTGCGGTGATTTCGCGTTGGCGACTCGCTTGGGTTGGCGACTCGCTTATGAAACACGTTAGTTATATTTTAACTTCTATACTAACTTAACTACAATAGGGATTATTGCTACTAGCTTCTTTTTAACTAATAAAAGTAGCTGCTTAATAACAGTAAACGCTAGCTTTATAATCTACTACTATAGCTTCTAGTAGAGTAACTTAGTAAAGTTTAACTTTATTTAGTATAAGCTATTAGTCTTTGTGTTAAAAAAAGAGAAAAATAGTTTAAGTATTATATTATTTATATGTAAGTTGTTTGTATACAGTACTATAGAGTATAAGAGATTTTAAAAATAAAAAGCAGTAGGTAGAAAGCTTTTATAAAGAAGTATTGTTAGGCTCTTACTGCAGTAATGTATATGTTCTTACCTTTCTCCTATCTCTATCGCAATCTTGTTGCTAGCTATAAGCTAGCAATTGCTGTTAAACACGTTTTAATTAGTATTGTTTTTTAGTACTTTTATCAAATTTTTTTAACTCTAATTTTTGCTTAGTAGTCTAAGCTTTCCTGCGCTAAGCGCTTAGCGCGTAAACCTTATCCACCTACTGTTTAAATCTTATTAATTACACAAAATCTTTTTTTTGGACTTTTGCGACTAATTAGTAGAGGGTAGCTGCTTTTTACTTTTTTTGGAAACCCTATTTCAACTACAACAACAACCACCACCTTTGACACCTTAAAAATAAATAAGCCTGATACTTACTATAGTAATTGTAATAAGCTTAAAAAATAGCTACTTAAAGTTCATAAACACTTCTACATTAAAGGGACCAAAATTATCAATAATAACGTAGTTGTATATGCCTTTACGTTTCTATAAGAAGCTACTAAAAAATAGGATTATTTTATTCTTTGTAAATATATAGACATTACTATTAACAACAATACTAATAAAGCACTTATTAAGAACCAGAACTACGTTAAGATAGAAATAAGAAAAGTATTTTTATTTTTTTGAAGAATCTGTAGTAGTAGAATAACAAATCCAAATGTTTTTATAAATGCGCTCTATAGCTAACTATATAATAGATTTATAGCAGTACAGAACAGTTATTAATTAGAACAATAACGCTTTAAGACAGATGTACATACTAACAAAGTCTCAAAATAGCTATATAAATAGACCTTATACAAAGTAGAGCTACATTTAACACGCTTAATAAACTTATATCTAAAGCTATTTAAGTACATAATAATCTCTCTAAGCTTAATTCAACAGAATAACTATTTACATAAAGAAATTATACACTAAGAAATATGAATACTTTACTTTATTAAATATTCTCATGTCTATGCCTTAAATAAGGTTAATAACAAACAACAGTTTTAGAATCTCAGAATATTGTATTATTAACAGCTATAAGCCTATGCACCTTAACAACTTTAATAAGGGACTTAGGAAGAACAAATTTTAGTAAAATAAAAATAGCAAGAAAAGAATTACTTATTATACATATAGTAAAGAAGGTTATAAAAAATAAGACTGCAAAAGCTAAGGTGAGGTAATTTAATAGCTAAATGTTATTTACTATACAGTATCGAAGAAAAATCAAAAAAAAAATAGAACGTTATTACTCTACTTATTGTTATTGTCTAAAAACAAGTCAAGGTAATTATCAAAGGACTAAATAACTTAACTATAATTGCACTAGAGAAAACTCCAAAGAGAAACGATTCTAAAATAATGCTTAAAAAAGCAACCCTAGAAAACGAACCTAAGTATAGTAAGATAGCTAAGTCTTCAGAAAATTATTAACCCTTCACACTAATTAATAGAAAGCAAACACCTTTAACAAATTATAGTTTATAGAAAAAAAATAACACCTTACTAAAACAACAAAATAACCTAAAGAGAACTTTACTAAACTGTTTAGTACAATACTTAAAGAATATATATATTTTGTAAACCTATATAACAACTGACAAAAAAAAGAAATTACTTTAGCAGCTAACTTAAACAAAATTAATAATTTTGTATCAAAATAAGTAAAGAATGCTAAAGTATTATAAAGTAAACTTACGCATTAGCTTCTAGACTAAGAGAAAAAGAAAATTTACAAAGAACTCCAGGCAACACGCTAACAGCATAAGGCATAAGAAGTTAGCTACAATAGTATATACTATTAAATAAATTTACGTAACTTAGAACACGCAAAGCACTTATAGACTGTATATATATAAAATAACTGCACTATACATCACTTAAATAAGTACAAATTAAAATAGTTTCTAAAGAAACTAAAAGAAATGCTTTAATATAAGTAATTATAGTATAACTGTCTAAACAATAAATGTACAGTACATATATAGAACAAAAAATATAGCCTATACTTTTATAGACACAACAATCTAGAAAAAACCCTGCAAATATACATAACATAGTAAAAATATTACTAAAACAATACCTATGTATAGAAGTATAATAAGCCCTTATAGCATTTGTGCTTTAATATTAAATGTAAACTTTATATAGTTGCAAAGATATTTTGTAATTTTAGTATATAGTCTTTTTTAGATAGACGCTTAAAGCACCTAGAACTACTAAAAAAATTAATTTAATAAATCTAATAAGCCTCTTTAAGCTCCTAGTAAAGCTTAACAGATATTAAATAATAGTATTAATAAATTTTAGCTTTTAAGCTAACTTTGTTTCTCCTTAGGTAGTGTAAGTAGCAGGCCTATAAACACTAAAGAAACAAGAACATTACCTACTTTATATAGCTAATAGTTAGCCTATGCTAAGCAATATAACTATTATACACAAGGTTACTAGTGTAACGCTTAGCATCTAAGAACATAAAGAAAAGTTAAACCTAGATCTTGTTACATTAGCTACCTACAACATGATATTAGAAATTTCTTAATTACAAGAATAGAATCTGCAGATTAAATAGAAGTTGAGGAAATTCTTATTTAAGTGCTATAAACTAGACGTACCTATAAGCTAGCCTATGCATTGAATAACTATAATAGTAAAAAAAGGAAAATTTATGTTATGAAAAAATGATAGCAAACTTTTACTAAAAATAGCCTTACAACATAAGAGTTTAACTTAATAAATACTAGAAAGGCACTCCTAAGTTACAAAGTTAGAGTTTTAGAGTAATTTATAACTCTAAATATTCTAAAAATGTATAAAAAATTCTAGCACATCTTTAAAAAAGTAGTAGATAGCAAAGCCTTACTAAAACATTAACTTTAGGACTATAAAATGGTTTTAGAAGAAGGGAAGACTGTGCTTTTTAGGCTTATATATCTATCATTAGAGATAGAACTTAAACTATTAAAAAAAAACCAGACAAGGACTTGAAAAAAATATTAAACTTCTTTTATTACCAGCAGGATTTCTTTTACTTCTTATACTAAAGAAGAATAGACTACTAAAGATCTATATTAAATTCTAGAACCTTGTTGGAGATTTTATCTCTAGGCCTAATTGCTGCTTGTTCTACTATCAGCTCAGAGGTAGAGGTCTCTGCCTTCTACTTGTTTGTAGTAGACTCAGAGGCAGCCTAAACTAGGTTTATAGACTAGAGATTAAGGAAAAAGCAGAAGTAGAATAATAAGATAAGAGAAATAAATATAAATACTAGAGGAAGAAAGTGCTAAACTAACTTATATTATGCAGTTACTTATTGCAATTTGTATTGTTCTCTCTTGTTTTCTAACAACAAGCCAAACTACAGTCTATATATACCTGTCACTTGCATTCTAGAAAGATCTGTACTTACGCAATAGCTTGCGTAGTAAATAATGCAATATTTCGCAATCTTATGTAATCTCACGTAATAGATTGCGTAGTTGCTATAGATCAATTAATAACAATAATAAGTCGTACTAGTAGCGTAATAGCTTCTAGTAATCAAACGATCGTAGGTTAATTGTAGATTCCAGGTGTGATTTTAAGTACCTAGATTCTATTAATCTCTAACACGCCCCTTTAAGCTAGGAAGCTGTTTTGCTAGTAATTTAAGATATATTAACTAGATTTGCACCTAGTAAAAAATTTCTAATTTTATTAGAACTTATAGCCTTTGTAAGACTATCTGCTAGTAGGTAGCTTGTATTCTAATATACTAGCTTAATTTGTCCTACTTCTACCTTCTTGCGTATAAAGTAGAATTGTATATTAATATGCTTTGTTCTAGCATAGTAAGCAGGATTTTTTAATAGTTGTATTGCTCTTTAGCTATTAGAGTAAATTGTAGCAGCTTTTGTTAATTTAATTTAAAATAGCTGCTTTATTTTATAAATAAACTAAGATAAATAAATACTTTGTTTAGTTACATCTTTGCAGGCTATAAACTTAGCCTCTACGCTTAATAAAGCTACTATTAGTTGTAACTTTAATAGCTAAGAAATAGCGCTAAGAGATTTGTTAATTTAGAATAAATATATATATTCTAAAGTAGATTTCCTACTTTTATTTTTACCCCCCTAATCTGCATTACTAGAGCTTATTAAATTAATCTTAGGCTCTGTTTTTAATAGTGCAAATTATGCAGAATTATATAATAAGCTTATTTATTTAGTTTAAGCTATATAGCTTTAAAAATAATCTAGGCTGCTAAAATAGTACTTAGATTAGCTATAAATCTTAATAGTAGATTTACTGCATAAGTTATATTAGGCCTAGTAAAAAGCAATAAATAAATTAAAGAGCTAATTTATTGTTAAAATATTTTAATATCTTTTAGCGTTGCTTTTTAATTATTATTTTTTAGCTTTATATTCTGCTAGAGTAGTAATTTTCTAGGCCTAATTTCTAGCTTATTATATTTAGCTAGTAATCTCTAAGCGTAATTTTCTTAAGTAATAAAAGTTAATTAATTTAATTTAATTACTTATACTCTTAGAAACTTAAATACATTACTTAAGTCTTTAATTTTAAGGTCTAATATTTTTAAAAAATTCTTAAATAATTAAGTTATTTTCTGCTTATTTATTCTAAATATAAGCAGATTGTCTACGTAAGTTGCAATTATAATTTTCTATTTAATATTAATATATATAGCTGTATTAATAGATAGAGATTTAAATTATAGTTAGCTTAGTAAGCTAGCTAATAGTTTTTACTATTATTTACTAGCTTATTTTAAACTAAACAAAGCCTTATTAAGTAAGTAGATATGCTAAAAATACTTTTAATCTTAAAAACTTTCTAGTTGTTTAATATAAATTATAATATTAATTAAAGCATTTAGAAATGCTTGTTTAATATCTTAGCTTTTAATTAGCTAGTTAAGTGTAGTAGCTAATAAAATTAATAGCCTTATTAAATTAGGCCTTATTATATTAGCAAAAGTTTCTTTATAATTAAAGCTAAATTCTTGTTAAAAGCCCTTTATAACCTAGCGTTCTTTAAATATATAGTTGTTGTTATATTAGTACTTTTTATTTAGAATCTAACAACCTTTTAGAACTAATTTATCTTTAGGCCTTAGTACTAGTAACTAAGTGTTATTTTTCTATAATTAATTAAGTTCTTTTTTTATTGCTACTGGATAGTACTTTTTATTCTTGTATTTAAGCACTTATTAAAAGTTTTTAGGATTATTTATATTCTTAGAAGTAAAAAGAATATTTTTTAAAATTATATTCTTAAAACAAGTAGCTTCTGTAGTTAAAGCTGTTTATAATAATTTAGCTTTATTTTCTATTAAAAAAATTAGATTTTTGCTTATTACTTTTATTAAGTTTAAAAGTTTTATATATTAATTTTAGTATTCTAATTATTTATTTATTTATTCTAATTAATTTAATTAGGATTTTAATTATTTTTTTACTACAATTTCAAATAAGAGAAGACTTAATTATTAAATACTTCTTTTAATATTTTAAAGTCTCTTATAGTTAGAGTTTTATTTAATATGAAATTAATAAAGCAATATAAATTATTGCTAAAGTAGTTAGTAATATAATAAAGCTTAACTCTTAAATTAAGTTTGCTAAGAATTTTTTTTATCTCTTTTTTGTATACTAGAGATCTTTAAATTTTAATATTACTAATATTTAGTTTATAGCAATACTTAGCTTTAAAAGGCGTTTAGTAGTTTATAGAACTATAAGAAGTTCTATTATATAAGTATACTACTATAAGTAGAACTTCTGCCTACAACTTTATAGGCATATTTAACTTAAAAAGTAAAGCTTTTATTTTATTAAACAGCGTTCTGTTAATCTTTTTAGCACCGCCTCTGCCTTTTAGATTAAAAGAAGAAGTAAATTATAATAGAAATTTCTTTTTATTTAAAAGCTTTTGCAGATCTAAGGTATTAAGCTTATTATTTAATTAATAAAGCTTAATCTGCTTTTTATTTTGTACTTTAGCCCTTCTAATAAAAGCTTTAACTAAATTTACAAGCTCTAATCTAGAAGTAAGAAGATTAACTTCTAGATATTTAGTTTTCTAGTCTAGAAAAGTAATATATTACCTATAGCCTCTGTTAGTTTTTAGCTTAATAGGTCCGTCTAGGTTATAGTAAGTAAGATTACTAGTTTATTTATAAGCATTATAATTAGATCTCTACTAATCTTGCTAGCAAATTTGCTTTTTAAGCAAATCTTACAGTTGCTAAAAGCTTTACTAGTTTTTTTTTTAATTTTATGCTATAAGTATTATTACTAAGCTTACTTAAGTTTATTTTATTAATATAGCTAAAGCGTCTGTGTAGAAAAGATATTTAATCTATTTAATTAATTTTATTAATTTCTTCTAAATTATTAATTTCTATATAGGCTTAATTGCTTTTAATACTACTAATAGTAGTAAATATAGCAATTTTTCTAGTCTACTGCCTTTTAGCTATTATTTTACTAAATTAAATAATTAGGCTGTTAGCTTTAGTAAATTAAAATTTATCCTCTTTCTAAACAGCTTAGTATAGACTAAATAATTTACTTTAAAGTCTAGTATTAAAAGTACGTCTCTTAGTACTATAGATGTGTTTGTGCTAGTAAAAGTAATATAAACCTCTTTTTTTGTAATTACTAGTAGTAGTATAGCTGTATTACCTTATTTAATATAGGTATTACTTACACTATAAAGGTTTTAAAATAAATTTTTGTTATAGCAAATATGCGCGCTTGCTTTACAATCTAGTACTTACTTAATAATTTCGGTAGATATAGTAGTATTAATATTAGAAATTTTCTAATCTACTAATACTATAGTTAAAGGAGCATGTTTAGAATTATCTAGTATATTAAATATCTAATTTACTTAATTTTTCTAATTAATTTAATTATTTAGAGCTTTGCTAAGATTTTTTATCTAGTATTTTTTTTCTAGGTGTCTTAGTTCTTCGCTGTAATTATAGATTATTTTAAGACCTTTTTTATTATTTAATTTTTAAGTTAATAAGGATATTTCTACGTCTTAAAATCAAAAAGTTAGTAAGCTATTATAGCTTTTTTGTTAATATAGCCTCTCTAATCTATATTAATTATGTTTATCATTTAAGCTCTTCTAACTAGAGCTATTCTTTAAGGCTTTTAGATATCTAGACTTATTTAATATTTAGCTGCATATTGCTTCTAAAGTAATTGCTTTATTTAATTTAAAGCTTTAAGTAATTGTATTAACTTAATAGTTAAAATCTAAACTTAAATTATTAAGTATTAAAGCTGCGACAAATTAAGTAGGCAATTTAATTTTTCTAGTCTCTAGGCTTAAAACTAGCCTATTAACTTTCTGTAGATAAGTTTCTATATTGTTCTAACATTAATATAGTGTAGTATTAATAAGGTCTCTATGTATTAAAAAAATTAAAACTAAATTCCTTCTAAAAATATAATTTTCTAGGTAATTTTAAAGAAAATAGAGATTAATAATTTTTTTTAACTATAATAAAGGTCTATCCTTAAAGCTAAGACGTAATATTAATAAAGCTTTTGCCTCTTAGTTTTTAAGTGTCTAATAGTTGTCTAGATAGTCCTCTTTAGTTAATTTACTTAGATTAATTATTATAATATTTTTATAATTTTGTTGTAAAATGATTAATTAAATTCTAAGTGCCTAAGTAGAGCTGCCTTTAAGCTTAGGCACTCTAAAAATACTATTATTAGCTATTTTAATCTACTAGCCTAAGCCTAGAATAATTAGCTAAGGAAATAATAATTAATTTTACACTTAGTACAGCTGCAGTTACTGTCCTTACTATAAAGAACTCTAGCTGCTAATTAAATTAATCTTTTATTACTAGCGTATTGGAGTTTCTTGGCCTGTAGCCTTAGCTTACTCCTAACTACTGATAGAGTTTTTAGCTTATTTGCCTTAGTTTACTCTTTAACTAAAAAGACTTTAATAGCAGGATTCTTTTTGCTATAAATTAATGGTTTGTTTAGTTAAATCCTCTAACTAGCGTTGTTAAGTTATTGTATTATAACGTTATAACCTTAGCTCTTACTAAGAGACTAGCTTAAAATAGTACTAGCTCTTACGTGTGCTCGCGATCTAAGTAAATAGAAATTTCTTAAATCTTTTATCTTATTACGTAATCTTATTAATTCTTTAGGCTTATAACCTGTTAGAGATTTAATCTCTAGGCCTAATTGCTGCTTGTTCTACTATTAACTTAAAGGTAGAGGTCTTCTCTCACGTAATAGATTGCGTAGTTGCTGTAGATCAATTGATAACAATGATAAGTCGTACTAGTAGCGTAATAGCTTCTAGTAATCAAACGATCGTAGGTTGATTGTAGATTCCAGGTATGATTTTGAGTACCTGGATCCTGTGGAGAAACAGCTAAGTAGCTTAATCTCCAACAAACCTTAACAGCTTTATAGTACAGATTAAAACTTATTACTAAATATTACAAAGCATTAAAATAATTATTTTATGCTAATAACTTTATAGTATTCAACTTCTAAGGTAGTTAGTTCTTTATTAGGATTAAGAAAAGTAAAGGATAAAAGAAAGCATTCCAAATACAATATCAATACTAAAAACATATCATTATACTATCAAGGCTTGTTAACGCCCTAGCAGCATTTTAAAAACTTATCAATAATATATAAAGAGGATATATAGATATTCTTGTCAAAGCATACTAACATAACATTCTTGTCTACTTTAAGAACATGAGAGATTATATAAAACATGTCTATACAGTACTAAGGTGCATAGATTAGTTTTACCTTTATCTTCAACTAAAGAAATGTAAGTTTTATAAAAATTAGGTCGCTTTTTTAGATATATAGTAGGCGCATTAAAGATACAAAAAAGAAAAAAATGTTCATATTAATAAAAAAGCTAATAGTTAAAATAGTTAAGTATATGTAATTTTTCTAAAACTCCTTTACTTTAATTAATAGTTTACTAAAAGTGTTTTTAAAATTGCTATTTTACGAACTAAACTTATTGAAAAAAAAAACTTTGTTAAAGTAAAACAAGAAAGCTAAAGATAATTTTTGATAACTTAAAAATGTAAGGATTGAACTACTATGCTTTACTATATTTTAAGTAGGACAACTATTACACTTTAAGACTAACGCTTTAAATCATACACCAGGTAGTTACGCTAGTTAAAAGTATAAAAGTAACTAGTATTTTATTGTTTATTACACTTGTAAATTCTTAGCACTAGAGGAGAATTACAACGTCTACAATAGGAAGCTACTAGCTATCAATATATGCCTTAAATCTTAAAGAGGATACGCTAAAAGCTGCTTAATACTTATTATATCTGTAAATTATAAGAATTTAGTTAAACTTACAACTACTAAAGTATTTAACTAATAATAAATTCAATAGTTAGAAGAACTTAGATAATATAAGTTTAAAATTATGTACAGACTTGAAAAAGAAAATAGTAAAGTTAATACTCTTAGCTACTAACACAATATTTTAGAAACTAAGTTGATTACTAATTCTGCCCTACGTAATTTGAATAAAGATAGATTACTAGAACTAGCAAAGATGTTGAACTGAATTATAAAAGGTACTAGCAAAGTACTAGAAAAATTATAAAAAGCAATTATCTAACAATATTATAACAAATTTGTATATAGTTACTCTAGTGCTGCAAGAACTAGAAAACTTATCAAGTAAAACTACAAGTTTTTTAATATAAAAAATAAAATAAGTTTTTTTATTACTAAGTGCGTAGACTGTTAGAAGAATAAACACAGTAACTACACACCTTACAAAGAAATATAAGCAATAGAGCTACTTAATGTACTATAGTTAGATCTTTTTATTAACTTTATTATAGGCTTATTAGGCTTGAGAAACTTTATTACAAAAGTATTTCACAACGAAATTCTTCTAGTAATTAGTTATTTTATAAAACAAGCTAAGTATATAGCCTTTAAAAAAGAGTTTACAGCAGTATAGCTTAGACATCTTATAAATTTGTGAAGATCGTCCGTAGATGATCTGTGTTGGTTCTCTTGGAATGAGTGAGTACAATGGACGAGGGTTGTACTAGCACAATTAGTAGATTGATATAATAGTACGGGGTTGTGTTAGCACGTTTAGTAGAACGATGTAATAACATAGAGGGGTTAAGAATTAGGTAATCCTTAAATTGCACTTAAAGTTAAACATACTAAGCTATAAGGGCTTAATACCTACTGCTATATACTAATGAATGTATGCTCTGCTTAGTATGCTTAGTCGTGCTAAGAGCACTAAGCACTAAGCAGTCCTGTAGTGTAATTAGTATTACTTAGTTATGCTAAGAGCACTAAGCACTAAGCGATCACGTAACTGCTAACTGCTTATTAGGCTATTGTTGTAAATGCCGACGTCTCGTGAAGACTTCTCCACGAGTCCAGGTTCTAGAGTTTTTAGGTCGTAACACTATCCCCTCTCTTTCTAGTAAGTCGTCCTTAAGTTACATAACAGTAGCAAAGTCTTAGCTTATACCGAGGTTGACGGCGTAACGCGCATGACCGCGTAACGCTCACCCCCACCAAAACAACACCACCTTTCAACACCTCATAATTCCACCAATATGGATCCGATCCAGGAAGCAATTGATAAAATTAATTCACGCGCACTAGGCGCATCTTTCTCGTATACAAAGTTTGTAGAAAAGTATAGTGTAGTACGATCTACGCTTTCTTAAAGACACTAAGGTGTTTTAACCTTGCGCAACCTTAAGGCTCAAAATTAACAGGCTCTCTATCCACAACAGGAGCTAGAGCTTATACAGTATATTAAACAGCTTACTAGGCGAGGCCTTCCACCTATATAAGCTATAATACAAAATTTTGCCTTATAGATTGCAAGGAGAGAGGTTGGAGTACACTAGGTTAATTGCTTTGTCCACCAGCATCCTAATAAAATTATTTTAAGATAGACAACAGGCATAAATAACAATCGCTACAAGGCTAATTCTAAGAGAAAGTACAGACTATACTTTAATCTTCTACGTAAGAAAATTAAGTAGTACTATATTAAGCTGCGTTATATATACAATATAGATAAGAAAGGCTTCCTCCTTAGTATTTAAGGAAAATTAAAAAAGATCTTTAGTAAGCCCTTATATAAGCAGGAAAAAAAGAGGAGTACTATTTAGAATAGCTTGCAAGAGTAGATAACACTCCTAGCCTATATCTGTGCTAATAGATCTTACCTAGCGCTCACTCTTATATATTAATTAACCTTAGAATTAATACAAGACACCTAGTTACAAGCCTTTAATCCTAAAACTTATTAAGTTTAAATTACCTTATGACTTTCTAGCTAGACAAATAATAATATTAGTCTTACGTAGCTTAAATAGGTGTTTAATTATAATACTAAGGCAAAAGCTTAATCTTTCTATTAATTACTTATTTTAGACAGCTATAGATCTTACTTTACTATAGATTTTATTAAGTACTATAATTAGAATAAAATTCTTTTTGCAGTTTATTCTTTTTATTTAACTTACACGCTATAGCCTCTTAATATTGCTCTGTTTAAGCCTCTCTTATTAGCTTACTAGGCTAAGATATTTAAATTTCTAGAGAGGAACTAGGGCCTTACCTTAATAAGCAAGAGGGATTTTTTTCCCCTTTTCTACTAAGCCTGGCAGGCCTTTTTTAAAAAAATAACAATTCTAAAGGCCTTTAAGGCTATAGGCCTTTTACTCTTTAATTTTAAAGTTATATTAAAAAGATTTAGTATTAAGAGCTCTTTAAGTAGTAGTAGTAAGTCTTTAGGCTTAAGTACCTTAGACTTGAGGAAAGTTAAACGCCTACTACGCGAGGTAGTAAAAAATTAAGGTAATAAATAAGCTTAAACGCTAAGCTAGGTTTATTACTAAATCTTAACTTAAAAGACTTTCTTTAAGTATAAGATTAAGGGCCTACGCAAGGCTCTAACTAATAAAAAGATGCACAGGAAACAAGGTAAGCCTCTCCTACTTTAGGAGCCTAAAGAGTACTGAGGTAGAGCTGTAGTCTAGTCTCTAAGGAAGGTAAAGGAGGCACGTGATTGCCAACAACTCCAGGAGCGCGAGGAGGAGCAGGTACAACACTAAAAAGCTAAGATAAACAGGCATCGTGAGGAGATAAAGCAGGCAAAGGCGAAGGAGAAGGAAATAAGGCAACAGGCAAGGGCTGCAGCTCGATTAGTGAGGGAGAAGGAGAAGGCTGAGAGGGCTGCTGAACAGGCCTCTAGGGCAGCTGCTCGCAGGGCTGTAAAATAACTCTAACAATCTATAAAAACTTCTTAAAAGGGTAAGAGGAGCAGCCTTAAGGCTCTTAAAAAGGTTACTCGAAAAAAGAGGCCTATCGTGAGCCCTACAGGTAGTGGAGAGCCTTAAGGTGGTGTTACAGCTTAACTGGCTCTACAGCCTCAAGTTTGGTGGTGGTTTTGGTGTTCAAACCGCGCGTTACGCGGTCATGCGCGTTACGCCGTCAACCTCGGTAATAGGACTGCCCCTTATTATAAGTAGCGTTAGCTACCTTATTCTTATCTTACTATGCCTAAGCAAAAACCTCTTACTAGTACTAATTATTATTACTATCTCTGCAGCTTTATTAATTTCTTTAAAGAAGCTATAGTTTAGAAATACTCTACTTATGCGCACAATAAGCGTATATGCAAAGTATATATTTGTTTAAAAAAGTATAGCAAGTGTTTACGTTAGGGCTAACAGTATAACATCTAGGTAATAAAGTTAAAGTTTAAGCATTTAGCTGCAGAAAAGGAAAAGCTATACGCACGTATAAAAGAAAGTTATAATACGCAAGATGCTATAATAAAAATGTATAAATAAGCGTTAAAAGAGTTTTACGTATAGCGCGCTTATAAAGAGCAGCTTTATTTATAAATAGATTTGTTAGACTATTACGCAGAAGATGCAATAGTAGTTAAGTCTTATAAGATTAAAAAGTTAGAGCGTAAGAAGGCTAGAGAAACTATAGAGTTTTCTAGCGTCTTTAAGGGTTTAGCCTTAAACCTTTTGCCTAGCACCTAGAGTGCTTTTAAGGGCTTACTGCTTAATTATTAAAAAGCTTCTAATCTTAGTAGTATTCTGCAAGGTGTAGATAGTAGTTTGTAAGGTTTATATTTAGTTTTTATATATTATTGCTGTCTAAGTAACTTAATTATTTAACTAGATATTTCTTGCTATTGCTGTTGTCTTAGAATGTAAGAATTTTTTTAACTTTAAATTTGCTTTTTTCTTCTGTCTTATAGTAGAAGGTTTTCTAGAGTAGCGTCTTTAGGTCTGCTAGTTCTAACATGTTAATATAGAATTTTAGGTAGATTTTTGCATCTAGTAGAAGGTTAAGTGTATACGTAACTAGTCTCTTCTAGTCTAGAATTAGAAATAGTCTAACTTTAACGTTGTTAAGTCCTTTATTAGGTTGTTTAGTGCAAAGATTTTTTGTAAGCAAATATACTTTATTCCTTTTCTTTAGCTAAGGTGCTATTTTTTATTTTTAGTTAACATATAAAATGCTTTAGCGTTAAGCCTTCTTAAGTATTGCTTTAAGTAACTTATGTACTGTTTTAAGCTTATTAGCTGTTGTAAAAGCTACTTTTGTCTTCTAGCTTAGAAGTGTTTATATAAAGAAATTTAGGTGTCTCTTATAGTTTATGTAAAACAGTGTTTATTTTGTAAACTTTAATATCTTGTTATTGTATGCTATTTATGCTATAAGTAGTAACAATACCTAATTATTTTGTTGTTAATTAATATATGTCTTAAGATATGCTTTTATTATATAATTTGTTTGTTCTATTTATCTGTCTGTTTGTAGATAGTAAGCTGTTAATAGCTCTTGTTTTATTTTAATTGCGGCTAATAGCGTTGTCTAAAAGTTAGAAGTAAAGAGCTTATTTCTATTACTAATAATTAACTTTAGTATGCTGTAGTGTCTAATAATTTAGTTGTTAATAATGTGTGCTAGCTATACTGCTGTAAAATCTTTTTTGAAGGCAATGTACTCTGCTTGTTTTATAAATTAATTAACTACTATAAGAATTGCGTTGTAAGATACTTTAGTAACAGGGTCTTTTAAGACTAGTAGGCCTATAATAAAGTTTATAGAGATGTCTAACTATAGTGCGTTAAGTAGCTTTATTGCTTGCATTTCTTTATAAAGTGCGTAGGTACTGTGTTTATTCTTCTAATAGTTTGCGCACTTAGTAATAAATGAAGTAACTTTGTTCTTTATTCCTAGAAACTTATAATTTTCTTTAATAAGTTCTATAGTTTGTGTAATACTAGGATAACTGTGTATAAAGTTGTTATAATAGTGTTTAATAATTACTTTTTACAACTCTTTTAGTATATTTAGTGTAATTTGTAGAACTGCGTTTAGCGTTTTTACTAATTCTAGTAATCTATCTTTGTTAACCTTAAGTATTGCAGTATTAATAATTTCCTTTATTTCTGTAATATTATGTTGTTAGCTAAGAGTATTAGCTTTACTATTGTTCTTTTTAGGTGTGTATATAATCTTAAACTTGTATTATTTTAGTAGCTCTAACTATCTTACTTATTATTAGTTAAGTACCTTAGTAGTTGTAAAGTTAACTAAGTTCTTATAATCTGTAAATATTATAAGTTCTAAGCAGCTTTCTACGTATACTTTTTAATGCTGTAAGTATGTAATAATAGCTAAGAGCTCCTTGTTATAGACATTATATTGTTCTTCTAGTCTAGAGAATTTTTATAAATAGTATATAATTAGGTGCTATTTACCTTTATGCAATTAACTAGCGCAGCCTTTAAGTGTAAGGTCTAATACGTTAGTCTTAAAATGTAATAGTTGTCTTGCTTAGAATATGCAAAAGTATAGTAGTTCTATACTTACTTTTTTAAGCGTCTAAAAGGCGTTTTCTACTTTCTTACTCTACTTAAAGGGTATTTCCTTTCTTATAAGTCTTATTAATAGAATAGCAATCTTAGAGTAGTTTTTAATAAAATGTTAGTTAAAGTTTAAAAATTCTAGAAATAATTATATTTTTTTAACTGTTGTTAAGTGTAGCTATTCCTAACTACTTGTATTTTCTTTTTCCTTATTTGTACTTTTTGTGCTCCTACTATATATTTAAGAAAAGTAACCTTATCTTTATAAAACTTGTATTTCTTTAGTTTAAGCTAGAGGTTAAACTAATTTAAGTACTTTAGTACTATATAGACGTGTTCTATATAATCTCTTAAGTTCTTAGAGTAGATAAAAATGTTATTTAAATATGCTATAACAAAGATGTCTAAATATGCTTTTAATATATTATTAATAAGTTCCTAAAATGTTACTAGGGCGTTTATAAGCCTAAATAGTATAATAATATATTTATAGTATCTGTATTATGTTTAGAACGCTGTCTTTTATTTTTTACCTTTCTTTATTCTAATAAGGTAGTATTTATCTTAAAAGTTTAATACTATAAAGACTTTAACATAAGATAATTAATTCTAAAGCTTTATAATATTTAGTAGTAAGTATTAATTCTTTACTATAATATTGTTAAGTTTCTAGTAGTTAACGCATATTCTTAGTAGTCTCTTCTTCTTTAGTATAAAAAGTATAGAGAATCCTGCTAGTAATGTTAAAGGTCTAACGTATTCTTTCCTTAGATTTTAATTTAGCTTAGTTCTTAGTTCTTTAAGTTCTATTTTTAATAATTAATAAATTAGCTTAAAGGGTGGGGTCTTCCCTTTTTCTAGAATAATTTTATAGTCTTAGGGTTAGTGTCTTAGTAAGGCTTTGCTATCTACTACTTTTATAAAGAAATGTTAAAATTCTATGTATTTTTTTAGGATATTTAGAGTTATACGCTTTTTTAAAACTCTAACTTTGTAACTTAGGGGTGCCTTACTAGTATCTGTTAAGTTAAACCCTTGTGTTATAAAGCTGTTTTTAATTAAGGTCTGCTATTCTTTAGTAATATTATTAATCTTTTTTTTATTTACTATTATAGTTGTTAAATATGTAGGCTAGCTTGTAGTTGCGTCTAATCTACAGCACTTAAATAAGAGCTTTTTTAACTTTTAGTTAATTTGTAGGTTGTATTCTTGTAACTAAAGAATTTTTAATATAATATTATAAGTAGCTAATTTAAAGACGTTTAGGTCTAATTTTTTTTTATGTTTTTAGATGCTAAGCGTTACCTTGTTAACCTTGTGCGTAATAGTTGTTTTGCCTAGCATAGGCTAACTGTTTGCTATATATAGTAGGCAAAGTTTTTATTTCTTTAGTGTTTATAGGCCTGCTACTTGCACTACTTAAGAGGAAACAAAGTTAGCTTAGAAGCTAAAATTTACTAATACTATTATTTAATATCTGTTAAGCTTTACTAGTAGCTTAAAGAGGCTTAGGGGGTTAATTGCGTTTATTGCTCTAGCAGTTCTAGGTGTTTAGGGCGTCTATCTAAAAAAGACTATATACTAAATCTGTAGAACTTCTTAGTAACTATATATACTTTATATTTAATATTAAGGCACGTGTGCTATAAAAGCTAGTTGTACTTCTATGTATAGGTTCTGTTTTTATAATTCTTCTGCTACGTTATATGCATTTGCAGTGTCTTTTCTAAATTATTATATTTATAAAAGTATAGGCTATGTTGTTTGTCTTATAGATATACTGCGCATTTATTGTTTAGGCAGTTGTACTATAGGTATTTGCATTAAGGCATTCTTTTTAGTTTTCTTAGAAACTATCTTAATTTATACTTGTTTAAGTAGTGTATAGTGCAGCTATTATGTATATATACAGTCTATAAGTACTTTACGTATTCTAGATTACGTAGATTTGTTTAATAGTACATGTTATTGTAGCTAACTTTTAGTGCTTTATGCTTTTAGCGTGTTGCCTAAAGTTTTTTATAAATTTCTTTTTTCTCTTAATCTAAAAGTTAATGCGTTAGTTTATTTTAAGATGCCTTAGCATCTTAGGTCTATTTCTATACAAATTTATTATGTAGGGCTTTATTAATAGTAGCTGCTAAAGTAGTCCCTTTTTTCTTTAGTTTTTTTAGTAAATTAGTATACTAGTAGTATTTTGTTATTATTCCTCTGTAGGGTTCTATAAAGATTTTTGTAAATTGTTTAACCTGCCTTAGTAGAACATTAATCTTCTTAGCTAGGTTGTTTAAGCATCGCGTTTTTAAGGGTAGTAATACCTATATATTAATATCTTGCCTATCTAGTGTAGTGTGGTATTTCTGCATAGCTAGTAGTAAATTTCCCTAGTTGTAGGCTATTAGTTCTTTCTATGTAACTAGTGTAGAAGGCTAGTAAGTTTCTTAGAACTTAGCTATCTTTTTATGCTTAGTCTAGTTAGCGGGGGTTGCTTCTATTTTTTTGTTAAGTATTATCTTAGAGACGTCGTCGTCTAAGGCTTCTTTTAGGGTAATTATAAGGAGGTTATCTAGACTATTAATGTTTACCTAGTTTTGTCCTTAGACTGTAATAGTAGGTTAAGTAATAATATTTTATTTTTCCTTTAGATCGTTGCTAGGTACTACACAGTAAAAAATATTTAACTATTACATTACTTTGCTTTAGCTCTAGTAGTCCTACTTTATATAACCTTCTTTGCTATATATATAGTAAGTAATTCCTTTCTTGCTATTTTTATTATGCTAAAGTTTATTCCTTCTTAGGCCCTTGTTAAGGTTGTTAAGATGTATAGGCTTATAGCTGTTAGTTGCATAGTGTTCTAAGGTCTTAGGAGTAGAACTTTGCTATTAACCTTAGTTAGAGTACAGGCGTTAATTAATTTAATGTAGTTAAATATTTATATTTTTAAGTGTATAATTTCTTTGTAAGAACAGTTGTTCTTCTAGCTTAAGCTTATAAAGGTTGTTGTCTACTTAAATAGCTTTAGCTATAAATTTGTTAAGCGTGTTAAGGGTAGCTTTGCTTTGTATTAGTTCTATTTGTACAGCTAGTTTAAGACCTTGTTAGTACATTTGCATTAAAGCGTTGTTGTTCTATTTAATAACTATTTAGTATTGTTAAAACTCTATTGTATAGTTAGCTATAAAGCAAGTTTGTTGCAACTTTTAGATCTTTTGTTCTACTACTACAGATTCCTTAAAGGGTAAGAATATCTTTCTTATTTCTGTCTTAAAGTTGTCTTAGTCTTTAACGAGTTCCTTGTTAACGTTGTTGTTAATAGTGTTATCTATGTATTAGCGCAAAATAGAGTTAGCCTATTTTTTGGCGGCTTTTTGTAAGAATGTGGAGGCCTATATAACTGCATTATTGTTATTAATCTTAGTCTCTTTAATGTAGAAGTATTTGTTAACTTAGAGTAGCTATTCCTTAAGCTTGTTGCAATTACTATAGTAAGTGTTAGGCTTGTTAGCTTGTGTAGTTGTTCCTGTAGTTAAGATGTTAGTAGGGGTGTCTATTGTAGTGTTACTTATCTTAAGGGTGTTTAAAGTGTAAAGATTGTTTATAGATAATTTGTGTTAGTTCTCTTAGAATAAGTAAGTACAATAGACGAGGGTTGTACTAGCACAATTAGTAGATTAATATAATAGTACGGGGTTGTGTTAGCATGTTTAGTAGAACAATGTAATAACACGGAGGGGTTAAGAATTAGGTAATTCTTAGATTGCACTTGAAGTTGAACACACTAAGCTATAAGGGCTTAATGCCTACTGCTATATACTAACAAATAGTTGTGCTAAGAGCACTAAGCACTAAGCAGTCCTGTAGTGTAATTAGTGTTGCTTAGTTGTGCTAAGAGCACTAAGCACTAAGCAGTCCTGCAGTGTAATTAGTGTTGCTTAGTCGTGCCAAGAGCACTGAGCACTAAGCGATCACGTGACTGCTAACTGCTTGTCGGGCTATTGTTGTAAATGCCGACGTCTTGTGAAGACTTCTCCACGAGTCCGGGTTCTGGGGTTTTTGGGTCGTAACAGAATTATTGAATTATTAAATATTATAGTATACTAAAATTAATTATTAACAGCTAAGCTAAGAATTAAACTAAAAGTGTTAGACACATATACTAAAAAAAACTTATTTTAGCGTTACTACTATACTATTGTGTCGCAACGCTAGAATAGTAGAAACAAAACAAGACAACGTACTTTATAAACTACTACTAGCTTTGGGCATAGTACTACTACTACTTAGCAAAGCAACTATATTGTCTAGGTTACCTAGAGTAGACTACATTATTAGTAAGTACGCAATACTAATAGCTGCTATAGAATAGTCTAAGGACTTTACATCAATATTTTTACTTTCTACTTCTAGCTCTAACATAAAGCAAAGCATTTTTTTTATATAAACTTCTTAGCCTGCGCTAGTATTCTCTTATTACGCAACAAATGTATGACTACTTTAAATAATAACTTTTTGCTTACATCTGTTGGAGATTAAGCTGCTTAGCTGTTTCTCCACAGGATCCAGGTGCTCAAAATCACACCTAGAATCTATAATTAACCTACAGTTAATTAATTACTAGAAGCTATTATGCTACTTGTACGACTTATTATTGTTATCAGTTGATCTACAGCAACTACGCAATCTATTACGTGAGATTACATAAGATTGCAAGATATTGTATTATCTACTAGGCAAGCTATTGCGTAAGTACAGATCTTTCTAGAATGCAAGTAATAGGTATATATAGACTGTAGTTTGGCTTGTAGTTAGAAACTAAGAAAGAGTTCTTAAGAAAATTACAATACAAATTGAGCAGTTGTACGATACAATAATAAGACTTAAATTACTCTCTTCTCCTAGTCTCTAATTTATTTCTCTTATTCTTATCGTTCTACTTCCGCACCTGAGTCTACTACAAACAAGTAGAAGGCAGAGACCTCTACCTCTGAGTTGATAGTAGAACAAGCAACTATACCTGGAGATTGAATCCTCAACAACATCTACATTTGTTTAATACTTTTTACAAGTTTTGTATAAAGAAGTCTAAAATATACTTACACATACTCAGTCTAGACAAGTATTTTCTATATATTTTAGAAGGCAATTTACTATAATATATTAAGGCTAGTTATTAATAAAGTATTTATTATAAGTCAAGTTAGAAACAAAATTAGCATTAAGGATTTTTTAAGCAAGATAAATTTAGCGTCTACAAAATTAAAATGATCTAGCAAATTCTAAAGCGTATAATAACGCGCAAGGCAACCCTGCTTATAAGCTAAGCAACTTATAAAAGTTAAGTAATCTAGAGACAAATTCTAAGAAAGAGAGAATAGTATTACAACCTAGCTACGTACCTAAGTCTAATAAAAAACTATTAAAACTAGCTAATAAGGAACTAGACAACTACCCTACAAGAATAACGCAGCAGGTAGTTATATAACTAATTACTCTGCTAAGGACTATTACTAGAAGGTTACGCACACTATTGCTAGGAGCAATTGTAACTAATGCGACTTTTGCTAGAAGCGATCATGACTATCGCAACTATTGCTAAGAGCAATTACAACTATTGGGGCTGTTATTGAGTATATAGCTTAGACACTAAACTCTTATAGCTTAGTGTGTTTAACTTTGTACAAGACTTTAGTATTTAATCTAAGAATTATACTTCTGTTCTTAACCTCTCGTGATATGACATCGATCTACTAATAATGCTATTATAACCCCGTCTATTGTACTCACTCATTCCCTAAGAACTAACTCTTAAATCCTCTTAGGACGCTCTTCACACATACGTGTGTGGTGCAGCTGCAATAGTTAAAGAAAGCTATAAATTAGGACACAAGCTTAAATAGAACCTATAAATGCTTCTACTCTGCGCTATATGTCGGATCCGCAAACAACTGTCTTCTTTCACGACTAGGAGAAATATAGATCTTGCCGAAATTGTTCTGTCAGCTCTATTCCGTTCTACCCGCGGTCTATATTATAAATGGAATTTGTACTTACTGCACTTGAAGCTTAGCGGTTGAATTGCACTACCTTAGATGAGCATGCGTATGTAAAGCTTGATTATTGTGTTCTAGTATAGTATTAGAGCTAATGTAGTCGTTAAGATACTATGCAGTTGCTGTAAATCGAAACACAAGGTAACTTGTAAAGGTCTTATTTCTAAAGAAGATTTTAGGCGCACTAAACTTAATTGCCTTTTTTAGTAGTTTAAGAATCTTATTTATGTAATTCTCATTTTATTAATATACGCAATTAACACGTTCTGTGCTAATAAAGATATTAGAAATAAGATACCTAAGATGCTTATCTCTTGCAGTATGTCTCCTAGTCTACTTATTATTTAATAAACTAATCTAAGTAGGGCACATTTTCTCTAAAGTAAAGAGAACTTATAGAATAAGCAGCTTTTAAAAGTAACATGTCTTAACTACAATAGCAACTTTAATAATGAGTTTCTTTTTACTCTAGAACGAAATTTATTTAAAGTAAGCATTCTTTATTATGCTTAGTTAGTTTATTTGCTTGTTCTAACATTTTAGAAACTTGTCTTTAACTAGAGGTCGTTTTACTAGCAAGAGTAAAGTTTAGACGCTAGTAAACGTCTGTTAAAAGAGTTCTGCGAGCACTAGAAGTTATACAAAAGAGATATTATATCTGTTAGTAATTTTTCTTGGTGAAAGACTCTTATAGACAACAACTAAAATCTAAATAATATAGCCTAGATAACCTATTTAGTAGAAAGCTTAGTGTAAGAATTCCGCTTTGTAGTTAATGAAAAAACTTATTTAGACCTACATCCTCTTGCTAGTTATATAGAACTACTACGCAATTTGTTGTTAGCTATAACACTTTACTAATATAAGAAATTAATAATGTCTTAGTTTTTAAGTAACTCTATAGACTTAGAAAATGAGAAAAATAGACTCCTAATTAAAGAAACTAATTTGAACGCATATATAGTAAAGATGCTAGAAATAAGTAAGTAGCTATAAGCTAGTGCTGACTAAAGACGCAAAGAACATAAAGACAGAGCGCAGGAGTTTAGCGCTAAATTGAGTTTATAAAGCAATAGATAGAGCTAATAAAGTAACGTAAACTACCAGTAAGTGGCCTAAACCAATGAGTGGCCCAAACTATGCCAAGCCTACTACCTACCACCTTCTCTCATCATATCTATACCTACGAACGCGTTATCACTCTAACACGAAGAGAGACTTTAGCTTGCCCTTAAAGCTTATAATTCTAGGGCATTCTAAAGCTAACGCGCTGCCGCTGCAGCCTTTAACGTTAAACGCCGCACCCTCTCTTATTACGCCTAAGGAATCACCTTCCGCGTATTTACTCCCTTGCTACGCCTTAAGCTCACAAGCACTAAGGAGCAAACAATTATTTAATACATTCTTAACCTTAATTTACAAGGATTTGCGCCCTTTTTCTTAGAAGTAGCTAATATAGCTAATAAACTACTAGCTAAGCGTAGTAGTAAACTAGTAGGCAAAAACTAGCCTACGCGCTTTGTAACGCGTTAACCTAAGCTTAAAATAGCTTTTAATTAAGCTAAAGATAGGTAGAGAATACTGCAAGAGAATTTTGTAGGAGCTAAGAAGGAGCAATTGCTTGATCACCTAAGTGGAAAGTGAGTGTATTAATCAACTAAGTGCCACAACAAAGTGTCCAATAACTACTAAAGAGACATAAGACGATCTGGCCCGTTTATATAGACGCTAGCAGGGCCGTCACGTGAACAGCTTACTAGGATTACCTAATCAACAAGGCGATCCGCATGTCAATAATCCAACAAATCTTTAAGTAATTAGCGCATAGTTTAAGCTAGTAAAAGATACTAAAGCTAAGTACAGCGTCTATAATAACAATATACATAACTTAATAAGACTATCTTCTGAATAGGCGTTGCATTATCTAGCAAGGTTATTACAGGCTCTAAAATGCGTACTTAGCCAGAGCTAGTTTAGCTAAGCAATTATAAGTAAGTTACTATAATCTTAAGCATCTACGTAGACAGAAGTTCTATCCTGCCTTTTATTATTTAGAAAAACGCGTCTACATCTTTATATAGTACAAAAAAGCTTTAATACTGCATAATTAAAAGCTTTTTGTGTTAGAAAACAGCTAAATATACAACACGCTAGGTCTAAAGTAGTTAAAGCACTTTAACGCGCATATAAAGGCGTATTAAGTAAAAGTATATAAGCTACTTATACTTGACAGCCTTAAAAGCTATTTTTACTAGTAGTTTAAAAACTACTACTTAAAAAACAAAAGTTTTGATCTTTGCATGCTACCTTACTTGTCGCACATTCTTTAGTTACTTAATATAGTCTACTTCTTACTACTACATTGTAAGTACTCTTAGCGCGTTAGAGACTTAGTACGCTAGCGCGTCTTTTATAATAATAACGAAGGCTTCCTTTCTGCTTTTAAAAACGCGTTTTTTAAACATGTTTTTAAAGGAGAACTATTATAAAGCCTTTAAGGCTTTAGGGCTTGTCCCTCTAAACGCGCAGATAGTATTAGATTAGCTTAACATGCAGCTGCGTACCCAACTAGCACTTCTACTAGAAGCTACTCTATAGACGTCTAAGACGCCTAGCAACACCTTAAAGTTTAGGTTATAGTTAAAGCTTATATATAAGTGCTTCTAGCGCTCTCTTGAAATACTACAAGAAGCCTACATGCAGCTTATACAAAGTACTAAGTATATACTACAAAAGGCTATACTACTTAATATTTAGAATTGTAAGCTTTAAAAGCAACTTAGTATAATAACAAAGCACAATTTGCGTAAAAGAAAGCGTCTCTAGACTAGTAGGACTATTAAGTGCAGTAAGGGAGCGTCTCAGGCTAGTCTAGTACTGCCTTTAACAGTGCAGCCTGCAAAAAAGGCTTATAGTAGTAGTAGTAGCTAACGCTGCGGCAACTGTAGAGAGACTAGCTACAATGTAAGGGGCTGCACAAAGGCTGCTAACAAGTTCTTAGATTACGCAGTTTATTATGTTAGATACTGCAGAGGAGAAGAGAGAATAGGGGGGGGGGGGGGTGCATGTGCTAGCAAAGTAGTCGGTGTTCGTAGGCTTAGCATGGTTTGGGTCACTCACTAGTTTGAGCCACATACTGGTAGTTTACGTTAGATAAAGTAATAAAAAAGAAAAGATTTTACTGAGTTCTTTACTAGTTACAACTAGCAATGTCACGCTATTACTAGCTAGCAATTTAATAGTACTATAATGTTTATTAGCTAACTGCTTGCTTAATATTTCTAGCACTAGCTACAAAGGCGTAGTAAGGCGTGTTAACTAGTAGTAGTCTATCTACTCTACTTTTGTAGAGCAATTTGTTAAAATTAAAGATGCTAACTTCTTTATTTAAAAGGTTATCTTACTAGAACTAGCACCTTTGTTTAAGGTATAAGCTAGACAAGATAACATAAAATATAGAAAGTAAAAGCAAGACTAGAATGAATTATAGCTATTTAAAGGGTTGCTGTTGTTCTTAAAAATTAGATAATTATTATTTTCTAAGAACACTCTTTTTAGCCTAGTAAGTTGTTTTATAACCTTGTAGAATTACAAAGTATAGCAGATTAAGGCTGCTAGAATGTAAGCATTTACTGTCACCTAATGCCTCAATACAACTTGCTCCTAGTTCTAAGTGTTAGCCTAAGTAAGGCGGTCGCGAATGTTTATGCTAGACTTTTGTACTGCACGGTAAGCCGAACCTGTTCCTTAGCTAGTACTCTAAGAAGACATGTATCTGCTATTAAATAGTTGTGTGTGTAACGACTTGCTACTGTAGTAACTTTACGTGGGCAACGTTGGTTGCATTATTAGTTAGAATAGCTTCGGCCTTTTAAGAAAACCTTTTGATGTAACTACACATTTTGTAGAAACCTTTTTAGTAAAAAAAGATTTATTGCTAACAATAGGTATCTAAGCTTACGCCCCCTTGTTTAGTATTGCTAGCCCGTAATTAGTGTGTCGCATGTTTAAATAGAAATAAAGAAAAGCAAGACAAAGACGTAAATTGCCTTCTAACTTTATACTCTTTGTTCTGCCTATTTTTGTTGCTTTACTGCTCGGCGCTTTTAGATAAATTAAAGCAGTAACACTATCATTGCCTTACTTACTAAATTATAAACGCGACAATAAAAAGCCTACATTTTTTTCTACTTTTTTCTTCTTTATTACTAATATAACGACTTATAATAGCTATTAAAGCTAAGTTCTAGTTTTTATACTTAGACTTTATACAACAAATAAGAGGTAAGGAATACTAAAGTAAAAGATCTTAAGTATTGCGCTAGTATTAGTAAATACTCTAGAGATCGTGTATTCTTTTTACAACCAGCTAAATTAGAGCTTAATAACTTTTTAATATTCAAGAAAATTGTAAATAAAGAACTTATTAAAAAGCCTTATAAACTTACAATACTAGCTAAGTAATTAAGTTTAAAAACACTTAATAAATTCAAGTGTTTATATAAGTAGTTTAAGTTAAACTAATTTAGGTGCTTAGTAAATAGTAGTAAAGAATACTTTGTTTTCTAAAAAAAAAAAGCTTAGAATAGAAAAATGCTAACTATAGAAGTTACACGCTACTACAGTGTATTATAGACAAGTTATTCATATGCAGTATTGTTTCAAAAGAAAAAAGCAGTAAGTAAAATGTAGTAGCTTTATAAAGTATTATAAGCTTCAACTATAGTACATACATATTCTTTCTCTGCTTAATTATATTATATTGTAATCTTATTGCAATTCTACTATAATCCTATTGCTAGCTATAGGCTAGCGATCGCTGTTAGACATGTTTTAACTAGTGTCGTTTTTAAGTACCTTAGCAAATTTTTTCAACTCTAATTATTACTTAGTAGTCCAAGCTTTTCTTCTAGAACTTATCTACCTACTATGCGAATCTTGTTAAATATACATAAACTTTTTTTTTCCTTTTGCAACTAATTAGTAGAGGGTAGCTGGTTTTCACTTTTTTAGAACCCTATTTTGACTACAACAACAGCCACCACCTTTAACACCTTAAAAAATAAATAGTAAGAGAACGAGTGTAGCGGCAGCAGAAGGGTGTAGCTTATCATCTTTAGTGTGAGGGTGGTTAGTGTTGTGTAATAGGGCGAGGTAGTGTACGGCATTAAGTATGCAACTGCATCTAGTGCCAGGTATGCTAACAAATCTGACGCTGCAAAAAAAAGAAGTAGGCTAGTAGAAAGCTAGCGTGTGTGCTAATGCAAGAACATGCGGCCTTCGGCAGGTGGGTTGGTGTACGACGGTTCCAGTGACGACAGAGAGGGAAACTCCTGGTGCCGGCTGCAACAGCGTGGGGAATGGACGGGTTCCCTTGGGCGACAAAACGGCCCCATATCGTCATAACGGCCCGCTGCACGTCTGCGCTGAGATAAGGGACGCCGCCCAGCGGACCCAAGTAGCTAAGCAGATGCAAAGCATGAGTGCCGGGCTGGACGTTTAAACCTGTACTTGTACAACCTGCGGCCCTGCGAGGAATACGCTTCCGCAGGCTAGTAGGAGGGACACACAAAAGTAAGCTTAGCGTAGATGTTCTGCATTCGTGTTTAGAAGACAAGCATAAAGGCAGTCAGAGGGGGCGCTGGCACACGTTTGCGCGCTGCTGCTGTCTAGTAGCCAGCGAGTTGTTAGGGTAGTAGTAAAGTACTTTGTCCATGTCTTTCTCGCCAAAGTCGGGCAGGGTGTGGCAAAGCCCGGTGTGCAGGGCAGGCTTAGTAGTAATGCTTTTGCCGAGTATACTAGGCAGTCGAACAGCAGCTGCGAGGCGCCGTCAATGCGGCATCCCGCATGGTCCGCAAATGCCAAGGTAGGCCTGGGTCGGACGGCCGTCGTCTCTAACAGAGCCGCCGTACGCCAATCCCCTGCAGCATAACCGAGCCCCCTCCCGCACTCTGTCCCCGAGATGGTGACCATGGACGCATTGCCGCCAAACCGATCCATGTACGCTTGGACCCACTAGAGAGCCTTCCGACACCAGGAAGCCAAACAGACCGCGTCCAACTTCACGCGGAAGGAGAACCTTAATAAGCATATCCGCCGCGTACACCGGAGAACATCAATATCTAAAGATATGCATGGCTTGATGATCCGCGGCGACATGAACAAGCGCAAGATAGACGGTTCAGAGTCGCCTCACACGCGCCCCCGTAAGTCCCGTGAGGTAGGAGGATCCAAGTCTAAGGCGCGCAAGCAAGTACACTCTCGCTCCGGCACCGACGTCTGTAGCGAGGACGATATGGCGCTCTAAAATCAAGCGTCTTCAGCAAGAGAATGAGGAGATGGACCTCACTTCTACAGCGGCTAGAAGAAGGGCTTTAATAGCTCTAAAGTAAAGAGTCACAGGTAAGCATAAGACAACTCTTGCATGTCTCCGCGTCGTTAGCGTCAAAAGGTTATTGAATGCTGTTAGAGTATTAACACGCGGATTACCTTGTTGATCAGGTAATCCTGGTAAGCTGTTCACGTAACAGCCCCGCTAGTAGGCTGGTAAAAATGCTGACATAACACCAAAACCTTCGCACCTGCGCATCGCTGCGAGTTTTGGAGATATTAAGCTAAGAACTTTACAGCCTATTTATTAGGGCATATTTTACCTTATATACAAATTTCACGTATAAATCTCTTGTCTTCATGGCGATGCGGAGGTGCGAAGGTTTAGGTGTTCTGATTAGTCAGACCCAACTGTCAGCATTTTTACCAGCCTACCCGCTAGCGTCTATATAAACGGGCCAGATCGTCTTATATCTCTTTAGTAGTTATTGGACACTTTGTTGTAGCACTTAGTTAAATAATACACTTACTTTCTACTTAGGTATTTAAGTAATTGCTTCTTCTTAGCTCCTATAGTTATAAGCCTAGCCGCTTAATTATAGTATTAATTCCTACTACGTAATTAGCAAGCTAGAAGGTTAACTATTAAATTATTACCTTACTCTTCTCTATTTACTTACAGCATGGCTAGCAGATTGCTGCAGCTACTGTACCTCTTACCTACTTAATTATACAATTAACCTCCTACTAATCTATTCTACAACTTAAAGGCTACTATTATTATTAATATTGCTACTAACTAACTACTTCTACGTTTACTTTAATAATAACTTACATTGTAATTTTATTATTAGATTTTATCAAAATAAACTTTCTTAATATACTACTTATTGCTATAAGAGTAAAAATTACTTTGACTTTTTGAAAAAATTTATAACGACTTTTTGGTTTCTTAACTAGTTAACTGCTTATGAAATAAGCACTAATTATGTTAAAAAGACTTCTTAGGTAAGCTATATAGTTACAATATCCAATTAAAAACGCTAAATAATATTATACTTATAATTAAAGGCTTTACTGTAAGAATTAAGTAGAAATATTAGCAAAAGAGAATAAAAATTTATTAAAATATCAAAACTGCTATACTGCCTTAAAGAGAGTAATTATGATAAATAAAAAAGGCAATAGAGAAAAAAATTATAATTAAAACGCCACTACTAGATACTTATAAGCCTAATAGCTTAGTAGAGAGAGCTAGCTAAAAGCTAATTATATAAGCTATTAAAATACGCGTAAGCGCTGATCTACTAGCTAAGCTCTAGTTAGTAATTATAAATGCAGCAGCTTACTTGCATAAAATAATCTTTACTAAAATTTATAGCTACTAATCCTCTAACTAGGTGCTTATAGAATAGTTTAGAAAATATTTCTAATACTATTAACTACTTATAATTAGACATTAAACTGCTAATCTACGCCTAGACTGAAGTAGAGTTTATGTCTATAGCTGCCAAGCGTAATTGTTAAAAAATTAAGATAATCCTTGCAGCTGTATTAGTTATTCAGTTAGTTATTAAGCCTCTAATTTAAAATATAAATAAGTAGTTATACCTACCTAGATCATTACTACTTATATTAAAACATTAAATTGAATATTTATTTTATAAAAGATGTTATAGAGAAGAGCTACTAAAGGACTAAGTAGTTAATACTGTAAAGATTCTTTATAGAAGCCTGCTAGTTAATTCTAAAAATAACTTAGAAGTTCTCTTATCTATTTAAAAAAGAGCAGATAGAAATATAAAACTAACTACTTAAAACTTCAAAGGTAATTTATTTACTATTTTAAGCAGTAAGGAAGGCCTATCTACTAAAAATAAAAGTAAATTAAAAGATGCTAAGCAAATAAAGTACTAGGCTAGTACATTATTAAGAATTTGCTTAAATTAGTAGCAAGATACTAGTTTTACTACTTTAAAACTGACTTCTAAACTAGAAACTTTAAAGACTAAGAACATAATTATTTATAAAGTACTTAACAGTCAAATAGCAGTGCGCTTACTTAAAAAAGCTAACTTATCAATATTTAAAGGTAAAGAGCATTTTTTGTATAAGCCTAATAACTTATTACTAGTTTAATAGTTTAAGCCTAAAAACTCTAACACGCTAGCTAATTATAATTAAACTTTTACTCAAAGTAAGGAAGTTATAAATAGTGATGTCAGAACGCAGCCCTGCACCACTACGCCAAAACAACCACAAAAGGGTAGATATGATTAGTGAACTACTGATCATTGTGCAGGATAGTATATATCGTCAAGGTTGCCCAGGCCTTATCTGACAAGTAGGTTATTTTATAGTTTAAGACCTTAAGTCTTAGATAGCAAACAAGGTAAGTAATAATAAACTTAACTTTTACTAATAAAATATAGTGCTAGAATTGCTAGCGGAAGCCTAAATGAGCTTATAAATAATTATTTTTTATTATGTAAGCTAGTCGGCAGGCGTAAGCATAAAAACATAACTCAAGACTCTACTAAAGACAACCTTTTGATGTGACCACACATTTTGTAGACACCTTTTTGGTAAAAAATGATTTATTGCTAACAACAGGTATCCGGGCTCATATAAGCCCCCTTATTCGGCATTGCCGGCACGCAATTAGTGTGTCGCTCTAGCATATTTAGACGGAAACAAAGATGCGCGATATCCCTCTAACTAACCGTCTTAACTAATAACTATTTACTAATAACCGCAACTTCTGTTGTCTCTGTTGCTATTCTAGCAGTGTTGTAGCTGCGGCGTTTCTAGCATGCGCCTATACTTAGATGTAAACATACAACAATAGCGTTACTATTTAAGTATAGCTCTCTTATCTCTAAAGGCAACTTACAAAATCCTCTTACTTATTAGTTTATTTTAGCTACTTAATAGCTGTTTTAACACTCTCTTGCTCCTTATAGAGCTACTATAAGGTTTTTCTACTAAGGTTATATTTGCGCAAGAGGAGATTAGTAAGATAATATACTATTACTATACCTGGACTATTAACATGCGCAACGTATTTTATAAACTTGCTGCTAAATAAGCTTTCTACAACTTCTATTATAACTTTAATATTTATAATACTAAACGCATTAATAAGGTATTAATAAATAACAGAATTTAACCTCTACGTCTACCTAATTACTATAGAAGCTACTGCTAACAGCTCCTCTTTAACTAACTAAAAAGGCTACTTAATAAAGCTAAACGCAGGCTTTGTAATCTACTACTATAGCATTTTATATAGTAACTTAGTAAAGTTTAACTTTACCTAATATAAGCTATTAGTCTTTGTGTTAAATAAGAAGAAGAATAGTCTAAGCATTATATTATTTATATGCAAGTTGTTTGTATATAGTACTATATAGTATAGAAAATCCTAAAGGTAAGAAGTAGCAGGCAGAGAGCTTTTATAAAGTATTATAGGCTCCTGCTGTAGTAACGTACGTGTCTTTACCTTTCTCTACCTCCTCTACCTCTTTTACCTTTATTGCAATCTTGTTGCTAGCTATAGGCTAGCAATTACTATTAAATACGTTTAAATTAGTGTTGTTTTTTAGTACCTTTAGCAAGTTTTTTGACCCTAATTTCGCTTAGTAATTTAAGCTTCTAGACGCATCGATGAGGTGTTGATGAATGACAGAATTCGACCTCTGCGTCCACCTGATTACCATAGGAGCTACCGCCAACAGCTCCTCTTCGACCGACCAGGGAGGCCGCTTAACAAAGGTAAACGCGGGCTTTGTAATCTACTACTATAGCTTCTTGTATAGTGACCTAGTAAAGTCTAACTTTACTTAATGTAAGCTATTAGTCTTTGTGTTAAACAAGAAGAAGAATAGTCTAAGCATTATATTATTTATATATAAGTTATTTGTATGCGGTACTATGTAGTATAAGAAATTCTAAAAGTAAGAAGTAGCAGGTAGAGAGCTTTTATAAAGTATTGTAGGCTCCTGCTGTAGTGACGTACGTGTCCTTACCCTCCTCTACCTCCTCTACCTTTATTACAATTTTGTTACTAGCTATAGGCTAGCAATTGCTGTTAAACACGTTTTAATTAGTATTGTTTTTTAGTACTTTTAGTAAATTTTTTAACTCTAATTTTGCTTAGTAGTCTAAGCTTTTCTGCTCTAAGCGCTTAGCGCGTAGACCTTATCCATTTTGTTAACTACACATAATCTTTTTTTGACTTTTGCAACTAATTAGTAGAGGGCAGCTGCTTTTTACTTTTTTAGAAAACCTATTCTGACTACAACAACAACCACCACCTTTAATACCTTAAAAATAAATAAGTAATTTAAGCTTTTCTGCTTTAAGCTCTTAGCGTGTAAACCTTATCTACTTACTATATAAATTTTGTTAACTACACATAATCTTTTTTTGCCTTTTGCAACTAATTAGTAGAGGGCAGCTGCTTTTCACTTTTTTAGAAAACCCATTTTGACTATAACAACAACCACCACCTTTGATACCTTAAAAAACAAAGACTCTACTAATTAACTAAAAGGTAGAATTAGAAGCAGTGTTAAGGTATTAACTATTAATTTTAAGAATTTATTCTAAATTAATTTTTGTAATACTTACCTGCTATAGTTATAAGTAACTTAAGAAAACTAAGTAAGCTATAAAACTTTCAATTATGTAGTTATAGTCGCTTTGCTTATTAAGTATAAACTAAATTTAAAAAATGCTTAACTCTATTGCACAAATCTACTTAAACTGCTAGAATTATAGAAGAAGTTACTTTAGTATCTATAAAGGCCTTGTTTAAAGATGCCTATAGGAAAGAAATTAATTAGGTAAGTAAGAATAAGACTTAGACTAAGATATAAAAAAAAAGTAGATAATTAACTAATAACGTGTTTTATAAGCGAGTCGCCAACCCAAGCGAGTCGCCAACGCGAAATCCCCGCAAAATTTCAAAAAACAGGGGTCTATTTCTCAACAACGACAAGGTAGAATTCTCTAAAAATCTAACACAATTGCTGCATCTACACAAAGAACAAGCCATCTGGATATAAATACTCTAGCCTGGATATTAAAAGAGATATACTCAGTTTTGTGGTTTTACAGGGTTTTACAGGGGTATAAGTAGTCTATCTCTACAACTACTTTATAGAATTTCCTTAAAGTTTTCTAGCTTACTTATTACATAGATGCTGCAATGTTCTTCGATTTCTAGAGAATCTTACCTTGTTGTTGTTGAGAACTAGACCCCTGTTTTTTTTTAAATTTTGCGGGGATTTCGCGTTGGCGACTCGCTTGGGTTGGCTACTCGCTTATGAAACGCGTTACCTATAAAGTAGGTTTTAACATACAAGTTTAATTAGAACAGCTTTTCTTTAAGTATAAGTCGCAAATTTTTGTAAAAAGTAATATTTGAAAAAATAATAAATTATTTTAATATATACTACTATATTAACAGCTAAGTTCTTTTAAGCTGTAATAGCTATTACTACTAAGAATGATTTTAAGATTAAGTAATATAATATTGTAGAAGTATATATTAATGCGTTAATTATAGTAAACAACTTAATAATTTGTAAAACACTAGATAGTTTTAAGAAGATAAAAAAGTATATATAGCTTAGCTACGCACATTATAAATTGTAAAACTTACTACTATAATAGTATAATAAGTTCTCAGGGTTACTAAAAAGGATTAGACTAGATACTTTACCAGCGAAGCCCTGCTTATTTTTCAAATAGAAAAGGTTTTTAGCTTTGTTACATATAAATAATATCCTACTACTTTTGATAAAAGATTAAGAGTAGAGATCATCAAATCTTAAGTCAAATATTATAAATAAGTACAAAATATAGAAACAAGAATTGGTTAAATAGTTCTTTAGTATCTAAGTGATTAGAGATTATAAGAAGTAAATAATTACGCTTGTGTAGAATATGTATATTAATAAGATTATAAAGAAGTTTGATCTAGAGGAAAATAGCTTTCTAAAGACTCTACTAATGTTAGAAGAGCTAATTAAGAACACTAGCAAAGCAACTAAGCAAGAGATTAAGGCTTACTACGAAAGAGTTAGATTGGTACAGAGGGGTAACAAAAATAAAAAGACGTTAAAAAGGTCAAAGTTTTGAAATCTTTATATTTCAACAACTAGAAAGACTATACTAGAAAGAGTTAGTGATTTGGAAAGCCAATATCTTCCCCTTTACGTAAGACGACTTAGTAAGCTGTTTAGTCATCACGATTGTGCTCAACTCTCGCAGTAAAGATAAAGATTAAAAAACTGAAGATTAATAAACAAAATAACAATTTTTTGGAGATGTGAAAAGCGCTATATATTACATAAATTAACTAGTACTAGCTTATCTCTTTTGTGTGTTAGTTAAAACGTAACTGTAAAATAAATTATTAAGTAATAGTACAGAGCTTGTTCTAAAAGGTTTTTTAAGATAAATAACTAAAACAGCTTACTAATCCTTAGTGTACCAGCCTTCAGCTTATTTAGTTTCTACAAAACGCCTTAGTAATAATAATATACAATTATTAATCTCCTTTTAAGGTAATTAATCCTATTTCTCCATTATAGCAGCCTTAAAGGCTGCTATGCCTTTTCTATTATTTCCTATACTTAAAGAAGTAATAGCCCTTTTAGCTAAAGCGTCTTTTAGCAAAGCCTACACGTTTTCTATAGGATTTAGATCAGGACTATAAGCAGGATGCTTAAAAAGCAATATCCTATTCCTGGAAAACCAAGATAAAACTTCTAGAGTTTAATAGATCTTAGCATTATCCTGCTATAACTTCCAGCTTATATAGAGGTTAGTAAGTCCTTTAATTAAATAAAAAAAGATCGCAACTTTATAAGTCAAATAACAACTAATAAGCCTATTAGTAGGAAATAAACAGTATATATAACTTATCTCTTTTAATTGCAGGTTTTACTATAGGACTTAGGATCTTTCTAATATAGTCTAAATTGCTAAAAGAAGTAGTAATAAAGGGATTTTAATTACTACTAGTTTTAATCTACTACCTATCTAAATCGCTCCCTAAACTGGGATAGAAATATCTTAACTTTTGACTAGCCTAGTAAACCTGCTAAAACTAGATTGAAATAATAGAAAATCAGTAGATCTATTAAAGTACTTTTTAAGTTTATTAGCCTTTTTTAATACTTACTTGTATTAGTAGTAGAAATAATATTTTTCCTACCCCTATTTTTTTGACATGATTAATAGTAATCTTTACCAGTACTGTATCTTTACTTAATAGCAGACTTGTGTTAAAATATAACTTTATTAAAGTTAATATTTTTAAGGCTTTTATGTAGTTGCTTAGCGTAAATATAACAATTATAGGCCTTTTTAGCGTCTAAAGGCGTCTTCTTTTAAGAAACATTTATAGAATAGTTCCCTTTTCTAAGAAAGCGTTGTTAGCTTCTGATAGAAATATTTAGACTATTTTCTTTCAACAGACGTTAATATGTCTTTTAAAGGCTTCTAGTAAGGTCTCTATTAAGCACTTTTTTTGCTTTATTCAAGATCTTTATAGAACGACCTTTTATAAGTCTAAAAGTAGATAAAAAAGCTTTTTTTCTGTTTAAATTAGTAAAGAGTATTAGAAATACTTCTGGAAGAGTTTTATAGTATTTTATTAATTAAACAATTAGGCTAGTTTTGTAAATATAAGTATAAACTTCTTGCTCAAATAGAGAAAGATTGCAAGACATAGAGGAGGTACTACTAAAAAAGCAAGTTAGCATAAAAAAAAGAGTAATAATATACTAATTGATTACTAAGCTATTAGGTAATTAGCGCTTACGTAAGCAACTCCTATTCTTTCCACCCTCCAATTAGACTCTAAGATAATAGAATAGAAGCCTCTAAAATTGGCTTACGTTATACTTACCTAAGCTTATTTAACTTAGTTTTTCTAGTAGCAATTCTCACACGTTCATAAAAAAGTTATGCTGAAATATATTATTACCTTTTTTTTCATCTCATTTTAAGCGAGATAAGATGCGCAATTTTGCTGACTAAGCAGCTTACTAACTCGTCTTACTTCAAGAGAAATATCTTGGCTTTCCAAATCACTTAATCTTTTTAGTATAGTCTTACTGGTTGTTGAAATATAAAGATTTCAAAAATATAACTTTTTTAACGTCTTTTTTTTCTGTCACCCCTCTGTACTCTATATAGCTATTATGCTTTAATTAGATATTGCTTACTTCATCTTAATGCTTTTACACTTTCTTATAAACTATAGTAATTAGTATATAAAAGCTATTAAATATTCAATTATGTACTTTTATTATACAAGATAAAATGCAATTTAATATAAGAACTATAATAGCCTAGACTTAATAATTCTAGATAATACTTCTTTTGTACATCATTAACAAACTTGTTGATTATTATATGAATATATAGCTATTTTATACAATAGTGTAATATTTTAAAAAGCAGCTTAGCAGACTATAGTAACTACGTCAACTACTAAGGCTAAGCTACTTACTTTTAAGCAAACTACTAAAGAGGCTATAGCCCTAAAACGCTTTTTTATGCAAGCTATCTCTTAATTTAGAAAAGATTTAAACAACCTAGTATAATAATGAATAAATAATTAGGCTTATAATTTAGAAAAATAAGCAGATTTGTACTTTTTTAAAATATAGATATACAAAATATATAGCTGCAGCAAGAATATACTAAAGAATTATTTTGAGTTAAGTACTAGGAAACTGTAATCAAGCTAGCTAATAGACTAACTAAGTTGCCTAGTTAATAATAGTTTAAGAAGTTTAAGCAATTACTTAACTTTTAGTAAGTTAAGTACTTAATAAGAAGTAAAAATAATAAATAAGTAAAGAATTTATTTTTAGTAGCGATATATATATGCTAGGCTTAATCTTTTTTAAATTGTTTAGAAGAAGTAGGAGTGTTAAAGCTAAAACTAACTAAAAACTAAAAACTAGGACCAAGAATAAGCTTACTAGTAAGTATTAAAATTATTATACTTACTAGACTCTATTAGCAAGTCTTGCTTAGCTTTTTAAGCTTTAGTAAGCTTAAACGCGTTGTTTGCTATCCTAGCTTAGATAGCTAAGGTCTGTAGATAAGTAGTATAAAGGCATAAAACTAATTTATTACTCTTATATATAGAATTGTAAAATAAATATTAGCTTACTTTAGTATACTTATGCCTATATATTTAAGTTGTATAGCAATTAGAACAACAATTAGAAACGTAATAATATAATGTAGAAAGAAGTACTATTCTGCAAACATACTATTTTTAAATTCTTAATTAACGTAAAGGATGCTGCTATTGCTGCTATAGCTAAAGCTATTAATACTGTAGCTACTATAAATTATAAGCTAGCTATTAAGTATGCTGTACTTTAAATTAACTCAAGTTAAATGCTGTATTAAGAAGCTTATATTTTTAATTAAAAGCGCTTACTAGAGTAGAAGTAGGTAGTAAGGGCGAAGTAGCAAAACTATAAAATAGTATTTCTTAAGCGCGGCAATTTTTAACTAAAGACTTCTGCCTAGAAGGCTTTTTAGTAAACGTAACACTACTATTAATCTTTTTATAGTAAGCAATAATATTACTAAGCAGCTTATACTTAATAACTTAGTACTTATTATTATTCTATCCTTAAAAACTAGTTAGTAGCCTAAGCAAGAAGCTTAAATAATTAAAAACTTACTATTTTCTTTTAATATATTGCTATAAAATAATTAGCAAGATTATTAGTAACAGTATAGTATATGTAAGACAAACAACTGCTGTACTAACTACTACCCTAACTACTAGTTTAACTTAATTAAAGCAGCGCTTAGCGTATAAAGTATTAAGCAACTTTTCTATATAGCGCTTATATAAAAAAACGTAAAAATATAATAGATTAATAGTAATTCTTAAAGAGCTTGTAGGCGCTTTCTTTTAAGTAAAAAAAGGCATATTGCGCCTTATAGATATCTTACTAGGCATATATAAGCTATTACTATTATTATATTACTGTTTTCTAGACATAGCTTAAGTAGTAATCTACTTTAACTTTTAGAAAAGCTTTTAAACAATCTTGCCTTTGCGCAAGCTTAATATTTTAGTTAAGCTTTTATATAATTTAAAATTATATAAAAGCCTAATAGCAGAGTCTATATAATAAGTAAGTAATTTAGTCTTTAAGCTAAGCTAATAAAAGCTTTGAGGTGCGGGTATAAATTAAAGAGCAAAGGTAATAAACTTTTATTATTTTTAAGATTAGCTACTTGCTAAATTTTATTGTTAAATAGGCTTTAAAGTGCGTAACACTTAAGCTTTGCACTATTCTTATGTTACTAGCGTAGGCTTTCTAAGTAACGCTTACGCTTGTTGCTGTTAAAGGCAGACTATACTAAAAAAATTAGCAGCTAATTAGTAAAGAAATAGTAAAAAATAAAGCTTACTATATTAATAGTAATAAAAGTGCGTTAAAGATTGAAAAGACTTAGTTATAAATATTGTAGTAAGGCTAAAGATTTTAAAAAAGCAGTAGACGCAATTAGTATTTATATTAATTATATACAAACTAATAACGCGATTTTTGAAGTCTAACTGATATTTTTATATTTCAATAGAACTAAGCTACATGCTTAATTAAAATAACCTTACAATAGTATAAAAAAGATAAAAAATTAGGCAGTAGAACTATGATTATAAGAAAACCTCTTAATTAATTTTATTAATTTAGTAAGGATTAACTCTTTGCTTACAGCTTGAATTAATTGTTTCTTACTAACTTAGGGGGTGTGTTAGAGTATTAACACGCTGATTACCTTGTTAATTAGGTAATCTTAGTAAGCTGTTCACGTGACGGCCCCGCTAGCGTTTATATAAACAGGCCAGATTGTCTTATATCTCTTTAGTAGTTATTGGACACTTTGTTGTGACCCTTAGTTGATCAATACACTCACTTTCCACTCAGGTGATCAAGCAATTGCTCCTTCTCAGCTCCCACAAATGCATACCCTCAGAGCGATAAAATGTGCCACTCGTGATTAGAAAACAAAATTAAACAAAAAAGTACACCTATTCAGCTGCGTCTCCCTTGTAGTCTCGTCCAAGTTTTCTATTCTGTTGCCTTCTTCATTAATCATTGCATAAAACGTTGTTGTACGACGCAATAGAATCCCGCCTTCACTCCCTATGCAGCATGCATCTCAGTGCGTACGGCGGCTCATCAGTATCGGCTCATATCATCACATCCACACTCATGCTCACACTCGCAGCACTCAAGGCGACAAGCATGTACCTTGTGAGTAGGCGACGATGGACGGTGTGGTGTACTAGCACGATAAGTAGATCGATGTAATAGTACAGGTTGTGTTAGCATGTTAAGAAGATCAATGCAATAACATGAGAGTTAAGAATAAAGTATTAATTTTTAGATTTTAATACAAGGTTAAGTACAAAGTCTAGCTTGTAATTAGGTTGTAATAACCTATTCCTTCTAAAACTTTTTCTTAATCTTTAGCTCCATAAACTATGTAATATTTGTCTTAAAACTGCTGCTATTAAGCTCTGCTGCTTGTAATTTATCCTGCTCCGCCTCTTTTACAGCGTTGCTAACCTTTAGCTCCTAACTCTTGTCTATAATCTTAGGTTGCTTTTTAACTATATCTTTTGTTCTCTAATGTAAATTCTTCACCATTGCAATTTATTTATTAAAACTAATCTGAGTTTTTAATAGTAAAGAATATAGTTACTAACATGCTAGGTGTAACGAACACGTTACATTTCTATTATCCTTACCCTATCTTAGGACCTTATCTATATCGGACCTACTTTAGTCTTGGCCAAGATCGCAGGTATAAAGACAGCTTAGGATCTATAGTTGCTCTGCAGATATTTAATATCTTTTTGTACAAGGCTGATAAGTGTTTTATGTAAATTAAGGCCTATTTGTAGATTACAACGCACTCTTATATGCCTTGCCGTAATCTTTTCTGCTAATACCAATCTGTAAGTCTTGCGTGCGCTGTTATATTATATTAAAAGTCTCTTCTTAGCTAGTAACAGCATTTAAAATAATATTATATCTATTTATTTAGACTATGCTTAAGCGTAAGATTCTCTAAAAATAAACTAGCAGTTTTATACTGTTAAATTATATAACACTGTAAGTAAAATCTTCTAGATTTCTTACTAACTGAAGCCTTTAGGCTAAAAACTTTTAACTTTAATAATAAGGCAAATTACTTGAAAAAAGTCGCGTAGAGTGCGCTAACGTAGAAACCTAAAAACTACTAACATCTTATTAGCATTAGAATTAGTGACTAATAGCTAATTAAAACTACTCTGGACTCTATTAAGAGCGTTTTTGAAAATCAACTTGCTGCTAGAGTTAACAACAATCTCTATAATATAAAGTAACTAGTAAGTAACTAGTATTAAAAAGAATAAAGTTAAAAAGGAAAAAAAAGTTGAATAAAAAAAAATCTAGTGGTACGTTGAAATAACAACATTAACTAGTAAAATACGTAAGTTGCATAATTGACACAGAAAGTTACGCTATTTAAGGATATAGCTATAGTATTTACTAAAACACTACTAATAAAAGTAAATATACTATTAAGCTTAGTGATATAGTATTTTTTTATTACTTTTGAAATGCTACTTATTAAGCTTATAAAGTATATGCTTACTATTAAAACATTCAATAATAAAACCAACCCTACGTTCTGCTAATAGCAGGCCTTGATAGAAAACTAATTAGAGATTAACTTATATTAGTACTAGACTAAGCGCGCTAATATAGCTTGTATATAAGAGTATACTCCTAGTATTGTAAAAAAAAAGTTTTTACTATGGTACTTAGCTAATTTAGTTTTAAAATTGTATAGAATTATAAAAGAAATAATTATTCTACTCAAATTATATTCTGTATTTAGCAATAAATAGTCAAAAGGCTTTATAGCTTTCTACTACTTAGTTATATAAGAAATGTTCTTAGCTTTAAAGGCAAAGTATATTAGTACTACTATTTGCAAGTTTATTTTTAAGTAAGAGTAGTTTTTTTACTTAGAAAAGAAAACCACTTTTACTTCATACGCTCCAAATTTATGATTTCAATACTTATAGAATAACTTACTGTATAAAATATTTAAAGCTTTATTATATTTAAAAAAAAATCGCAATTCTTGTATAAAACTAAATATTAATAGTAGACTAATGTAGACTGTGGACTTCTATAAAAGCGTTACTTTTAGTAATATTAAAGTTTACAGCTATATTCCACTGGCTTTTTATCTAAATTACTCTTCACACCTGCTTACGCTACTTAAAACACTTCTATATTTTTATCTAAAACTTTAGCTTTTAATATGAAGCCTTTATTAGATACATATTTTAAGTGCAAAAAGCTAAGTTACTTTATAAGTAAATATACTACTTTTTAGGTAAGAAAAAATTAAAATTAAATAGAAAAAATGCTAAAGAGCTATAGAACACTACCTAAACTAAGAATAAAGGAGAAACTAAAATACTCTAAATAATGCTATAGCCTACGCCTACCAAAACATAGATTTATTAATATTGACTTATCAAACTTGTTTAAAAGAAAGGATTTTTAAGTTTCTGCTATTTTTTATTGAAAGGGTTATAGTAACTAGCTAAAATAAAATCAATACTAAAGCCTTAGGTCTTATTTGTTCAAATACCTTAATTACTTAAGCTTTTTTTAAATTGCTTTAAGGTTCTCTATTAAAACTTTTCTTTTATGTTTTAAGAAAAGAATTCTAAAACTAAATCTAAACTAAAGTGATGAAACATATTTCTTTTTACATCCGGATTGATAGTAGAAGAATCTTTAACTATGTTCTTATTATTGTAGACTTAAGTACGCAAAATTGAATCCATAAAATTAAATAGCTTTAGCAATTTCACTGATTGCTAGATATAGCTTAGAACTAAATTATATAGCCTATCAAAATCTTACTATATATAATTCAACTCTTTTTATTCTTATGAAGTGAAAGAAATTCACTAATGATAAAGTTGAACAGGAGGAAATTTAGCGTAGAAACGCGCTTTAAGATAAAAATAAATACTAAAAATACTAAATCCTTATGAAGTTTTTGAAATAATAAACTTGTAGCGTTTTTGAGCTTTTAAAGGCTTATTTTTTTTTTAAAAATATTAGTTTTCAACTATATCTTACTTAGACAGTCCCTACTTTACGCATTACTATTATTTTAGCTAACGCCTTTTATTATTGAAGATAATAGAAAGACAATAAGTTCTTTACAGTAAGTATTGATGAAACTCATTTTTTATCAAAACACTATATAAAACTTAAGAACTTCAATAACACTAAACTAATTTAAACCTATCTTTTATTTATTTGCAAATTGTATTGAAATATGTTTAGTAAAACTATAGTAGAGTAATTACTTAAGTACTAATTATATAACTATGTGATCATTTATACTTAACTACTACTAAATTTGTTTAGCTTCTTATGTAATTAAGTACTAAAAACTTAAAGCTACCAACATATTTATAATATATAAAATCTAAGAAAGAATACATTAGTTCTAGTATTTGATTTTGTTCTTTCTTTATTTCTTATATTTAAAAGCTTAATAATGACATTTCAATATTCTTGATATTTGAAAGCTTAAGAATGACATTTCAATATTTTTTAATTATTAAAAACTTAATTTCATTACTTGAAAAAACTTATATGTCATTTTCGATATTTCTAATCTATTAGCTTATATACATGAGGCCCAGTGCTTTACTTAGTTAAATATACGCGCAGCTTTTAATAAAATTCAAATAGACTATAAATTTCAAAGTATACTACTTTTTAAACTTAATAGAGAATAAATAAGTTTAAAGAGTTACTTTTTGAATTATATAATAGCCCTACTACATATTAACGTTATATAGATACTTTACTCATTAAGCATATTAAAAACTTTTGTATAGTCTATTTAGAGAATATTCTTGTTGACTTGAATTAATTGTAGAACATGTTTTTATATATGAAAGGTACTAGCAAGACTATAGTAAGTATGCTCTAAGTAAGTGTTAAGAAAAACGAATTTTATATATTAAGAAAGAAGTATTTAGGCTATAATTTGATAAACTAAGAGCTAGAGGTAAATACTAAGAACTTAGACTTCTTAGTAACAAAGCTCAACTTCCTACTAATATAGTTATAATTTTTTTTTAAGCTTATGAAATTTACTAGCGATTTATAGTAAAATAATGATAAGTTAGAAAACTAATTTATATACTATAAGGCTCTTTAAAGCTATTAATATAAAATTCAGACTGTAAAAAGGCTTTCAAAAAGTTAAAATCTATATAACTAGAAGTTTTTGCTTTATATTATTATTACTCTAAGTAAAATACTTAGGCCGAAACTATTGTATTAAATAGGATTATTATATATATACTTTTTCAAAAATAACTAACTAAGAAATAAAATTTAGCAATGTTTTATCGTAAAGTCTTATTTAAGTCTAGATTAGAATTAAGAGATTTCTTACAAAAAACCTTTTACTATAATGATAGTATTTAGTAAGTAGTAAGCTAAATTAGTGTTACCCTACTCTAGAATTAAAATATATTTAGATTATGTGGGAGTTAAGAAGAAGCAATTGTTTAATCACCTAAGTGCTATAACAAAGTGTCCAAAAACTACTAAAGAGACATAAGATAATCTAGCCCGTTTATATAGACGCTAGTGGGGCTGTCACGTGTTTAGCTTACTAGGATCACCTAATCAACAGGGTGATCCGCTTGTTAATACTCTAACACACCTCCTAGGTCAGTAAGAAACTATCAATCTAAGGTGTACGCAAGGAGTTAATCCTTACTATATCAACGTTGTCTAGATCCTTTACAATCTTAGTCCTACTACCTAATCTTTTTATCTCTGTTGTAATATTGAAATGTTGTTTTAATTAAGCAAGCCGCTTAGTTCTATTATGATATGAAAACATTAAATAGACCCTAAAAATCACGTAATTAGTCTATGCGCAATCAATATAAAAACTAATTGCGTCTACCACCTTTCTAAAACTTTTATCCTTACTACAATATTTATTACAAAGTCTTGATAATTCTCAACGCACTCCTATTACTATTAATATGATAAGCTGCGTTGCTTTATTATCTTTTACTAATCTGCTACTAATCTTTCTAGTGTAGTCTGCCCTAAATAGCAACAAGCGTAAACGTTTCTTAGAGAGCTGTTGCTAGCAATATAAGAACAGCGTTAAGCATGAGCATTACGCGCGCTAAAGTTTATTTAATAATAAGATTTAGCAAGCAGCAAGCTTTTAAAACAAATAAAAGTTAGTTGCTTTTGCCTTTGAATCTACATGCTTATGATAAGACTTCTAGTAGTTCTACTTAAAGGCTAATCTGTTTGCTTATGAAATTAAGTCTACTGTTAAGCTTTAATCTATATTTTAATTAAACTAAAAGCCTAACTAAGCAATTTAGCTAGCGTAAGGACAAAGCTCCTTAAAATCTAAAGCAAATGTTATCGTAACTTACTGCTTAAGTAGTAACGCGTAAGTAGTAATATAATAATATGTAGTAATAGCCTACATACGCCTTTTAAGCTGTTCACAAAGTATAACACGCCTTTATTTACTTAAAGGAAAGCGCTTATAAGCTTTTTGAAGATTACTGCTAATTTATCACGTTTTTACGTTCTGCCTTGTAGCGCTGTATAAACAAGATACTTAACAATTCATACGTTAAGCAGTATTTTAATCACAATTAGACTAGTAGTTACGGTACCACTTGCTAAAGCAATTTTTTGTTTCACACATACTATACAGTTAATAACAATTTCGCTAATATTTCATAAATATGTATAAATTTAAAAAATAAAATCTTCAATTCTATAAGCTTTTTACTTAGCCTGCTAACTAATCTTTAAAGAAAATTAATAATAAAAAGTGCTGTAATAACAAGCACTAACTACTTAGCAATATTATTGCTCGCCGTAAAGAGATTAATAGCAGTGTGATATCTACTAGAAAGCCTTCTACGCAGAAGCCTCCTGTTAAGAATCGCCGCGCTTAAGAGATGTAGTCTCGCGGTCTTGCTACTTAAGTCCTGCTACCCGCTCCTGCTCTAGTAAGCTCTTTTAATCCAGAATATAAGCCCTATAATACTATATATAACTTAAATTAACCTGCGGTGCAGCATGCTTTACAGCTAGCTTATAATTAATAATAGCTGCAGCTATAACAGCTTTAGCTGTAGCAGCAATGATAGTACTCTCTGCGTTAATTAACAGTTTAAGAAGAGCTTGAGTACAGAATACAACCTCCTCTTACTTCATATTTTAATTGCCCTTGCCTCTAACGTCCTCTAAGTTAGTATAAAAAGTAAATACCTAAGTATACTAGTGTAAGACGACGATTGTCTCGCGACTTAATATATAGAAGCAACAGATTAGATTTGCGCCTTTATGTACTTGCCTGCAGACCCTAGCTATTCAAGCTAGCATAGTAAACGACGCGATTAAGCTTGCTAAAGCTTAAAAAGCTAAGCAAGATCTACTAATAAAGTCTAGCAAGTATAAGAATTCCAATGCTTACTAGAAAGCTTGTTCTTAGTTATAGTGTTTAGTTCTTAGTTAGTTTAGCTTTTAATCTCCTGCTTCTTTTAAGCAAATAAGAGGACTCAGCCTAGTGTATAAATTTATGATTTTTAATGAAGGTTCTTTGCTTTTTAATTATTGTTGCCTGGAATTAAGTGCTTCACTTGTTAATAGTTCAGTAGCTGCTCAAACTTCTTAAACTATAATTAAGTAAGCAACTTAGTTAAATTAATAGCTAGTATAATTACTAATTTAAAGTATTTAACGTAAAATCATTTTTTAGTAAATCCCTGCCGTATCTTGTATATTTACATGTTTCAAACAAGTGCTAATCTATTTATTCTTTCTAACTACAAGCTTCATTCTTTTTTAACTGTTATACAAAACTATTTAAACATCTTATAGATTAAAAGACAGCTTACAAAAAAGCGCTTCAGAGCTATAGCCTCCTTAGTAGTATGCTTAAGAGCAAGTAGCCTAAGTTTAGTAGTCAACGTAGTTACTATAGTCTGCTAAGCCGAATTTTAAAATATTAAACTACTTTATCGAATAGCTCTATATCTATAAAAGAATTAATAAGTTTCTTGATTATCTGCAAAAGAAGTATTGTCTGCAATTATTAAGTCTAGGCTATTGTAGTATTTATATTGCATTGTATTTCATCTTATTTTATAGAAGTAGATAATTATAAGTTTCATAGCTTTATATACTAATTACTATAGTTGGTAAAAAAGTGAAAGAGCTTTAAGATTAAGAAAGTAATATCTAGTGGCAGTATAATAGCTGTGTATATCACTAATCTAACTCTATTTTAGTAGGCCCTAATCTCTTACTTAGTTGCTTTGCTAGTATACTTAATTAGCTTCTTTAATAGTAGTAGAATCTTTAGAAAGCTACTGTTCTTTTGCTTAAACTTCTTTGCAATTTTAATAATATACAGAGGGGTGACAAAAAGAAAAAGTAATTTTAAAAGTTATCTTTTTTAAAGATATATAACTATATAACTAAATGAGATATAACTATAATTTTTTTGACTTTTGCGACTGATTAGTAGAGGGTAGCTGCTTTTCACTTTTTTTGGAAACCCCATTTTGACTACAACAACAACCACCACCTCTGACACCTTAAAAAAAAATAACTATAATTTTAAGAGTTTTGAAAAGCGCATAACTTCTTCTTTTAGTAAGGCTACTTTGTAGCTAGCTTAGTCAGCAGGAATAAGGATCAGAAAGGCAGTGAAAGTAGGTAAAAAAAAAGCCTAGTTAGACCTAGTAACAACTTTTTATTTACAGTATCTTTTTGACTAAAAGTAATAAGTGTTTTATGTTAATATAGTTTCTAGATTATATCTATGTAAGATGGTATTTTAATTATTATTGCAAAAGTTAGATTAGAATTTTTTTTTTTAAGGTTTTTTTATATCAAAGTAGCTAAAGCTAATAACTAGTATTTAGTATTCCAACCCTTAGCTGATTTAACAGCAAAAAACGCCTAGCTAAGGCGTTAATACAATTATTAATCGCTTGTTGTGGTATAAGGTCTTACTCTTTTAAAATTGCCTTTTCAAACAATTCTACTGCTTTAACGCTTTTACCTATGCCTGAAGAGGCAACAGGCCTTTTTCCTAGCGCATTTTTAAGTAGACTCTAAAAGTTCTGTATAAGATTTAAATCTAGGCTATAGGCAGGATGCTTAAAAAGACGAATTCTATTTCTAGAAAACTAGGCGATAACTTATAGCGTTTTATAGATCTTAGCGTTATCCTGCTACATTTTCCAGCCTAAATAGAGTTAGCTATTGGATTTTTAAACATTGAAAAATATCTAATAAATATAAAGTAAAAACAAAGTTATAGCCTTTTGAAGTATAAAATAGAAGAGGTTTTACTTACCTCTCTTAAAAAGAGGTTTAACAATAGGATTTAAAAGTTCTTTTAAATATTAAGTATTCAAAAAAGTTTTAGTATCTTTTAGTGATTTAGTTATATGTAATTTAGATTTACTACCTAGCCAAATAGCTCCTTAAACTAAGATAGAAAGATCGCGAGCTATATCTTAGTTAGCAAGCTAGCTATAAGTAATTTAAAAAACTAGAAAAATACTAGAGATTTTAAATATGTTTTTAGGTTAATTAAAATATGTTAAAACTTACTTAAATCTGTAGTAGACACCTTTTCCTTGCCAAGTTGCTTATTTCCCCTTTTTCGGACGTATTCTTGCCTAGCGCCGTGACCACGCTGAATAGAAGACTTGTTAGAAAATATAACTTTGCTAAAGTTAATATTTTTTAATATTTTAATAGCCTTCTTAGGGTATTTGTTGTAATTTAAGGCTGTTTTCTTGTTTAAGAGCTGTTTTTTCTTAGCAGTAGAAATAGAGTATTCCTCTGCTTTTAATAAGCGTTGTAAGCTTCTAGTATAAACTAATAAACTTTTTTCTTTTAAAATACGCTTCTTTGTTTTCTTAGGGCTTCTTTATAGGTCTCTATTTACTACTCAAACAGCTTTTTCAGAGACCTGAGCAAGGCGGCCTAGTTTAGGATAAAAAAGAGGTGAAAAAGTTTTTTTTTTCTTTTAAATACGTTGCATAGTATTAAAAAAAGATTTAGAAAGCTTTTTAAGTATAGTACTAATAGCACTAATAGACTTTTGTTGTAAAAAGAAAAAGTAAACCTCTTTTTTAAACTTTGAAAGTTTAATAGACATAGAGAGGAAATAGATAAGAAAATATCTTAAGTTGGAAAGAGATTATCATATAGACTAACGCTAAAAAAAGCTTGCGTAATTTTTGCTCCTTTTGTTAGCGTCTTTTTTTTTATTTTCTTTTTTAAGAAATAATTATATTATTCACTAAAATAAGAAATCTGCTGACGTAACACTTATATAAGCTAGTATTACATAATTGCTTTTAAAATATCTTTATGCGTTTAATAAAAATATGTAACTAGAATAAAATAGACTTTTTTTTGCCTTTTCTTAAAGCCTTTTACCACCCATTAGATGATTACTAAGCAGAATTACTAGTAAGCTTACTTAAAGTAAAAGTTATGCGCTTTTCGTAATTGTAAACTTTCCAGTCCTAGCTTATCTAGTCATCTAGTTATATATCTTTATAAAAGATACATTTAAAATTACTCTTTCTTTTTGTCACCCCTCTGTATGTATTATACATAAATGTAATTTTCTACTTTGTATAATTTCTAATTACATTAATACTAAAAAACTATATAACTAAATCTTGTTTCTGTATTTTATACTTACTTGTAATCTTTAACTAAAGATTTATTGCTCTCTACTTATAATATTCTGCGCATAGCACTAGGATATTACCTATTTAAATAATAATAGAATTCTTCTTTCTTGATTAAAGGATAGGCAGGGCTCCTCTAGTAAGGCAATCAGTTTAATCTCTTTTAGTAATCTTAAGAACTTTTTATACTAAATCTGTAGTAAGTTTTCTGATTTATATAGTGCGCGGTTAAGCTGTATGCACTTTCTAAGTTTCTTAAAGCTATGTAGCATTACCTAAATTACCAAGTTGTCTGTTATAACCAATAGATTAAGCAATGCTTTTACAGTACTATATTACTCTTACCAGTAATTACTATTACTACTTAAAAAGACTCATCTGCTAATATAGCACTAAATATTAAAAGAATAAAGTTTTCCTTTTACAATTACTTTCTATTACAATCTTTGCTTTATATTTAAAAAAGAAGCTGCTTTAATTAAACTTGTAAGTGCAAACCTGCTTTATAAGTATCAGTTAATTATTTGCCTTTTTTTTTAATATCTTAGTCTAATTTCCATTTTACCCAACTAATAAATCTCTTTTTTTTTGGTATCCTTAAACAAGGCTATTATAAGATTCTAAATTAATTGCTTTTCTTATATAAGTAGTTTATATATAATGTTGCTATATATTTAAGCATTTTCTTTATTAAATGTATAGGAGATTGCCGAGTTGTGGGAGCTGAGAAGGATCAATTGCTTGATCACCTGAGTGGAAAGTAAGTGTATTGATCAACTAAGTGCAATTACTCAATGTCCAATAACTACTAAAGAGACATGAGACGATCTAGCCCGTTTATATGGACGCTAGTGGGGCCGTCACGTGCTTAGCTTACTAGGATCACCTAATTAACAGGGTGATCCGCATGTTAATACTCTAACACACCCCCTAAGTTAGTAAGAATTCTTTAATCTAAGCTGTAAGTAAGAAGTTAATCTTTACTAGATTAACATTGTTAATTAAGAGGTCTTCTGATAATCTTAGTCCTACTGCCTAATCTTTTATCTCTGTTGTAAAATTAAATGCTGTTTGAATTCAGCAAATAGCTTAAACTTTTATAATATTAAAACATTAGATGAACTTTGAATATTACGTCATTAGTCTATGTATAATTAATACAAATACTAATTATGTCTACTGCCTTTCTACAACCTTTAGCCTTACTATAATATTAATAACTAAGTATTCTTTATTTTTGACGCACCCTTGTTACTATTAACATAGTAAGCCTTATTGCTTTACTATTCCCTTACTATTTAGCTGCTAATTTCTCTAGTGTAGTCTGCCTTTAACAGCAAGAAGCGTAAGCATTACTTAGAAAGCTATTATTAAGAGCGTAATTCTTAATTAGGAAGCCTGCAATAACAATATAAGAATAGTGCTAAGTATAAGCACTATGCGCGTTAAAGCCTGTTTAATAATAAAATTTAGCAAGGAGCTAATTTTAAAAATAATAAAAGTTTATTGCCTTTGCTCTTTAATCTATACGCGCACTTTAAAACTTTTAGTAGCTTAACTTGAAAATCTATTAACTTGCCTTTTAAATCAAGTCTGCTGTCAAGCTTCTAATTAAATTTTAATTAAATTAAAAGCTTAACCAAGAGATCAAGCTAGCGCAAAGACAAGACTATTTAAAAGCCTATTTAAAAGTTAAAGTAGATTACTGCTTAAGCAACGTTTAAAATACAGCGCTATAACAACAGCAATAGCCTACATACGCTTATAAAGCTTTTTATAAAGCGCAACGTGCTTTCCTCTATTTAGAAGAAGGACTTTTTAAGCTTTTTAAAGATTGCTGCTAATTTGTTATGTTTTTACGTTTCTCTATATAAGTACTATATAAAGAAGTTGCTTAATAGTTTATACGCTAAGCGCTACTTTAATTAAGTTTTAACTAGCAGTTAGAGTAGCACTTGCTGCAGTCGCTGCTTATCTTACACATGCTATACTATTCATAATAATCTTACAAATTATTTTATAGTTATGTTTAAAAATAAAAAAGGATGTCTCTAACTATTTAAGCTTCCTATTAAGTAGCTAACTAGTTTTCTTAAAGTTAGAACAATAATAAGTATTAAGTTAATAAGTATAAGCTGCTTAGCGATATTATTGCTTGCTGTAAAAAAATTAATAGTAGCGTCATGTTTACTAAAAAGCCTTTATTGTAAAAGCCTTTAGTTCAAGATTGCTGCGCTTAAAAAACATTGTTTTTTAGTTTTGCTACTTAGCTCCTGCTGCTTGCTCCTGCTTTAGTAAGCGCTTTTAATTAAGAATATAAGCTTTATAATACTGCGTATGAGTCAAGTTAACTTATAGTGTAGCCTACTTAACAGCTAGCTTATAATTTATAATAGCTACAGCAACAACAGCTTTAGCTATAGTAGTAATATCAGCATCCTTTACGTTAATTAAAAATAAAAAAACAGCATACTTATCAAATACTACCTTTTTTGCTCTATATTATTGCCTTTTAAATTGTCACCTTAATTGCTATATAACTAAGTTATATAAGCATAAGTACGCTAAAGTAAGCTAACAATCATCTTATAATTCTATATATAGAAGTAATAGATTAGATTCGCGTCTTTATGCTGCTCGCCTACAGACCCTAGCTATCTAAGCTAGAATAGCAAATAACGCGCTTAAGCTTACTAAGGCTTAAAAGGCTAAGCAAGACTTGCTAATAAAGTTTAGCAAGTTTAATAATTCCAATGCTTACTAGAAAGCTTGTTCTTGGTTCTATTCTTTAGTTTTTAGTTAGTTTAGCTTTTAATCTCCCTTAGTGATCCCGAGAACTCCTTATACTACAAAAGTGGCAGGTCTCGCAATCTATAAAGTGCGCGGTTAAGCTATACGTACTTTCTAGGCTTCTTAAAGCTATCTAGCATCTTACAAATTACTAAGTTGTCTGCTGTAATTAACGTATTAAGGAATACTCCTACAACATGATATTACTTAATCTCTAAATTATTCTTAGCAGCGATAGCTATAGCTGCTCTAAAGAATTTAGCTGCTAATGTAGCAGCATACGTTAAATTAATTTAGTTCTTTTTTTAGAGATTACCTCTTACAACAATCTGGGCCTTATATTTAAAAGAAAAGCTGTTTTAAGTTAACTTATAGGTCTAAACCTACTTTATAAGTATTAGTTAATTATTTATTTCTTCTCTTAATATCTTAGTCTAAGTCTTATTTTTACTTAACTAATTAATCTTTTTCCTGCACGCATTCTTAAATAAGGCCTCAATAAAATGCTAGAGCAACTACTTCTATAATTCCAGCAGTTTAGGTAGATTGTTGCAATGCAGTTAAGCATTTCTTATAGTTAGTTTATGCTTAGTAGGCAAAGCTACTATAACTATATAATTAAAAGTTTTATAGCTTGCTTGGTCTTTCTAAGTTACTTGCAAACCTAGTAAGTAAGTATTACAAAAATTAATCTATAACGTGGTTCATAAGTGAGCGCCCCACCCAAGTGAGCGCCCCAGCCGATTTTACACCAAAAAATCAGTAATCTAAGGCTTAGAATCTCTATAACTACAAGGTAGAATCTGCTAAAAATTTAACTATTGAGCTGCACCTCTATATTCCTTCTGCTTCTAAGATGAATAAGCTCTCAATCAAGTTATAAAGAAGTTATTAAGAGAAAACTAAATCACTGGGATTATTTTGCTCCACTTTTATATATCTCGTGACTTACATAAGCTAGAGCTTAGAAATTAAAGGTGTAGAAATCTTGAATACAAAGAAATATTGTATTAAAGTTTTGATTCTTTTTATCAAGCCGTTACAGAATTATTAAGCTATAGATTATAGATTTTCTGGTGTAAAATCGGCTGGGGCGCTCACTTGGGTGGGGCGCTCACTTGTGAACCACGTTAATAGATATTTATAATCTATAATTCTTGCGTTAATACTACCTATACTTCTACTTTCTAGTTAAATATTAAGATCTTAATTTACGTCTTTATATTTACGCCCGCCGCCTAGCTTACGTAGTAGAAGATAATAAATTATAAGCTAATCTAGACTTTTGCTAGCTATTTTAGCACTATGTTTTATAAGTAAAAGTTAAGCTTATAATTAATTACTCTGTCTACTATTTAAGACCTAGGATCTTAAACTATAAAATAATCTACTGTCTACAACTTATTTACTCTAAGTAAAGGTTTTATTATCATTAGCTAGCGCGTTCAAGTCTTTAGGCTTAAACTATTAGACTAGTAACAAGTTATTAAGCTTATACCAAAAAGTCTCTTTACTTTTAAATATTAAGAAGTTAGCTTTTCTAAGCAAGCACACTGCTGTTTAACTATTATAAACTCTACAATTAATTACGTTGTTGCTCTCTAAAGGTTTTAGTTTAAGAGTAAGTTTTAAAGTAACAAGACTAGTATCTTACTACTAATCTAAGCAAATTCCTAATAGTATACTAGCCTTATGCTTTACTTACTTTGCGTCTTCTAATTCACTCTTATACTTAGTAGATAGGCCTTTCTTACTATTTAAGATAGTAAATAAATTACTCGTAAAGTTTTTAGTAGTTATCCATATTTTTTAATTTATTTTACCTTTAAAGGCTAAAAGAACTTATAAGTTGTCTTTCAATCTAACTAGCCTTTTATTAAAGAAAAAAATTAAAACTTTTTTTAAGAAAGTAATCAACTAATTTTATAACAAAATAATTAAAATGTTTCCTAAAATATGAAAAGTTTATTAAGCTCTACTAAGCGCTATTACTTAAAATAGCTTATTGCGCTTCTTGCGCAACTGGTCTAGTATAATTTTAGTTCCTAAGGCGTTTAAAAAATTCGTAACTACTAATAGCCTAACAACTTTAAAAAGCAAGTAGATTATTGCTTATAAATACAGGAGCTGCTACTTAGTAAACTAACTCTTAAGGCTTATTTATCTAGAGCAAGCCTTATCTAGGTAAAATCTATATTGCACCCTAATTAACTACTAAGTATTTTAATTTGTAGAAGCAAGATGCTTCTTTAGAATCTTTTCTAGGGCTTAAAAACTAGTAAGATTCTAAGTAATTGTAGCTCTTAGTAATCTATTAAGCGCACGTCTAGGAGATTAGGATTAACCTAATCCTAAATGCTTTTCTCTAAGCAGTGCAGTCTTAATAAGGCAAACTAGGTTAGCCAGTCTAATTAAGCCTTAAAGATCACTTCTAAGGCAACAAGCAGTGTATTAGAAAGATCTATATTAGTAAGATACTTAATAAGATTAGGACGTAAGTAATTGTTAAAGTAAGCGCAGGATTAGTTAGTTAGTAGCTATGTTAATAATAATAGTAGCCTGTAAGTTGTAAGATAGATTAGTAGGAGGTTAATTATATAATTAAGTAGGTAAAAGGTACAGTAGCAGCAGAAATCTGCTAGCGGTGCTGTAGGAGAAAATAGAGAAGAGTAAGTTAATAATTAAACAGTTAACCTTCCAGCTTACTAATTGCGCAGTAGGAATCAGTACTATAATTAAGTAACTAGGCTTATAACTGTAGGAGCTAAGAAGGATTAATTGCTTAATTACCTAAGTAGAAAGTAAGTGTATTAATTAATTAAGTGTAAATACTAAGTGTCTAATAACTACTGAAGAGACATGAGATCCCGTTTATATAGACGCTAGCGGGGCCGTCACGTGAACAGCTTACCAGGATCACCTAATCAACAGGGTGATCCGCATGTCAATACTCCAACACGAGTTGATACATATTCACCGCACCTAGACTATTAACATACGCAGTGTATATAGTGTACTAGCTAAACTAGCCTTTTACAGTCCTTGTTGTGATCTTAACATCTATAACACTAGACGCATTAAAGATTTCTTAAGCACAGTTATATTCTAACCTCTGCACCAACTTAGCTACCACAGGGACTATTGCCACTAGCTCCTTTTTAACTAACAGACGTGGCCGCTTAATAACAGTTAACGCCAGCTTTGTAATCTACCACTATAGCTTCTAGTATAGTGACTTAGTAAAGTCTAACTTTACTTAGTGTAAGCTATTAGTCTTTATGTTAAAGGAGGAAAAGAATACTCTAAGCATTATATTGTTAGTAAGCAAGTTATTTGTATGTAAGTTGTTTATATATAAGTAATTTGTATGTAAGTTGTTTGTATACAAGTTGTTTGTATGCAGTACTGTGTAGTGTAGGAAATTCTAAAAGTAAGATTCAGTAGATAAAGAACTCTTATAAAAAAGTATTACAGGCTCTTCCTATAGTAACGTATGTGTCTTTACTCCTCTCCTCTATCTCTATCGCAATCTTGTTGTTAGCCATAAGCTAGTAATTGCTGCTAAAGACGTTTTAATTAGTGTTGTTTTTTAGTATATTTAGCAAGTTTTTTAATCCTAATTTTCACTCAATAGTCTAAGCTTTTCTGCTCTAAGCGCTTAGCGCGTGGACATAATCTACTTACCGTTTAAATCTCGTTAACTATACACAATCTTTTTTTTTCGACTTTTGCAACTATATAGTAGAGAGTAGCTACTTTTTACTTTCTTGGAAACCCCATTTAACTACAACAACAACCACCACATTTGACACCTTAAAAAATAAATATCGAGTTTATACTTAGTAAATAAAGCTGCTATAACTATGTAATTAAGCACTTTATAGCTTGTTTAGTCTTCTAAAGTTGCTTACAAACCTAGCAGGTAGGTATTATAAAAGTTACTCTGCAATAGATCTTTTTAACCTGCAATTAATGCGTTAACATTACTTATACTTCTACTCCTTAGTAAATAGTTAAGATCTTAAGCTACGTTCTTTTACTTATAACAACTACCTAGCTTACGCAGTAGGAGATAACAACTTATAAGCTAATTTAGGCTTTTGCTAGCCATTCTAGTACTATATTCTATAAGTAGAGGTTAAGCTTATAATTACTCACCTTAACTACTATTGTAAGGGTGTTGGAGTGTATAAAGACATACTGCTACGAGGGCAAGAGATCACTAAAGACTAGATCATGCAAGAACGGGGTTAGTAAGATAATAATCTTATTGTGGGTTGAGTATGAAGACTATTGGTAGAAGAAGAAGCCCATTCTATAGTACAGTACAGGAGCTTAGCTGTAAAGTAAAGAAATAATAGATAGTGTCCCTTTTTGTAAGATACTAAATAGGTTATATACCTTAGACTAAGATAGTTACGCGCTAACTTAGTGTGCAGTAGGGTATCACCCTATACACTAGTATAAACCTCCCCTTTCTGCAAGCTTGGCCCTATTAAGCTCTTTACTCTACAAAAAGAAAGAAAGAAAAAATAGCAAAAACAAAAGTAATGAACAAAAAAAAACATAATTTAATTACCTAGGACGCTGCCTAGTATTAGTAGATCTTATATCCTTGCAGTGGCTATAAAACTTAGGTGTCTAGAAAGTACCTAAATTCTGTAGGCTTAGCAGTTCTCTTCTTTACACGCATAACAGGAGCATATCTCTACTATATTATTATTCTTTAGTTCTTTAAGTGTTTACTTTAATAAGGTTCTAAAGCAGCAGTTAAAGTGTTTAGTTTAGTTATAAGTGCAGTTATTGTAGTAGTAGTAAAAGTTTAAGTCTTAAATATTAATTAAAAACAACTATAACGCAGCTGCCTAGCTAGAGTTAAGAGTACTAAAACGTTATTTAAAATTACTGTCCTTAATTAAGAACAAACATGTAGAAGACGCTGTATAAAAAAAGCATAATAGATTTCTTGCTCTCTTAGAAAACTTAGTGCTTATCTACTTTTAAGCTAAGTTCTTCTTAAAAGCGCTAGAGGATATTAGCTTAAAAAATTTAGTATTTTATTTTTTTTAGTATTTTGTTATGTGTAGACAGTTTTTTCTATTATTAGAGAAGTATAATTAGTTAAGGAAACTTCAAACAAGATTAGCATAAAAGGCGTTCTTTTTTAACTTTTATACTATAGGCTAAAAGTCAGGAATTGATTATATAATATAGTTATAATGTTTATTAATGTATTTATTAATTTATTCTTTAGCAGCATTTTTTAGCATACTGTTTAGATTCTTATAGAAAAGAGGATTATTCTATTTAGCTTAACTTATAAGAGCCTTCTCGATTTAGGATTTATACTTAATATGCACATCTATAGAGAACAGCTAGTTAATTCCTCTAAACTTGTAAGGATAACTAAAAAAAGTGTAAAAGGTAGTAGTAAAGTTGCAGTAAGCCTTATAAATTTTTTTATAAGTTTTTATAGCAGGCACCTTTATTATACTATTTTAGACTATAACAAACTAGAGAAGCATAGTGCAGCGGTTATAAGTAGTTAGCCTAGTAAATTTATAAAGTAGAAAAGGTAATAAAATTCAAGCTTGTTCTTTCTTGTAGATTTGCTTTGTTAATTTAGCGTTAAAAACTACTTTTAATATATTTTCCAGCTAGTTAGTCTTGTCTTCCTATTCTTTAATAAGACTATTTAATAATTTAAGACCTGTATTCTTATACTACTGTAGGTACGCTAGCACATACTTATAGAATCCTAGTAGCATTTCTTATAGTTATTTTTATTCTTATTGTTAGATAAGACACTGCTTTAAATTATCTCTATACTAAGGCCTTCTGTTATTGTACGCTTAAGGTTAAGGTTAATATGCTTAAAGTATATTTAGTTACTTTTTTTTTAGCAAATTTGATATAGTAAAAGCAGAAAATTTAAATATGTTTCTTATAAAGCATTATATATTATAACTAGCATTTTAAGTTTTTGTGTACAGCTTATTAAATAAGCAAGTAGTATATATTAAGTAACCACCTAAAGTTTAGTTTTCTATTTATATATTATAAATAGGACTTATATATCTTAAAAGTTTTTGTAATAATATTTTCTAGATTACTACACTGTTGTAGCTATATGCAGGTATCAGTAACAATGCTTCCTGTGTGTTAAAATTCCTCTACCTATAGTAAAAACTCTTTAGTTTTAATAATCTTATTCTAAGTAGAGATAGAGTAGAGGTTAAGTTAAGATAGTTAATATTAGTAGCTTAGCAGATCCTTATCTTGCTTAGTAAATTAATATTTACTAGTAAAGAGCTTTAAAATAACAGAATTAGATTAAAATTCCTGCTAACAGCTAGGCTGGTAAAAATGCTGACATCGCTGCGAGTTTTGGAGATATTAAGCTAAGAATTTTACAGCCTATTTATTAGGGCATATTTTACCTTATATACAAATTTCACGTATAAATCTCTTGTCTTCATGGCGATGCGGAGGTGCGAAGGTTTAGGTGTTCTGATTAGTCAGACCCAACTGTCAGCATTTTTACCAGCCTACTAACAGCTATGTTTTATATCTAGTAAGAGTAGACACTTATTAAGTATATTAAAAAGTATAGCTCTTTTAAATAAACCTATAATACTTACAGCTATGCGCTTATAAAGAAAGTATACTTAATTATATAATAAGTTATTAAAGTTATGTAGTTTTCTAATATTAACTTCTTAATACTATCTCTTAAAAACTTTAATATAAATAAGATCTATAATTAGCTTCTTTGCGTAGGCACGCTTAAGTAGCTTAAAAAACGCTAAAGTAAAATTTATGTAGTAGCATCCTGCTCTAAGAATCTTAGTCTTTTAGTCTATTATATTAGGCTCTTTATCTACGTAAGTAGTATTATTAAGCTTAGTGTCTAGTTATATAGCTACTTGTTAGTATACTAGTGTTGCCTTTAGAGCACAAGAGCTTAGTAAAAGCAGCAGAGCAGGAACTAGTTAGTTACTAGTCCTAGCCTTTACACATTCTACCTAGATCTTAGCAGCATTACGCTCTTATTATATAATACTCTTTCTACTTATAAGTTCAAATGCCTTAACTATTATATAATTATTAGCTTTGCTTTTTACTAATATATCTAAGAATCGCCTTAGTTGCTTAGTTATAATTAGTAGACTACAACTTCCTAGAGTGCGGGTCTTAGATGCTATAAAGTTACTATAGTAATTAATAAGTTAAGCTTTAAACAAAGTCTATCTAAATTTTACAGCTATTAGAATAAGCACTTTATATATTAAATACACCTACACTTCTATTACTTTATAGTAATTTATGTCTTTAAGAAATTACGAAAAGTAGAGTTAATTAGTTTTAAAGTCTTTTAATAGAGCTATATACTTAAAAATCTTTTACTAAAAAGTATAGTAGAGATTACTATTCCCTTTGTTGTTCTTAACCCTAGCGTTAGGGCGTAGTTTCTGCGCGCTATAAGTTACGTTGTTCTTCTTAACCTTTATAGCTACAACAATCTTACACAGGTTTTCTTTTTACTATTTACTAATATCTAAAAGTAGTTATTTGCTATAAAAGCTATTTTGTACAGCAAAAGCATAAATGTCCTTATATAGTTGCTTAACAGTCACTTAGTCTGCTAGCAATATATAGCATTCTTTTTCTTAGTTCTTTGTATTAAGACAGTGTAGTACTACTATGTTAAAGAAGTAGGCAGTATTCTTAAGATCTATGCGTTGTAGTACAAAAGCTATATTTATAGATTTTTAGTAGTTAAGTAAAGTATAGAGTATATAAATACAAATATATTCTTTAACAAATCTTATTACTAGCTTCTTTACTATTAAAACTATATCACTTAGTTTCTTAGCCATCCTGTCTCGCGACAAAATGCTGCACTAATAATTAGATAGTCTTCCTAGCAATCTTTAACACTACTATATTTATTTATAAGTTCTAGGAGTCGAGTATAAAGAATGCCTACTCCTAGAACAACTTTAGAAATAAAATTTAATTAGTATAAAGCACTATTAAACTATTAATTCATAATAATGCGCTGTTGCTATAGAGTGTTTAAAAAGATCTTATCTACTAAAGTTTAAATATTAGTAACTTTAATACTATTACTAAGTTTTACAAGCTTTACTACTTTGTCTTAACACTAAACAACTTTAAAGGTGTAGTCTATAATATAGTCTTCTTTTTTTACACTTACTCCTAGGGCTGGCGTTCACTATTGTTAAGCAGCTACCTCCGTCAGTTAAAAAGGAGCTAGTAGCAATAGTCCTTATAGTAGTTAAGTTAGTGCAGAGGTTAGAATATAACTATAGTTAAGACATCTTTAATACGTCTAGTGTTATAGATGTTAAGGTTACAACAAGGACTGTAAAAGGCTAGTTTAGCTAGTACACTATATACACTGCGCATATTAATAGTCTAAGTATAGTAAAAGTATATTACTTTAGTAATCTCTTCTTACGCAAATACAACCTTAGCAAAAAAACTAAAGAGTAGCTTTACAAGGAGCAAAGGCGTGTTAAAACAGCTATTAAGTAGCTAGAACAAACTAACAAGCAAGAGGATTTTATAAGTTACTTTTAGAAATAGAAGAGCTATGCATAAATAGTAATGCTGTTGTTGTTTATTTACATCTAAGAATAGGCACTAAACGCCGCGACTGCAATACCGCCAAGATAGCAACAGGACAATAGAAGTTGCAGTTAGCAGTAAATAGTTAGCAGTAAATAGTTATTAGTTAAGAGAGTTAGTTAGAGAGATATCGCGCATCTTTGTTTCTATTTAAACATGCGACACACTAATTGCGTGCCGGTAATGCTAAACAAGAGGGCATGTTGTTAGCAATAAATCTTTTTTTACCAAAAAGGTGTCTACAAAATGTGTGGTCACATCAAAAGGTTGTCTCAAAAGGCCGAAGCTAGTTTAGTAAGTATACCTATATATTTATTAGTAATCTTCCTAATATAAGCAATGCTATAAGTGCTAGAATTAGCAATATCTATTGCTAGTAAAAAAGCAATAGCAAGTAAGCTAATAGTAGCTAGCTATGCATAAGTAATAATTTGCTTAAAGTTTTGTAGGCTGTCTGTTTTAGTAAAAAAAAACAGTTAGGCTAAGAAAGTTATACTTATTCTAGAAAGTAGGCTGGTAAAAATGCTGACAGTTGGGTCTGACTAATCAGAACACCAAAACCTTCGCACCTTCGCATCCCCACGAATACAAGAGATATATACGTGAAATTTGTATATAAGGTATATATGCCCTAATAATTAGGCTGTAAAATTCTTAGCTTAATATCTCCAAAACTCGGAGCGATGCGCAGGTGCAAAGGTTTTGGTGTTCTGATTAGTTAGACCCAACTGTCAGCATTTTTACCAGCCTACTAGAAAGTGTTAATTGTATTAATCTTACAACGTTTTTACAACAGCGGCTGCTCTACATACTATAGTACGCCTTAGTACTACGATGTTAAGACGTGTCTTGTTATATAACTTTGTTAAAACTCTTTAAGAGCTAGAAAGTTAGCGCTAATACTGTTGCTGTTTGTAAGGTGCTAAAGGTCTAATATTAGAAGATGTAAGATAATAGCACCTTCTTAGTATTAAGCCGTAAGTAATACGTTCTACATGCTCTCTGTGTCCCCTACTACTAATAGTAGAAGCTAGAGCTTGTAAAGCCTTTTGTTTTTAGAGAATTTGCTAGCGTTAAGTAAATATAGCCTTTAGGCTTAGAAGTTGTTACTGTATACTTGTGGCGATTTAGCTAAGCTAACTAACGCCACTCCTTCTAGTAAAAGAACCTGTAATAGTAGACCTCTACTAGTTACTATATAAAATAATATATTTCTTAAGCTAGTTTTACGCAACACGAGGCTTAAGGTCGCAGCTAGTAATAGCGCTGCAAGTTATAGAACGCGTTATGCTGTCTATAGAATAGTGCTAATAATAAATTGTTATTAGTAGCTCTTACTTATCTTTATTCTACTAGTGTAGTAGGCCTTGTTTAAGTTTTTGTAGTGCTACTAATAACTTAAGATTACTGAGCTTAGTACGTTATAGTACAACGTTATCTATATTGCGGAGAGTTAATACGCTAGGTTCTTTGTACTCACGGCCTAGGTAGCGTCCTGCCTATAGTAGAAGGATAGCTCGCTGTTTTAATATTAAGAAGACTAGTAGTTATAGGCTAATCTGTAAAAGATAAGCAAGAGTTTAATTATAATAGTGTGCTTCTAGGTATATAATTATAAGGTATCTAAAGGAGATATTAAGTTAATGTTGCCTTCTAGCTTGTTTCTAGTTTCCTAGCCTAAAGAGACTTTCCCTTAAAAAAGGCGCTTATTCTTGCTTATTGTTATTACTATTACGCCTGCTAGCTAAAGGCGCTTGTATCTTAGCTTCTACTAAATTATGCAGCTTTTATAGTGCTGTAGTAGTTATAGTTTCTGCTACTAGTTCTTAGCGCATTAAGCTAGCGCTTGCTGCCTTTTATATATATCTTGCTACTGTAAAACTATAAAAGGTTGTTGCTTTAAAAGTTGTTAGTTATAGATAACTAAGTAAGCTAGCTTGTTTAATTGCAATATACAAAGCTTAAAATTAGTTAAAGTTGAAAAAGAAAAGTAATAGTCTGCCTAAAGAGCTTTTTGTCTTTAAAGCAATTAAGTTAACGTGCACAAAACTGTTAGAATTACTTTTAATTGCTAAAGAAGCTTGCTAAAGAGTATATGTTGTAACTTAAACGTAGAGTTGCGTATAGAGGTATAACAAATCTATAGAATCTAGGTGCTCCTAGTACACCTAGAATTTTCAAGGCAAGCAACTAACATTTGCGTACAACATAAGAAATTTGTAAATAAGTAGCTAAAGGCAAAAGTAGACACTAATAGCGTAGTATTCCCTCTTTTTTCTTAGAACGTAGGCTGTCTAGCAACCTACTAGTTGCTTGTTGTAGTAGTGTTAGAGTTAAAGTCTAAGCTTCTAAAATCTTGCATGTATGTACAACGCTCTTCTTCTATAAAACGTTTAGTAATAATAACTTAAGAATAAAGATTATCTATTGTTATAGGAGGTAGAGGTAGTTGTGACCTAGTAGGTGGCTTAGGTAAGTCTAGAGAGATAAGAACATTTACTATCAGGCTAGTTTATTTCTAATACTTAGCATTTTATAGCTTTATACTTTCTTGATTTTTCTTTATAATATCTTGTATATATTATTATTAAAAAAGCTATAATTGCTAACTAAGTGTTGTGTACAGAAAGCGTGTACTATTAAAGTCTTCTAGGCAGTAAGTCTCTCTGTTAGGTTTAGCATTATAAATGTAATATAGCCTTAACTATCTTGTATCTAGCTTGTAGTCTTAAGACATATTAATTTCTTAAACTAAGTTCTAAAGAAAAACTAGATCTTCTAGCATTATAACTTTATGTTGTATTTTTTTAGTATTATCTTAGTATTCTTTCTTAGCGGCTCTTATGCAGTTAGTACAAGCAACAGTATTTGTAGGAAACTAATCTTTAAGATCTAGCTGCATTGCCTATATAGCAAGTAACTATACATAGTCTTTTACTTCTTTAAATAAAATTATTTGCTATATAAGCAGCGCAAGCTTAATAGAAAGCACTAAGTTTTATCTTATTACTAGTTAGTATAGCAAGTAGCCTGTCTACTCCTGTATACAGATTCTATCTATAAGAAGAACTGTTAGTAAGTTCTTAACTTAAACTCCTAGTAACTTTGTAAAGGCATTTATAATGAGCTTATACTTTTTTTAATCTTTCTTATAGCTTAAAGATTATGTCTAAATAATAAAACATAGTATATTTTGTATGTCTTTAATAAATATACAACTACTTTAGCAAAGTTAAGTCCTTTATTAACTATAAGTTTACGTGCGGTGCTCTATTTACATATGATATCCTTATATATAAACTCTATAATTGTCTTTAACTAGTTGTTTAATAATGTTTTTGCTTTAGGCTAACTGCTAAAATAGTCTCTTGTAATTACAAGAAACTTCTTCCTAAAGCATTAAGGCATATATACTATATTAATAGCAACAGTTTCCTAAATAGCAAAACTGTTAGTATAAGTAAGCATATTAACATTTCTTTTAAAAGATTATAGTTATTAGTCTAGACAAGTTGCTAACTTTTTTTGCACTTACTAATACGTTCTTTTCTACTAGTATTGCTGTGCGAGTATAGAATATACTGCATTAACTCCTTTCTGTCTAATCTAGGTATGCACGTTTTATACTACAGCTATTCTTAAATTTATATTATCTACGACTTGTTAGATTGTAATGTTCCTTAATATCGTCCTAAAGAGTATGCTATCTTATATAAAGAAGTTTAATGCTTATTTTTTCTACGCTTATAAATCCTGTAGTTCTATTCCCTTAAAAGTCTTAAAGTTTACTAAAAACAAGGCATATTACTCTAATTCTTTAGAGAACTCTTGGCAAAGTACTTTAGCTTGTCCTAACAGTACTAGCGCATTTACATTTTTAATTATATAGTTAATAAACTTTTCTAATTCCTCTTTAAGTTTAAAAAGAGGCTCCTAATTATTAGCTATTAGATACCTAGATAATGTATCTGCAACAACATTCTTGTTTTTTAGTATATACTTAATATTAAAATTCTACAAAAGGATTGTCAATATCTATCTATTTATAACTAATCCTAGATTATTAGTTAATAAATAATTTAGTTAAGCAATAAAAGTTACAGCGTTAGTCTCTATAGTAAAGTAAATACTATAATAATAAGTACAAAACTTTTTAAATGCCTACAGTACAGCTTTATATTCTAACTTAGTAGAGTGCTATTACTTTTTTTGTGCTAACTAAAGTGTGCTTCTAAACTAAACTAGGTGTTATTTCTTATTTTTTCTAAGTTGCTCTATGCAAGCCCCTGCACTATCTTAACTAGTATTAGCTTAGAGCAGAAAAGCTTAGACTACTAAGCAAAATTAGGGTTAAAAAATTTGCTGAAGGTACTAAAAAACAACACTAATTAAAACGTATTTAACAGCAATTGCTAGCCTATAGCTAGCAACAAGATTGCAATAAAAGTAGAGGAGGTAGAGGAGAGTAAGGACACGTACGTTACTGCAGCAGGAGCCTGCAATACTTTATTAAAGCTTTTTACCTACTACGTTTTACTTTTAGGATTCTTTACACTATATAGTACTATATATAAATAACTTACATACAAATAATATAATGCTTAAACTATTTTTTTCTTAATAGCTTATATTAAGTAAAGTTAGACTTTACTAGGTTACTATACAAGAAGCTATAGTAGTAGATTATAAAGCCTATATTTACTTTTGTTAAGCAGCCTCTTTAGTTAGTTAAAGAGGAGCTGTTAGCAGTTGCTCCTATAGTAATTAGGTAGACGTAGAGGTTAAATTCTGTTATTTATTAACACCTTATTAATGCGTCTAGTATTAAAAATATTAAAGTTACAATAGAGGTTGTAAAAGGCTTATTTAGCAGCAAGTTTATTAAATACGTTGCGCATGTGAATAGTTTAGGTGTAGTAATAGTATATTATCTTACTAATCTCCTCCTGCGTAAATGTAACTTTAGTAGAAAATCTTTATAGTAGCTCTATAAGGAGCAAAAGCGTGTTAAAACAGCTATTAAGCAGCTAGGACAAACTAACAAGTAGAAGGATTTTATAAGTTGCCTTTAGAAATAAGAGAGCTGTGCTTAAATAATAACGCTATTGTTGTATGTTTACATCTAAGTATAGGCGCATGCTGAAAACGCCGCAACTGTAATACTGCTAGAATAGCAACAGAGACAATAGAAGTTGCAGTTATTAGTAAATAGTTATTAGTTAAGATAGTTAGTTGGAGGGATATCGCGCATCTTTGTTTCCGTCTAAACATGCTAGAGCAACACACTAATTGCGTGCCGGCAATGCTGAACAAGGGGGCATGAGCCCGGATACTTGTTGTTAGCAATAAATTATTTTTTACCAAAAAGGTGTCTAAAAAATGTGTGGTCACATTAAAAGGTTGTCTTAAAAGGCTGAAGCTAGTATTAGTCATAAAGAATATTTTGTAGTTTTTAGTATTAGAGTAGTCTAAGTTTGCAAGTATAGGTACATTACATATTGCCTGTTTTAGCATGTATATTGCTATATCTTATATATCTTTTTATCTAAAAGGAGTTTCGTCTTATAGGAGTGTAAACAGAGGTTTAGCAATTTTAGTAAAGTTCTTTACCTATAATTAATAGTAAACGCATATACTTACAAATAATTGCACTTCCCTTTATTTTTTTATAGTAGCTAGTTTATAATCTTTTTAATTTTCTTCTAGTTAGGATAACAGCTTTAAGAACTAAGTTTATAGCCTACTACTTTAAGTCTTTCTATAAGGAAATAGCACTTCTTTCTTTAAATTGGTCTTTTAGCTTGTTTAATATTAGCTAGCACTCTGTCTAGATGCATAATATGCTAAAGAATATAACGTTATACTTTTAACATTAATTCTTTTCTACTATAATTAGTCTTTAGCCCTCTGCATGTAATATTATTAATAAATAGCATAGTATCTAGCTAGTAGTCTACTAAAATCTTTATTATAACTTATTAAAATGCTGCTATAAAGTTAGTAGCGCCTATAACTACTATGCATAACTATATAAGTCTAACTAGTGTCTAGAATACTGTTTTATCTCTGCTTTCTAGATGTAGTGTAATCTAGTTTTATTTTCAAAACACTTTTATAAGTAAGATAATTTTATATTATGTAAATCTTTTAGAGAATTTATTTACTATTACTAGTAGGTTTACATTTTATATAGTAACTACATTTATTTTTTGCACATTGCTAATCTATTAAACGCCTTTATTCTTCTTTAGTACTAAGTGCTATAAGCTACAATATTAACAATTAGATTATTTTTATGTTTCTTAATTTAGGCAGATATTAACTATATCTACTATCTACAACTCTAATATCTTTAGAATAGCAAAGCCTTACACATGCTAAGCTTTATGTAGTATTATCTGTATCTTGTATAGTAGGCATATATTAGAATAGATTCTTCCTAACTTCTTAAATTGCTATAAGAGAGCTCTTTCCCTGTTAAGGAGCATATATATAAGCATTTTCTTTTCCTTAAACTAGAAGTAGTCTCTTACATACAGTTTATTAATTTGTTCTTTAGTACGTCTTATTTCTTGTAGGAAAGCAGTATATTTTGGTTTAAACAGATAATTGTATAGTCTAGTGTTAGGATTACAAATGCTCTTTTAAAGAAGTTGTTGTCTTTTAGCCTTCTTCCTTCTAGTCTTCTTGTCTAAACTCTATTAGTATTTCCTACTAAAAGTTATTAACAGGTTAAACTTTCTTATTTATAGTTTTATATATAGTGTAAAGATTATAGCGTTGTTAGAAGCTATTAAACAATCTCTCTTTCAATTGTTGCTAGTTTAGCTTATACATAATTAAGAATTTGCTAAGACTATAGTTTACTATAAAGTTTTCTAATTACCTAACTGCGTGTGCAAAACTTAGTTTATTTAAACTATTTAATTATGTTTATTGTTATTTGTGTACAGCATGTTAAAATTGCTAGATCTAGCTATTAGATCTAACTATGTCGCTTTCTGTATGTATTTTACTACAGCTGCTTATAGCCTATTGTTTATTGCGCTAGTAATTATATATACTTATATATTACCTGCTGTTTCTCTGTCTAAATTGTTGTCAGAAGCTGTATTCTTAATTGTCTACGCAGGGTAACTTAGTAAAAGATTAGATATAATAAAGACTGCGTTCTTAGTGCTATCTTTAAAGAGAACTTAGCATATAATTTGTCTAAATATATTATACTGTATTGCTATCATTGCATATGCGCACCAAGGCTCTTCTAGAATTATAAATCTAGTAACATTAGCAACAATCCTAAATATAGTTTTAATAGAAACTGTCTTTATTTATATAAGAATATTAAATACTATGTTATTAAATAGATTATAAGTTCTATAAGCTAAAGTAATACTAAGAGATAGCTGTCCTAATTAGTATTTTATTATTTTAAATATATATTTAATGCCTGTGCAGCACTGGGTCTTAGGATATCTATTTATGCCTTAGTATTATTTTAGCACTTTAAGGAGTTTTTATTCATAATAACTTAGCATTCTAGTAAGTTTATTTAAGCAAAGACTTGTTTATTTATTTTAATAGACTTTTTAGACTTTCTTAGTAAGAATATTGTCTAACTTATTAATCTAAGAATTCCTTTTTTTATGCACTTTATGTTAAGTTTATGCATTTAATTAGTATATACTTATTATATCGCAACTTATGCTTGCAATAGTTAGTGCAATTAGTAAAATTTTATTAGCAGGGCGTTTTTAGCCCGTGCGCTAGACTAGCTAATTAGCAGTTGTAACAAATTCTAGATACGCTAAATTACACCTAGATTCTGTAATTTCTCTACTAGTTATAACTTTAAGCGTTCTTAAGCTATCTGCAACACTAACGTTGTTATATAAAAAGTTACGTAGTTATTTCTAAATGTTGTTTTACTTTACAAGGTTAGACACAGTAACCCCTTGTACTTTCTATCTAAGTAAGGTAGTCGCAATGCAGTTTAGCTAACTTTATATTAATTCTTTTAACTTAAAATTAAAAAGCATATTTATAAATTTTATAGCTTTTTTCTTTTATTCTTGCTGGAGGTGCTTTAGATTAGCTAACATGTTGTTATCTTACTAAAATAACTACAGCAGCCTAATAATTAAAAATATTATGTTATAAGGCTAACTTGCAAAAGGTATTGTACTTTATATTTTATTCAGAGGGTAGCTGCTTTTCACTTTTTTTGGAAACCCCATTTTGACTACAACAACAACCACCACCTTTGACACCTTAAAAATAAACATTTTATTCTATAATAACTGCATATCAATAAGCTACAAGTTAGAGATTTAAGTATTATTTGAAATTATTTAATTGCTTTTTTAGGTACTTGTATCTTTGCTTCGCTTTCCTTATTTCTTTATCTCTTTACCTTAGACATAATTAATATTTTAGTAGAAAAAAAGGCTTTTTCTCTTTAAGCGTGTAGCAGTATTTAACTTCGAGATATTGTGCAAAGCATTTTGTCCGTCTTCTAGTATAATCTTAGCAGCATTAATATTATTAAGCCTATTAACATATTTATGTATAGTAAAATTGTATAGTTATTTCTAAAACTATTAGAACTGCTATAGAACATTATTATAGTAACCTTAGCTTATTAAACTAGTTACTATATTTATAAAATATAGGCTTTACTCCTATACTTTAATGCTAGTTAAGAGTCTCTACTTGTAAACTTCTCTAGTATTACACTAGAGGCGGGTTAATTAAGTACGTTATTAGTAATATTATAGAATTCTTAGATCTTTGCTTTTAACTATAGCAAGACTTAAGTTAATAGTAGCTATCCTAGAATTTCCCCTAGACGTTTATTTAGTAGCCTAAAGTAGAAAGTTCCTTTCTTAGCCGCAGTATTTTAGTTAAAACTAACCTATCTTATTTATTTTAAGGCATAGTATAGTTCAAAATTCTAAAGCATGTGTTCTATAATATTATATATACAACAGTAGGTGTTTGTCTTTATGTTGTTTAAGTAGGTAGTACTTATCTTGCTTAGTAGCTCTTGTTTTACATCAGTAACAAAAAAACTATTATTTCTCTTACTTAGAAGTGTTGCGGATTCAATCACCTTTAGGTTAACTTCTACTAGCGTGCTTAATTTCTTGTGTGCTTTACTAATTTTAACTACTGCCTCTTTCACTTTATCTAGGGTAAATGTCACACACTAGTTAGATAACATAAAATACCGTATTTCTGTTTCTACGCCTTCTTGTTCTAACTAATAAACTTTATCTAGGCTAGTTATCTTTTTATAGTAGAATTCAAGAAAGAAATAGATCAAATCTAGTTTATAAGTACTCCAATTATTACTATTAAAGGCAGCAAGTATATAGTACATATCTAACTTTTTAACTAATTGTAGTAAACCTTAAAAAAAGAAAATACCTTCCTTTTCTTTAAGGATTTGCTTGTTCTTAATACATGCATCAGCAACAGAAGTGAAATAAGTATATTACTCTACTAGCTTTAGCTAGTTCTGTACACATTTATTAATATAAGCTTTAAAGTAAAAGCGTTTACTTATCTTCATAGCAGTATCTTTGTCTTTCTGCTACTTCTTTATATTTATTTATAACTTAGACTAATCTCTATTTATATATCTAGGTAAACGTTTTAAGATGCAAGAAAGTAATGAATCTTTATTAAAAGAATGTCTAGTAGAATAGAAACTTGCATAGCATTATAAATGCCTTTATTATTAGCTTGTCTATTAAAGTCTTCTAAGCATTTAGTAACATCTTTCTAAGTAAAAACTAAAGTACTATATCTTAGTTAAACTATAGACAACAGTAAGTTATGCATAGATATAACTCTAGTATTAATAACTAAGCTTAATAGTATTAATAGTAACTTAGGATTAGCAGCTGTAGGCCTAATAAAAGAAAGCGTTTTGCCTTCCTGTCCTTAACCTAACTTCTAATTCTTCTTTAACACTTATAGTATAATAGAACTCCTAGATGTTCTTTATTTAGATAGTTAACAGTAGTGTGTTATTAATATAGTAGACAAAGTTTAGTTGTTAAAAAAAACAAGCTATTCATTTTGAAATCTCTATAGTAAGTGCTTAATTAAAAGTAGTTATATATATCCTTGCTTTTTTTTTACCCTAATTTTTGCTAAGTAAGCTTTAATTTATACTTACACTATCTTAATTTTTAGTAACGTCTTTATTTTGCTAGACAAATACTTTAAATTATTATTTTAAATATATTTAGTTGCAAGCTTTTAGTCTTATTCTAATTTTTGCTAAATAAAACTTTTACTTTTTGTTATTAACGTATATAAGCCTGCCTCTATTTTGCTAGACAAGCTGCTATTTTTATTTTGCTAAGTAGACTTTAGATTAGCATTTAAATATATATAAGCCTGCCTTTATTTTACTAGACAAGTTGCTACCTCTACTTTACTATATAGACCTTAACTCTGTATTTAATAACGCATTCTATTATTATGTTAGTAAAGTTTGTTACTATTCTCTGTTGTTAGTGCTAACTTAGGTAATAGAGTCCTTGACGTAGTCTGTAGTAGAGGATAGTACTAACCTCTTAAAAGTATAACTAGTAGTAATTCTAAAAGTTCTAGCTTTTTTAAAGTTTTTATAAATTCTATTCTCTTGTAAGATTATTATATTGTTTTTACAATAATTACGTACTAGTTCCTTTGTGCACTAAGTAGTAGAGTATGTCTTTATAGGCTTTGCTATTTATAAAGGTGTTAGAGTATATAAAGACATACTGCTATAAGAGCAAGAGATTACTAGAGACTAGATTATGCAAGAATAGAGTTAATAAGATAATAATCTTATTGTAGTTTAAGTATAAAGACTATTAGTAGAAGAAGAAGCCCATTCTATAGTACAGTACAGGAGCTTAGCTGTGGAGTAAAGGAATAATGGATAGTGTCCCTTTTCGTGAGATATCGAATAGTTTATATACCTTAGACTCAGATGGTTGAGCGCTGACTCAGTGTGCAGTAGGGTATCACCCTGTGCACCGGCACACTATTTAAGACTTAAGATTTTCAACTACAAGATAATCTATAGTCTATAACTTATTTACTCTAAGTATGGATTCTATTATAATTAGCTAGCGCGTTAGTATATTTAAGACTCGATTGTTACATTAGTAATAAGTTGTTAGGCTTATATAAAAGAGGCTCCCTACTTTTAAAGATTAATCGGTTAGCTTCTTTAGGCAAGCGCATTGCTATTTAACTATTAAATGCTCTGCAATTAAATACGTCGTCGCCTCCTAGAGTCTTTAGTTTAGAAGTTAGTTCTGGGGTAGTAAGACTAGAATTTTGCTACTAATTTAAGTAAATTCCTAATAGTGCACTAGTCTTGTGTTTTATTTTTTTAGTGTCTTTGAATTTACTCTTAACATTATTAGGCAGGCCTTCTTTACTGCTTAAGATGGTAGATGTATTACTTTTAGGACTTTTAGTAGTTAGCTGCGTATTCTAATCTTCTTTTCTCTAAATAAGTAGAACTTCTAAGTCTATTTTAAGATGAACTATTTCGCCCTTATAAAGAGTTTTTAAATCTTAGTTACACAATTTCTTAGTAGCTTAATCTAATAATTCTATTATAAAATTGTCGTTTGTTAAAAATTATACTATAAGTAGTAATTATCTCATCAAAGGTTAGTACCTTTATGTAGTATATATAATAAGCCTGATAACTAACTAACAAACTAATATAGCTGCAAGAATTAACTTCAAATTTTTAATAATTATGCCTAGCTGTCTTCTTCTTGTTTAGAAAAGATAGGCTCGGCAGCTGCAGGCATAAATTCTACTCTAGTCTACCCGTAAATTAGCAGTCTAGTGTTTAATCTTGGTTAGTTAATAATATACGGGTGTTGGAGTGTATGAAGACATACTGCTACGAGGGCAAGAAATCACTAGATACTAAATCATGCGAGAACAAGGTTGGTAAGATAATAATCTTATTGTAGGTTGAGTATAAAAGACTCTTAGTAGAAGGAGACGCCAATTTAATAGTATAATACAGGAGCTTAGCTTTTAAGTAAACAGATAATAGATAGTGCCCTCTTTCTGTAATACACAGAAGAGGCTATATACCTGAAAATTACGTGGTTAAGCACTGACCTAGTGTGCAGTAGGGTATCACCCTATGCACTAGCACAAACCTCCCCTTTCTGCAAGCTTAGCCTTATTAAGCTTATTATTCTGCAGAAAGAAAAAGGAAGAATACCAACAGAACAAAGGAAATGAAAAAAAAGAAAAAAAAAGAAAATATAACGAAATTACTTAGGTTGCCGCCTAGTATCAACAGATCTTATATCTATGTGGTGGCCACAGAATCTAGGTGTCTAAAGAGCATCTGGATTCTGTAGGCTTTGCAGTTCTCTTACTACACACCTAACAAGAGCTTATTTCTATTATATTTATATTACTTACTTCTTTAAACGTCTACTCTAACAAGGTTCTTAAGTAGTAGCAGTTGAAGTGCTTAGTCTAGGCGCAGGTGTAGTAGCAGTAGTGGCAGAAGCTTAATTCTTAGATATTAATTAAAGGCAACTATAGCAAGGCTATTTAGTAAGAGTTGTTAATACTAAGACGTTATCTAAGATAAATATACTAGATTAAGAGAGTACACGAGGAAGGCGCTGTGTAGAAAAGAGCATAATAGGATCCTTGCTCTTCTAGAAAACTTAGCGCTTATCTGCTTTCAGGCTAAGCTCTTCTTAAAGACGCTATAGAGAATTAGCTTAAAAGAAATTAGCGTTCTACTAATCCTAGTTTTTTGTTGTGTGCGGAGGGTTCTTTCTATTAGTAGAGAAGTATAATTAGTTAAGAATACCTTAGGCAAGATCTACACAAAAAGCGTTTATTTTTAACTTTTATACTATAGGCTATAAGTTAATAATTTGCTATAAAACATAATTATAATATTTTTTAATATAATTATTGAATTATTTCTTGTTAGAGTTTTATAGCATGTTATGCAGTTCTTTGTAGACAAAAGAGTTTTTTTACTTAGCCTATCTAATTAGAGCTCTCTAGATCTAAGACATATAATTAATATAAACGTTAGTAAAGAATAGCTGGTTAATTTCTTTAAACTTGTTAGGATAACTAGAGAGAGTGCAAGAAGTAGTAGTAAGATTACAGTACACTTTACAAATCTCTGTATACGTTCTTATAACAGGCACCTCTATTACATTATCTTAAACTATAACAGACTAGAAGATAACTGTATAGCAATTATAAGTAGTGAATTTAATAGACTTATAAGGTAGAAGGGATAATAAAATTGAAACTTGTTTCATTTTATAAATTTGCTTTATCTACTAAAAGTTAGGAACTGCCTTTTATATATTCTCTATCTAGTTAGGTTTGTTTTTTTATTCTTTAATAAGAGTATTCGAAAATTTAATGCCTGCGTGCTTATGCTAGCGCAGTTACTCTAGCACATGCTTATAGAACTTTAGTAGCATTTTAGTATAGTTGTTCTTATCTTTATTATTAAACAAAACACTAACTTTAATTATAGTAGCACTAAGACCTACTTCTATTATACCTTTAAGGTTTAAGTTGAATTACTCAAAGTAAGATTAGTTGCCCTTCCTAGCGCATTAAGTATAGTAAGGGTAGGAAATTGAAGTATGTTTCTTGCAGAGCATTGCGTATCATAACTCGTATTTTAGGTTAATACGTATAGCCTATTAAATAAGCAAGTTGTACATATTAAGCAACTGTTTCAGCTTTAGCTTTCTATTTATCTATTACAAGTAGAAGAAATACATATCAAAAGTATTTATTATAATGTTCTCTATTTGTCTATTTTTAAAGAGCTATATTTAGGCCTTAGTAATAATGCTGTTAATATATTAGAGTTTCTTTGCCAGTAGTTAGAACTCTAGAGTGTTAATAACCTTATTCTACGTAGAGAGAGGGTAAAGATTAATTTAAGAGGGTCAATATTAGTAGCTTAACAAATAATTATCTTACTTAGCTAGGCAATACTTGCTAGTAAGGAGCTTAAAAATAACTAAGTCTAATTAGAATCTGTGCTAGCAGCTCTGTTCTTTATATAGTAAGAGTAAACAAATATTAAGTATATTAAAAAGGCATAGCCCTCTTAAATAGACTTATAACACTTACAGTAGTGCACTTATGAATAAAATATACTTACTTATATAATAAGCTATAAGAAATAGATAATTGTCTAATATTAACCTTATATTACTAGCCATTAATAACTTTAACGCAACTAAAACTAGTAATTAGCTTCTTTGCATAGGCTTGCTTAACTAGTTTAAGTAATGTAGAAGTAGGATTTATGTAATAATACTTTGCCTAGAAGATCTCTTGTTTCTAAATGTAGGTTTTTAGCTCCTTGTCTATATAAAAAGTATTATTAAGCTTAGTATCTAGTTGTGTAGCTGCCTATTAGTAGGCTAGTGTTGCCTTTAGAGCACGAGAGCTTACTAGAGGTAGTAGAGCAGGAACTTATTAGTTACTAGTCTTAGCCCTAACTTGTTTTGCCTATATATTATCAGCATCGCGCTGTTATTATATAATAGTTATTTTATTTATAAGCTTATATTATCCAACTATTATTCATTTATCTTTAATCTAGCTAGTAGACATTTCTAAAAATTGCCTTAGGTTCTTAGGTGTAACTAATAAGCTGTAACTCTTTAGGGTGCAAGTCTTAAATGCTATAAAGTTACTATAGCAATTAATAGATTAAGCTTTATTTAATTTTTTTTCTAGTTTAGCAGAAATAAGAATAAGTTAACTATATATTAAATGCGTCTTTATGCTACGAGGCTTAAACTTATTACCTAAGGTGTTTTGTATAAAATAGTGCTAGCTAGTTTTAGAGTTGTTAAATTTATGTATGTACTTTAAGATTTTTTGCCAGAAAGTATAAGAGTATTGTCTTTTCTTTTGTTATTCTTAGGCTTAGAGTTAGGGAGTAGCTTCTATGCGCTGTAAATTATATTATTCTTCTTAACATCTGCTGCTGTAGTAATGTTAAGCAGTTCCTTTACCTCTTGTTTATTAATATTCAAAGGCAGTTCCTAGCTATATAGATTGTTTTATGCTATAAACGCACAAATATCCTTGCACAGTAGATATATTATTACTTACTTAGCTAGCAATATATATTACTTTATACTTTAGTTCTTTAAGTTAATATAATCTACTACTGCAGCGTTAAGGGAGTAAGTAGTATCCTTAGACTCTATGCGCTTTAGTACAAAGGCTATATTTCATGATTTTTAGTAGTTAATTAGCGTGCAAGGCATATAAATACTAACGCATTATTAAATAAATTTTAGCGCTAGGTTGTTTACTACTAAAATGGCACTACCTATTTCTCAGCTCTTGTATTCCGCAACAAAGATGCTGCGCTAATAATAATATAATATTCCTAGAAACTTTTAACACTACTATGTGGTCTATAAGCCTTAAAAGCTAAGCACAAAGGTTGCCTACTCCTAAAATATCTTCAAGAATTAAGTTGAAAGAGTATAAAGCGCTGTGAAATTACTAGTCTCGAATAATGCGCTATTACCTTAGAGCGTTTAATAGGATCTTGTCTACTAAGGTCTGAATGCTAGTAACTTTAATGCTGTTGCTGAGTCTCGTAAGCTTTGGTATTTTATCTTAATGCTAGACGACTTTAGGGGTGTAGTCCGCAACATAGTTTTTTTTTCTAGTACTAACTTTTATGTCCCTAAAGACCTTTGATAGTCCTGGTATCTAAGGTAGTTGCTGCTATAGCTGCTTGCCTTTATTATTGTCTTTAAAGGTAAATACCTTAATAAAAGGTAATAGTGTTAGTATAGAAAAAGAGTAGAATAGTTAGCAGGGTTGTAGTTTAACTTGATGTGTAGTAGCGGTATCCTACTAGCGGGCAGGTAAAGGTAAAGGTAAACAGGGTCTATGTTGCGCTAAAATAAGCAGGCTTCGCAATAGGAATAGTTGTTCTGTTTAGCTTTTACATTAAGGGTGCGCGAAATCAGGGATACTATTAGTGTAGTAGTAAGGTAATTTTGTAGACACCTTTTTAGTAAAAAAAGATTTATTGCTAACAACAGGTATCCGGGCTCATGTAAGCCCCCTTGTTCGGCATTGCCGGCACGCAATTAGTGTGTCGTATGTTTAGACAGAAACAAAGATGTGCGATATCCCTCCAACTAACTATCTCGACTAATAACTATTTACTGCTAACTGCAACTTCTATTGTCCTGTCGCTATCCTCGCAGTATTGCAGTTGCGGCGTTTAGTGCCTATTCTTAGATATAAATAAACAATAACAGCATTACTATCTATGTAGGCTAGTAAATAGGTATAGGTTAGGTTGTGGTTGGGGTCTGACGTAAGCTAACCCAACCCTAACCCAACCTATACCTAAGCTATTTACGCTAAACGTGGGTATAGGTTAGATTAGGGTCGCACAGACTAGTAGTTGTAGTTATAGTTAGGTCACATAGACTAGTAGTTGTAGTTGTAACTACGCGCATAGACTGTGGGTATAAGTTAAGTTATAGTTAAGCTATAGAAGAAAGTAGTTAAGTTGTAGTCACGTGCTATTTATAGTAATAAATAGCTTTAAAAATTAAGGTAAGATTAGGTAAAATAAAAAAAAGTAAGCTAAATAAGCACTAATTTAATTACAACCTTGGCTTAGCTATTACTACACTTAGTAGTTAAGTTATAGTTCTTAACATAGTTAGTTATTATAGTGTAATAAGTAACTAAGAAAGCATATCTATTCTAGTATATTTTAAAAAAACTCTAACTACTTACTAAACAATCTTTTTATAAAAAGCTAGTAAAAAATAAAGTTAGTTTTAAACTTCTTATAGTATTTAACAGCTTTTTTTTTTATTTTTAGCTTTAATAGGAACTTTCTTTATGTAATAAGAATATAAGTTAAAGTTTGTGTTTATTGGTTAGTTTGAAAATAAAAAATAAAATAGTAGTAATAATACTTTAAAAATAACTTACTTAGAACACTCTCACTAATTCTTAAAGGGCATACATTGCTTTTTCCTAAAAGCGTAAATTAAAGTAATAAATATATTCAATTCTGTAAGCTAGACAACTAAATAAAAGTTTATATAGTAAATTTTTAGTAAATTTTTATTACTTTTTAATTTTTCTTAGCGTAATAGCTATACGCTAATAGTGTTTGACTATAATAAAATACTGTAATAACTTACTGCCGAGCTTATATTAATTTTTTTTCTGAATAGCCTTAACTTTTGTAAGTAATATTATTAGCTTTTAAATAGCTTTAGCTTATAAATTCTTTATAGGTGCCTTGCTACTAGTTAAAACTTACGTAGTTTGCTTAGTACACGCTATTATAATAGCTATATAGTTGTTAAAACTTATAGTAAGCGTATAAAATTATTATGAAATTTTTTTGGAAGCAATAAGGTATGTAAGTAAATATAATAAAAAGCTGTTATAATGCGAAGTGCTAGGGTGTATAATTAGTAGGCAGTAATGAGTGGTAGGAGTATTTATATATAGCAAAGATTTTAAGTTTTGGTTAGCTTTAGTAAAGGCGCATAGGCTACAGTAGCTATAATATAGTAATATTTCTAAGTTTTACACTTACTATTTAATAGCTTCAGCTAAGATTAATTAATTATAGGTAATGATTACGTTTGTTGTAATAATAAGAATTAAAGAAGAGCTAAGTATTAGTACTAAAGGCCTAGTTCTGCGTATTCTAATTTTAGTGCTACTAAGTTGAAACATAATAAATAGAAGAAGCTTATAAATCTATTTTACATTGCTATAAGTTATAGCGCATAACAGTTGATAAAGAGCTATAAATATAAAAAAGATATTTTCATAATATACTTGCGTAACGCGGCGAAGCTAGTTTAAAAAAAAGTTGCTTTACAAATTTAAAAGTCTTAACAAAGAAATAGTTGAGCTTTCGTTTTTAAGCTGTTATATACAAAGGTTAAGTGGCTTAACTTAATTTTAAGAGTAAAGCCTTATAAAACGCATATATGGCTAATTATGCTGCAATATCCTAATAAAGAAAAAAATATAGAAAGCAAAGAATAATATAAGAATATAAGTGTAGAAAGGCGCAAGGAAATATTAAAAGCAGCATAGAAAGTGCTTAACTAAAAGTAATATAATACCCAGAAAAGTAGTAAGTTATTATAGTTCTTTATTATAGAGTTGTGCTTATATGTATAAGTAAGTAGGTATAGATAACTCTTAATTAAACTTATATAAAATAGAAAGCCGTATACTATAAAGTTAATATAAAGTAACACGCAAGAGTTCTAGACTATGCAGTATAAGCAATAAAGAGCTTAAATAATAGTAGCTAAAGTTGTATATATACTTAAATTTATAGCTTTAGTAGTGTTTTTCAAAAGATTTTATATTGCATCTATAATAATAGATTGGCAAATTTTTGCAATAATATTTTTTAAAGCAAATGAGCTAAAAAGTAATAGCAAGCCTTTGTTTAAAGTACAAGTCTAGAGAAGTTAGCTATTACTATAAATAACGGTTAGAAGTAAGTATTAACCGATTCTTTTATTACGTAGACTAACTAGTATAAAATTTTCAAGCCTCTGCTAGTGTATGAGTCCTTAATATTTAGCGACAATACTATTTTGCGCAGCAACAAGCTATAACGTGTTTCATAAGCGAGTCGCCAACGCGAAATCACCGCAAAATTTCAAAAGAACAGGTGTCTGTTTCTCAACAACCACGAGGTAGAATTCTCCAAAAATATAACACAATCGCTGCACTCATGTAAAAGGAAAGCTGTGAAGTTTTAAAGAAATTCTATTAGGTAGTTGTAGAGATAGACTACTTACACCCCTGTAAAACTACAAAACTCAGTATATCTCGCTTAATATTAAAGCTAGAGTTTTTATATCTTAACAGCTTGTTCTTTATATAGATGCAGCAATTGTATTGAATTTTTAGAGAATTCTACCTTGTTACACCTGTTTTTTTGAAATTTTGCGGTGATTTCGCGTTGGCGACTCGCTTGGGTTGGCGACTCGCTTATGAAACACGTTATATTAAAGACATAATAGCGATAAATGCAAGGAAGAAGTTAATAATAATCCTAATATTAATGCGTACTATAATTAATGTAAGGCTAAGTATAAGACTAAGAAGTAGTAGCAGGAACTACAAGCTAAAGTTATGAATAGAAACAAAGATAAAAATATAGATTTTAGCAATTCTTCAGACTTTAGAGGCTTTTTAGAGTAACTATAGTTGTATCTTTGCACTAAGATATTAGCTTTTATTATGTCACGGATGGTTGTGTAATAGCTGGTTCCGCCAAGTTCGCTTATCATTAGCTTCCCCACCGGCAATTGTGCTTATAAGCTGCTCCTTACCTGCGAGGAGACCTGCAGGTATTATTGCTTGAAATATACACACGTTATCATTTCGGAGCTATCTCTCACTATCTTCTGTGGTGTGAAGCAAGTACTATTGCCTAAAGCTATCCCTTACAAGTTAGCATTTATTATAGCTTATTAATATAACTTTTATAACGTAAAAATAATTACATAATTTTATGACTATACTACTTTTATAATCTTGTACTCTAAATTAATAAAGTCTTTTTAAGAAGCGCCTAACATAGTACGTAATCAGAGAAACAAGTTAGTCTTAATATAGCGAAACACACGTCCAATAAAAGTAGAGCAGACATTTGTGCACTACATATTAGCATTTATAATAATTTATAATAGGTTTTTTTTGACATTTTTAAAATAAACACTATTTTCATACACATTATTATAGCTAAACACATTATAATCTTTTATTAAATCTTTACTATTTCTAAATAAGTAGACACTAGGTTATTTAAGAAAAATGGCAGAAGAGGTTAGATTTATTAATATACTTACCTAAAGATACCATATAGGAGGGAGGAGAAATTAAGATTATGACTAATTAAAATAAATAGTAGAGTATAACTAGCTAGGCCTAAATTCTAGACAGGAAATCTCCTTGCTAGAACTAGACTACCTGCACTAGTAGCATTTAGTTAAAGTTTAAAGAAGCTGCCTATATTGCAACTAGCTGCCTTTATGTATTCTATCTTAACTGCGGCATAATTCTGCAACACCTAAGGCTAACAAAAATAAAGACTAAACATCTTATTTATTTTTAAGGTGCCAAAGGTGGTAGTGTGCCGGTGCACAGGGTGATACCCGACTGCACACTGGGTCAGTGCTCAACCACCTGATCCTAAGGTATATAACTCATTCAGTATCCCACGGAAAGGGGCACCACTGATCATTCGTTTACTCCACAGCTCAGCTACTGCAATGTACTATAGAATGGGCGTCTTCTTCTACCGATAGTCTTTACACCCAACCCACAATAAGATTATTATCTTGCCAACCTTGCTCTTGCATGATCTAGCTACTGGTGATCTCTTGCCCTCGTAGCAGTATGTCTTCATACACTCCAACACCCGACCAGTAGTTGTTGTTGTAGTCAAAATAGGGTACCAAAAAAAGTAAAAAGCAGCTACCCTCTATTAATTAGTTACAAAAGTCAAAGAAAAAGATTAGGTGTAGTTAATAAGATTAAAACAGTAGGTAGATAAAGTCCACGCGCTAAGCGTCTTAGACTACTAAGTAAAAATTAGGGTTAAAAAAATTTGCTAAAGGTACTAAAAAACAACACTAATTAAAACGTGTTTAATAGCAATAACTAGCCTATAGCTAGAAACAAGATTACAATAGAGATTAAGAAGAAAAGTAAAAACACATATGTTACTACAGTAAGAGCCTATAATACTTCTTTATAAAAGCTCCTTGCCTGCTGCTTCTTACTTAAAGAATTTCTTACCCTATACAGCACTGCATACAAACAACTTACATATAAACAATATAATACTTAGACTATTTTTCCTCTTTTTTAGTATTAAGACTAATAGCTTATATTAAGTAAAGTTAGACCTTACTAAGTTACTATACTAGAAGCTATAGTAGTAAATTACAAAGCCGGCGTTTACTATTATTAAGCAGCTACCTTTGTTAGTTAAAAAGGAGCTAGTAGTAATAGTCTTTATAGTAGTTAAGTTAGTGCAGAGGTTAAATTATAACTATAGTTAAAACATTTTTAATGCGTCTAGTATTATAAATGTTAAAGTTACAACAAGAACTGTAAAAGGCTAGTTTAGCTAGTAAACTATTTACACTACGTATATTAATAGTCTAAGTATAGTAAAAGTATATTACTTTAGCAATCTCTTTTTGCATAAATGCAACTTTAGTAAAAAGACTTAAAAGTAGCTTTACAAGAAGTAAAGGCATGTTAAAACAGCTATGCAGCAGCTAAAATAAACTAATAAGCAAGAAGATTTTGTAAGTTGCCTCTAGAAATAAAATGGCTGTGTATAAATAGTAATGCTGTTGCTATTTATTAACAATTAAGAATAGCTACTAAACGCCGCAACCGCCACACTGCTAAGATAGCAACAGGACAATAGAAGTTGCAGTTAACGGTAAATACTTAGCGGTAAATAGTTATTAATTAAGAGGGTTAGAGAAATATTGCACATCTTTGTTTCTGTCTAAACATACAACACACTAATTGCGTGCCAGCAATGCTAAATAAGGGGGCTTGAATGACTGTCAGTCATACTCACTCTGTAAGATGTATTACCTTAAAACGTACTTACATGAGCCCGGATACCTATTGTTAGCAATAAATCCTTTTTTACCAAAAAGGTGTCTACAAAATTTGTGGTCACATCAAAAGGTTGTCTTAAAAGGCCGAAGCTACCAAACATCTTATAAACTATATTAATACAGCTAAGTCTAAGAGTAGCATAACTCTTATTCCTGATAGTCTACGCATAATAAACTTTATACATATTTAACTTCAAAAAATCAGTCAACCTGCTTTAATCCCTAAATATACCTAAAATGCTTATAAGAAAGAGCGTAATTAAGTAGTTTTTAACAGCAATTTGCTTCTCTTAACTATTGAGCAGCTATTATATACGCACTTACTCTAAATCTTAAAGCGTAAGACTACAATAATGAACTATTATAAATTTGTGTTAGTATTTTGGATCTAGGTTAAGAAAGCAGAAGCCTCTCTTCTTAATAACTGAGACCCTATAACTAAGATTTTAATTATACTAGATGCATAGTCTATAGCTAATTATCTTACCTTTCTTATAGTTAAGAGTTACGCTATTACACTAAACTAGTAACTACAGAAAAACTACCCAATTTTATGCTAATACGCGGACAATATATTAGAATTGTAATAGCTGCAGAAGAACTACGTGTACTTTTAGACAATATTACTAAGCTTTAATTTCTAGCTATTACTTGCAGCAATGCTAGCAACAATACAGTACTTATTTAAAAAAAATTATTAACACTAGTAAATAAGAATATTAGCTAGAGCGACTTAGAAAACTCTATTCTATGCCTGGCTTATGTTATTAACCTAGTAATTTAAGGCATAATCTAACATTTTTAGCAAGCTGCTACTGTAGAGGTTAGACCTAGAGAAGTCTTACGTAGGCAATATATTAAAGATATTAAATAAAAGATATCCTATTCAAATAAGCTTTGCAAGGTTTTTATACTTTTAATATATTTAATTATTGTATTCTAAATACTATCTACATCCAAGCTATTTGCATTGCTATTAACGTGTTAATACAGAGGGGTGACAAAAAAAAACGTAAAAAAAGTTATAGTTTTGAAATGTTTATACTTCAACAACCAGACGGACTATACTAGAAAAATTTAGTGATTTGGAAAGCCGAGATCATTCTCCTTAGATAGAATAACTTGTCCAGCTGCATAGTCTGCACGATTGTGCTCAACTTTCGCAGTAAAGATAAAGATAAATAAGCTAATGATTGATAAAGAAAATAACGTTCTTTAAAAGGTGTAGTAATGGCTATAAATAACATATATTTAATAATATTAGCTTGTCTCTTCTGTGTGTTAGTTTGAAAGCGAATGTAAAGTAAACTATTAAGTAAAACTACAGAGCTTGTTTTAAAAGTTTTTTTGACATAAATCATCAAAACGGCTTACAAATACGTAGTGTACAAGCCTTCAGCTTGTTTAATATCTTAATAACGCCTTAGTAAAGATAAAATACAAATACTAATCGCCTTTCAAGGTAATTAATCCTATTTCTCCCTTATAGCACCCTTAAAAGCTGCTATACTTTTTTTATTATTTTTTATACCTAAAGAAGCAAAAAGGCCTTTAAGCTAAAGCGTCTTTCAGCAAAGCCTACACGTTTTCTATAGTATTTATATTAGAACTATAGGCAAGATGCTTAAAAATCAATAACTTATTTCTAGAAAACCAAAATAAAACTTCTAGAGTTTTATAAATCTTAGCGTTATCCTGCTAAAACTTCTAGCCTATATACAGGATAGTATGTCCTTAAATATGTAGAAAAAGATTGCAACTTTATTATTTGTATATAAAGTAATAAGCATCTAAGTAGAAAAAAAAAGTGTTTAAAACTTACCATTTTTTTTTCCAGGTTTTACTATAGAGATTAAGATCTTTTTGATAGAGTCTAAATTACTTAAAGAAGGAGTAATTAAAGGGCTTTTAAGTACTACTAGTTTTAATCTACCACCTATCTAAATCGCTCCCCAAACTTAGATACAAATATCCTAACTTATACCTAGATTAGTAAACCTGCTTAAATGAGATATAAATAATAGAAAAATAGTAGATCTATTAAAGTCTTTTTTTAGTTAATTCGCCTTTTTTAAACTGATTTTTATTAGTAGTAGAGAGTATTTTCCTTCTAACCCTATTTTTTAGCGTGATTAATAGTATTCTGTCCCAGCATTATGCTATCCCTTAATAGCAGACTTGTCTCAAAATATCACTTTATTAAAGTTCGTATTTTGAATGTTTTTAAGTGTTTGCCTACCGTAAATATAAAAATTATAGATCTTTTTAGCATCTAGAGGCATCCTTTTTAAAGAACTATTAATATAATAGTTCTCTTTTCTAAAAAAACGTTGTAAGCTTCTCATAGAAAGATCTTGACTCTTTTCTGATAATAAACGTTAACTTGTCTTTTTAGGGCTTCTAGTAAGGTCTTTATTAAGCACTTTTTTTGCTTCATTTAAGATCTTTGTAGGATAACCTTTTTGAAGTTTAAAAGTAAAGAGAAAAGCTTGTTTATTGCTGAGTTTATTAAAGAGTATTATAAATACTTCTAAAAGACTTTTCTAGTATATTACTAATTAAAGAGATATGCTTATTTTGTAAATATAAAGTATAAACTTCTTGCTTGAATTAAGAAAGATTGCAAAACATAGAGGAGGTAATACAAGAAAATCAAGTTTGGATAAAAAAACAGGGGTTAATATACTAAACTATGACTAAGCTATTACGTAATTAGCGCTTATATAAGCAACTCCTATTGTTTTAGCCTTTAATTAAACTCCAAGTAAATGAATTATAGGCCTCTAAAACTGGCTTATGTTATACTTACGTAAGTTCATTAAACTTTGTTTTTCTAGTAGCAATTATCACACGTTCATAAAAAAGTTATGCTAAAATATATTATTATTATTATTTTTCTCTTTTTAAGCGAGATAAGATGCACAATCTTGCTGACTAAGCAGCTTACTAAGTCGCCTTACTTAAAGAGGAAGATCTTGGCTTTCCAAATCACTAATTCTATTTAGTATAGTCCTTCTGGTTGTTGAAATATTAAGATGTCAAAACTATAACCTGTTTAACGTCTTTTTTTTTGTGACCCCTCTGTAAGTAGCACCATATTGAAGTAATTATAGAGATGCTTAAATAGTTTAAGGATGCACACCAATTGAAACGTGTTCAACGGCGATTGCTAGCCTATGGCTGGCAACAAGATTGCGATGGAGATGGAGGAGGAGGGTAAGGACATATACGTTACCGCAGCAGGAGCCTGCAATACTTCTTCATAAAAGCTCCCTGCCTTAGCTTATGTACAACTATCTGTTTAATTTTATAAACTTAATATTTCAACTTTTTAATAAGAACATAGAAAGTTGCACTATAAAGTGGCCTGCAATATTACAAGCTACTGTAGACAGAAAAACGGCAAAATTAAGTAAGTACTACGCAAAAACATTCTCTAAGTAAAAGTTTTTATTTAACTGCGCAGCTATTATAGATTCAATTTAAAAGCTTACCATATATAAAGTATAGCTATTATAGGTAGCTATTATAAAGAAGTGCGGATTAGCTAACTAAGATCTTATACAAGAACCTTAAGACAAGTATATATATTGAAAACAGTTTTTGAATTGTCTTAATTAATATAATAATATTAGAGAGGCAAATTAAATACTAGTCTCTACTTTTATTCTAAGAAAAGCACTTAGCTGTCAATAGTATCAAGGCCTGCTCCTTAATTAACTTTTAACTTTAAGTTAAACACTTTTTATATATGAAAAAAAAAAGAAATAAAAAGCCTTACGTAACAAAAGAAAATTCCTTAGCACTCCTTATATCAAACTAAGGACATGAGTTTATGTCTTAAAGTAGTAGTAATAAAGTTAATATACTTATTATTAGCTATTTTATGTTGCAAAAAAATATATTAGCAATTTCTATTACTAGTATTAGTATTAAGCGTGCTTTTCGCACTGCGAAAGATGTTATTAGCAATTAAAGACATTACCTATCAGCCTTAACTATACAGCAAATTATAGTTTTGGCACATACAATCTCTTTAAATTTAAAGGCGCAGGGAATTTCTATAAAAGAAAAAAATATTAGCCTTGAAGCACTATATAATAAAATCAATAATATATTTAAGCTTCTAGCGCCTAGAGATAGTATATGTAATTAAGAGGAGGAAACTGTAAAAGATAAGCTTATAGAAGAGGACTCTCTACCTCTAGCATAGAAGCGGCAGCGCCTTAAGACTTAATTGTTACTGTAATAACAAGCTATAATAATTAACTGTAGGAATAAAGTTTTAACCATCTCTTAACTAGTATAAATAACGAGGAATAAATACTATAGCTTAACTCTAATCTAACTAAAAATACTAGTCTATGTAACTTAACTACAACTTTAACTACTAGTCTATGCGACCTAACTACAACCACAACTACTAGTCTATGCAACTTAACTACAACTACAACTACTAGTCTGTGCAACCTAACTACAACTACAACTACTAGTCTATGCAACCTAACTACAACCTTAACCACTAGTCTGTGCGACCTTAACCTAACTACAACCACTAGTCTGTGCGGCCCCAACCCAACCTATACCCACGCGTGGGTACCCACGACCTATTTACCAGGGTATATCTATGTACAGCTCTCTTATCTCTAGAGGCGACCTACAAAATCCTCCTACTTGTTAGATTGTTTTAGCTACTTAATAGCTGTCTTAACACGCCTTTGCTTCTTACTAAGCTAGTTTTAAGTCTCTTTGCTAAGGTTATATTCGCGTAGTAGAAAATTGCTAAAGTAATATACTTTTACAAAACCTAGACTATTAATGTGCGTGGTGTAGATAGTATACAAGCTAAGCTAGCCTTATATAGTTTTTATTATAACTCTAATATCTGTAATACTAGATGCATTGAAGATTTCTTAAGCATAGTTATGTTTTAACCTCTACACTAACTCAACTACTACAGGAACTATTGCTACTAGCTCCTTTTTAACTAATAAGCGTAGCTGCTTGATAACAGTAAACGCTAGCTTTATAATTTACTACTATAGCTTTTAGTATAGTAACTTAGTAAGGTCTAACTTTAATTAGTGTAAGCTATTAGTCTTTATATTTAATAATGAATCTAAGTATTATATTATTTTTTTATAAGTTATATATATGTAAGTTTTTTGTATGCAAGTTGTTTGTATGCAAGTTGTTTGTATGCAAGTTGTTTGTATGCAAGTTGCTTGTACACAGTACTATATAGTGTAGGAAATCCTAAAGGTAAAAAGTAGCAGGCAGAAAGCTTTTATAAAGAAGTATTGTAGGCTCTTGTTGCAGTAACGTATGTGTCTCTACCTTCCTCCTCTATCTCTATCGCAATCTTGTTGCTAGCTATAGGGTAGCAATTGCTGTTAAACACGTTTTCATTAGTGTTGTTTTTTAGTACATTTAGAAAAAAGTTTTAACCCTAATTTTCGCTCAGTAGTTTAAGCTTTTCTACTATACGCGCTTAGCGCGTAGACTCTATCTACTTACTGTTTAAATCTTGTCAACTATACATAATCTTTTTTTTGACTTTTGTGACTGATTAGTAGAGGGTAGCTGCTTTTCACTTTTTTGGAAACTCCATTTTGACTACAACAACAACCAATATCTTTGATACCTTAAAAATAAAAAAGTAGTAAGGTATTACAGATCTACAAAATCTAGGTACATACTACACACCTAGAACCTGTAGAACAGGCAGCCTGTACCTAAATTTTACACAAACAAAATTAGTAAATGAGCAGCTAAGGGTAAAAGTAGACGCTAATACTATAGTATCTCCTCCCTTTCCTAAGAATATAGGCCGTCCTCTAGCCTATTAGCTGTTAGGTTTAGTGGCATTTAGGTGACCCTATCTAGCACAAAAGTGCCTAATGCTAGATTAAAGGCAAAAGTAGTACGCAATGCTTTCCACAGCGTTCTATATCCTATCTTAAAGATCTTTTCTAATATCTTTATTAATTTAGACTCTAGATAAAACGTTCCGCATGCCCTTCGTATCGCCTGCAGTTAATAGCAGAAGCTAGAACTTATAAAGCCTTTTGTTTTTGACGAGTTCGCTAGCATTAAGTTAATATAGCCATTTAGCTTAAAAGCTAATACTGTATGCTTAAAGCAATTTAGCTAGAATAACTAGCACTACACCTCCTAGTAAAAGAACCTGCAATAGTAGGTCTCTACTAGCTGCTGCTTAATAGACTTAGGTTTGCTTCTTCTATCTTTCTTATGCATGCTTAACAAGGGATTTCCTGTATCTCCTTATTGTAGAGGATTTCATATATTAAGTAAGTCTAGGTTTGCATCTAACTTAAATTTCCGCCTTAGTAGTTCTAAACCGCACGGTCTTTTAAAATACTAAGCGAATTTAGGGTACGCGCAGCTGCTATATAAGATAATATATCTCCTAAACTAGTTTCACACAATACTAGGCTTAAGGTTAAAACTAGTAATAGCGTTAAAGACTGTCGAACGTGTTGTGCCGTCAGCAGTATAGCACTAACAATAGATTATTATTAGCAGCTCTTACTTATCTTTATCTTACTAGTGTAGTAGGCCTTATTCAAGTTTTTGTAGTGCTGTTCATAATCTAAGATTGCTAAGCTTAGTACGTTGTGGTACAACGTTATCTGTATTGCGGAGAGTTACTATGCCGAAACTTAGGGTTCTTTATACTCGCGGCCTAGGTAGGGTACTATCCGCACTAAAAAGACGGCTTTATTGTTTTAATATTAAGAAAGCTAGTGGTTATAAGCTAATCTGTAAAAGGCGAATAAGGACTTAATTATAGCAGTGTGCTTCTAGGTGCGTAACCCCAAGATTGTTAAAGGAGCTTACAAGTTTTTCTTGCCTTTAGGCTTATTTTTAACTTATAGTCTGAAGAAACCTTTTCTTAAAGGAAGCACTAGTTCTTGCTTACTACTGTTATTGTTATTGCTTCTGCTAGCTAAGGACGCTTTAACATTAACTTCTACTCAATTATGGGGCTTTTATAGTGCTCTAGTAGTCGTAGCTTCTATCGCCAACTTCCAAAATATTACGCTAGTGTTTGCTGCCCTTTATATTAGTTTTATTATTGTAGAACTATAAAAGGTAACTGCCTTAAGTGCTGTTAGTTGTTGTTAACAGCGCAGGCTAGCTTCTTTAACTGTAATATATAAAGATTAAAATTAGCTAAAGTTAAAAGAGAGAAAACAATATTCTGCCTAAAGAGTTTTTGTCCTTAAGGTAGATAGCTTAAAACGTGTTAACCTGTTAAGATTGTATTTGATGGCTAAAAAAGCTTGTAAAAGAGCGTCTAACATAATATAAGCGCAGTGTTACGTAGTAAGGTGTAACAGATCTACAGAATCTAGGTGCTTAGAGCACACCTAGAATCTGTAGGATGGGCGGCTAATACCCGCATTTAACGTAAGAAATCAGTAAATAAGTAGCTAAAGGTAAAAGCAGACACTGATAATATAATATCTCTTCTATTTCCTAAGAATATAGGCAGTTTAGTAGCCTATTAGTTGCTAGCTATAGTAGTATTAGAGTTAAAGTCTAAGCTTTTAAAGTCTTGTTTATATGTACAGCGCTCTTCTTTTGTAAAACACTTTGTAATAACTACTTAAAAATAAAGGTTTTTACTTAGTACAAAACGTAAAGGCGTTCATACTTGAGTAGGCGGCTTAAGTACGTATAGCGGAATAGGAATATTTACATAAAGCTAGTTTGCCCCTAATAATTAAGGTTTTATTACTTTATATTTTCTTAATTCTTCTTTTTAATATTCTGCACAAGCTTTTGCAAAAAAGGCTTTAATGACTAACTAGGTGTTGTATATAAAAAGCTTGTACTGTTGAGATGTTTAAGGTATTAAGTCTCTTTTTTATGCTTAGCTTCATAAATTTAACATAGTCCTATCTACTTTGTGTCTAATTTATACTCTTAAGACATATTGATTTTTTAAACTAAGTTCTAAGAAAGAAATAGGTCTTTTAGCTTTATGTCTTTATGTTGTATCTCTTTATTTTCGTCCTAATATTTCTTTTTAGCAGCTTCTATATCATGAGTTCAAGCAACAGCATTCTTTACAAACTAATTTTTAAAATTTAACTATACTGCGTATATAGTAAGTCATTGTGCACAGTTCTTTACTTCTCTAAATAAAAGCGTTTGCTATATAAGGAGTATAAGCTTAATAGAAAGCACTAGGTTCTGTCTAATAACTAGTTAGCTCAGCAAATCTTTTGACCCTGATTTCGCTCGGTAATCTAAGCTTTTCTGCTCCGAGCGCTTAGCGGGTGGACCTTATCTATTCACCGTTCGAATTTCGTCGACTACACAATTTTACTTTTACTTTTGCAATTGATTAGTAGAGGGTAGCTACTTTTCACTTTTTTAGAACCCCATTTTGACTACAACATCAACCACCACGTTTGACACCTTAAAAAATAAATAATTAGACTTAGTTAATTTTGTACATCTTGAATAAATGCGAGAACAACTTAGCAAAATCAGATCTTTTATTAACTATAAGCTTACGTGCTGTGCTCTATTAAGAAATGATTTCCTTATATATAAACTCTGCAATAGTTTTAAACTAGTTATTTAACAGCGCTTTTACTTTAGGCAATCTACTAAAGTAGCCTTTTATAATTACTACAAACTTCTTCTTCAATCCAAAGCATATATACTATATTATTAGCAATAGTTTTTTAAATAACAAATCTATAAGTGTTAGTAAGCATATTTAATTCCTTCTTTGAGCATTATAGTTGACAGTTAAGGCAAGTTGCTAGTCTTTTTCGCACGGGCTTATACATTCCCTTCTACTAGTATTGTTGTGCAAGTATAAAGTTCACAATATTAACCCCTCTATGTTTAATTTAAGTGTATACGTTATACACTACAGCTTTTCTTAAATCTATGTTATCTAGTATCAATTAAATTACCATGTTTCCAAATATTTCCTCAAAGAGTATTTATTCCTGCATAAAAAGCTTTAATGCTTTCTTTTCTTAATACTTGTAGTTCTTATAGTTCTATTCCCTTTAAAGCTTTTAGGTTAACTAAAAACTAAGCATACTACTCTAATTTCTTAGCGAACCCCTGATAGAGTATTCTAGCTTGTCCTACTAGTACTAGCGCTTTTACATTTCTAATTATATAGTTAATAATCTCTTTTAGGTCTTCTTGAGGTTCTAGAGGTAGCTTTTAAATATTAACTTTTAGATACCTTAAAAGTGCATCTGCGACAACATTCTTTTTTCTAGTATATACTAAATGTCAAAGTCCTATAAGAAGATAGTTAAAATCTATCTCTTTCGTATTCATTCTAGAAGATTAGTGAATAAACAATTTAGTTAAGTAATAAGATTTGCAGCGTTAGTTTCTATAGTAAAGTAACATTATAAAAATAAGTAGAAAACATTTTAAGAGCCTATAGTACAGCTTTGCACTCTAACTTAGTAAAGTGCTATTACCTCTTTTATGCTAATTATAGTATGCTTTTAAACTGTACTAGGTGTTATTTATTATTATTTTTAAGTTGCTTTATGAAAGCTTTTTCACTGTCTTAACTAGCATTAGTTATTAAGAATATTTTATAGTCTTTAGTGTTAGTTGTGTCTAGATTTACAAGTATAGGTGCATTATATATATACTGTTTCAGCGTATACATTGCTGTGTTTTATGTATCTCTTGATTTAAAAAGAGTATTGTCTCGCAAGAGTGTAAAAAGAGGTTTAGTATTCTTAGTACAGTCTTTTACTTATATATAATAGTAAACGCATATGCCTATAAACAATTAAACTTTTTTTTTATTCTTATTTAGTAGCTAGATTATGATTTTTTTAAATTTTTCCTAGTTAGGATAGTAACCTAAAAGACTGACTTTATAGTCTACCACTTTAAGTGTTTTTATAAGATAGTGACACTTCTTTTTTAACAAAGTGTCTTTAGCTTCTTCTATATTAGCTAGCACTCTATTTAATTGCATAATATACTTAAGGATGTAATGTTACACGCCTATGATTTATTCTTCTCTATTATAATTAGTCTTTAGTCCTCTGTATGTAATGTTGTGTATAAAGAGCATAGTATTAAGCTAGTAGTCTCTTAGAATCTTTATTATTACTCGCTAGAGTGTTGCTACAACGTTAGTAGCTCCTATAACTATTATATATAATTACATAAGCCCTACTGGTGTTTAAAACGCTGTTATGTCTCTAGTTTCTAGATGTAGTGTAATCTAATTGTATTCTAACAACAAATCTATAAGTAAGATAATCTTATATCTTACAGATTTCTTAGAGTAGTTATTTACTATTAGTATTAGATTTATATCTTCTATAGTAACTGTCGCAACGTATATATGTATCCTCTAGCCGGAGCGCGATTTATCGATCGGTCGGTATTTTGCTTCCGACAGTTATGAGCCCGGTGACGGTGAAACTACAATAAGCAATTTTAAAGTGGTCGCCTCCCTAAGTGGGTGACCACAAGCGAGAAATAAGCGGCAAAAATAAGCCTAGGGGATATTACTACACAGACACAGGTTGTGCAGGACTGTTCACCCTGTACGTGTAGGCTATAGTGCCTTCTCTAGGCCATCGTGCCTTATTCTAGGCCATCGTGACTTATTCCCCCACTATTGTAGCGCCAAGAAGAGCTGGTTGCTCTTAGGTAGATAACCTAGCACTGCTAGTAATCTAGGGAGGGTGTCGCAACGTGTATATGTATCCTCTAGCCGGAGTACGATTTATCGATCGGTCGGTATTTTGTTTCCGACAGTAACTGTGTTTATTCTTTGTGCATTGCTAATCTAAGAAACGCCTTCGTCTTTCTTTAGTACTAGGTGCTATAAATTGTAATACTAACTATTACATTGTTCCTATGTTCCTTAATTTAGGCAGATATTAACTATATTTACCACCTGCAATCTTAAAGCCTTTAAAATAGCACAGCCTTGCACTTGCTAAGCCTTGTGTAGCATTATCTGTATCTTATAAAGTAGGCATAAATTAGAATAGATCCTTCCTAATTCCTTTAAATTACTATAAGAGAGGTGCCTCTTTATTAAGGAGCATTTGTATAAACACCTCGCCTTCTATCGGCGGAAGATGACCTCTGATATACAGTTTGCTAAGTTACTCTTTAGTAAGCCTTATCTCTTGTAAAAAAGCAGCATATCTTAGTTTATATGGATAATTACAGAGGGGTAACAAAAAAAAGTTGTAAAAAAGTTGTTGTGTGTAACGCTCGATACTTCTATGACTGAAGGGGCTATACCTAAAAGAGTTAGTGATTTGGAGAGCCAAGAAATTCCTATTTAAGATAAACGGCTTAGTGAGCGGCTTAGTCAGCACATTTGCGCCCGCAATTTCGCCCAAAATATAAGTAGAAAAAAAGTAAAAGTATATTTTAGAAAGACTTTTTGTTGAACATGTAAAAACTGCTATAAAATATGTAAGATTAATAATACTAGTTATTCTCTCTAGTGTGTTGGTTCTAAGAAAACTGCAAGTATAATTATTAAGTAATTATAAAAAGCTTATTAATAGATTTTTTTCTAATATCAAATTAGAACAGCGTGCTAATACTTGGTGCACTTGATGAATAATTCTATAGTAGCTAAAAGATACATTAGTTATAATAGACTATCATTATACAATACTTAGAATAAAGATTTCCTTACTCATACTATAAGCTGATTATTTTGTTAAAAACTACATTATTTTAGTAATATAACAATACTTGATATAAAACATATATTGATATTCAACCTTTTTTAAGTCTATATTTTCTAGTTTTATAAGTTCTTCCTTGGTATATCCCTACTAACTATACCTTTTTCTTAGACTTTAAACACAACTGTTACTTATAAGTATAAATATAACAGATGTTCTTTTAATCAGTATTATGTTGCGAATTGACCTCCGGGCTCATAACCTGTTATAGCGTAATAGCTTCTAGTAATCAATTGATCGTAGGTTGATTGTAGATTCCAGGTGTGATTTTGAGCACCTGGATTCTGTGGAGAAAAAGCTAAATAGCTTAATCTCCAACATTAAAGACTATTTAAAAGTTAGCTTAAATGCTTAAAATAAAGTTTTTTTGTTGATAAAATATATGCATTTGCGTACTAACGCTAAAATTTAGTTACTGTACTTACGCTCTAACAGCGCAAAGCAATGAATTTCAAAAAGGTATAGTAAATGTAATAAATGTAGAAGTATAGAGCAAAAGATTTTTTCTTTTTTAAAAAAATTCTAGAATTTTAGCAAGCTATAGCTCTTATAGCTATTAATTATAAGGAGCTAGTATATGCCTATAGCGCGTAAATTTGTATACTTATTAAAGTACTTTAACTAGGCAAGAGTAAGCTAATTATTTATTTAGCTATTATAGCTTACTTTAAGAATTTAATTACGTAGTAAGTTCTTAAACTAAATATTAATAAGCATGCTACCTACAAAAATAATAAAGACTAAAAGCAAGTAACTAACAGCGCTAACGCTTTAGATAATAGTAATTTACTTATAGTTACTTAGCTGGAGAGTCTTCTTTTTTTTAGCTACTTTTAGATTAATAATAACTTTTTATGCTAAAATTTTTCCTATAGTAAAGCTAGTCTTATTAAAATTATAAACATTATTATTTATAATTCTATACTTCTACTTTACTTTATATATTAAGTTAGACTAGCGTAGAACAGCTGTAAGATCCTTTTAGGCAGCTTACTAATAGTTTTATAAACAGTTTTAGCGCTTTTAAAGCTTAGAAGTCTACTTAATAAAGTTATTAACTTAGTTTTTGCTAATAAAGTTACTTTGCTATGCTTTAAAAAGTTTATCTACTATGTCTTATATGTAGGCTTTTAAGGTCGCAAGACCTTAATTAGACTACTTAAAAACTCTTTAAACTATAGCCTCCTCTTTTAGTTATATTAGGCGCTTTAAGTTTGCTTTACAGTCACGTTACTTGCGCGTTCCAGCGCGTTGTCTGTTAAGAGTTCTTTAAGGTATATTATGTACATTTGTAGCCTAATTTACGCTTTAAACGCGTTGCGCATTAATATTAAAGATAGCAAGCTATATATCTGCTTTAGTATTTGTCTTTTAGCGTTGTTGTAGTTATGACATTACGCGATAGTGGTGCGCAAGTGGTGCGCTGGTTTGGCGTTGGCAACTCGCTTGGGTTGGCCACTCGATTAGGAAACACTTTAAGCTAGTTAGAATTATTCTAACTTAATATCTTTAAAGATAGTTCTTATAGCCTATAGTTACTGTTATTTTAACAACTAAGTTTGATTCTTTTATAAACAAAATCTGCCCATTTACTATTATAGTAACATGTTAAGAATGCTTAAAAAAATTGTAACTAATCTTTTTCATAAAGAAGAAGGTAAAAAAAGGATCTTTATTAACACTAAAGCCAAAATTAAGCAGTCTTACACAGGTTTTTAGAAAGGTTAAAGAATTGCATAATAAGATTTCTTTGTGAAAGTCTCTAAAATAAGGTTAATAGCTTGAAAAATAAAACAAAATATGGCTTCTTATGAAAAACTTACTAACAAACAAGTAGAAGGCAGAGACCTCTACCTCTGAGTTGATAGTAGAACAAGCAGCAATTAGGCCTAGAGATTGAATCCGCAACATTTAATAGTAGAAAATATTAAAGTAAGCTTTAGAAGTGCTAGGCTAGTCCTTCATAACTTAGAAGCTGTTCTATTAAAGCTTAATGTAAGATTGCAGACTTTAGAACTATTACTACTAAAGTAGAGCGTATAAAAGGCGTAGACATTGCGTAATATGCGTAAAATTAAGACATAGTTTATACTTATTTAATAGAAATTCTAAAACTGTTATAAGTCCTTTATAAGCTTATTAAATAAAAGAATTTATTAGCTAAGTAAAAGCGCGCAGTAAATTGCATATAATAGAGTATTACTATAAAAAGAACAAGCGCGTATGTAAAGCGCAATTAATGAGCTTATAAAGCGTTAAGAAAAAAAGTAAATGTATATTAAAATAAAGAAGACTTTAATAGTAGATGATGTATAGAAATTAATTACTAAAAGGGAGAGTAGGGATTGCAATACTAGCGAGGGGCCTACGCGCAAGGTACGCGGCGTAGTGCACTGCAGACGTTGTAGTAAAAAAGGACATAATTCCCGCACGTGTAAAGTAGAAATAGAGAATGCTAAGGATAGCAACAAGTCTTAAGAATAGATTAGCCTACTACAACTCTTAATTAATAGTGTTGCGCGTATACAATAGCTGTGCGCAGGTGCTGCGCTGGTTTGGCGTTGGCCACTCGCTTGGGTTGGCCACTCGCTTGGGAAACACGTTATATACTATAATATTAATAAGCTATTACGTTATTAGCGCTTACTTATGTAACGCCTATTTTTTTTACCCTTTAATTAGACTTTAAATAAATAATATACAAACCTTCAAAATCTGTTGACATTTTGGTCACGTGAGCTTATTAAACTTAAATTTTGTGTAAAGATTTTTACACGTTCAAAAAAAAGTTTTATTAAAGTTTACTTTTAATTTTTTTTTCTTTCTAATATTTTGGGCGAGATTGCAGGCGCATCCCTGCTGACTAAGCAGCTTACTAAGCCGTCCATCTTAAAGAGGAAACTCTTGGCTCTCCAAACCACGAACTATTTTAGGTATAGCCCTTCTAGATGACAGAATTCGACCTCTGCGTCCACCTGATTACTATAGGAGCTACCGCCGACAGCTCCTCTTCGACCGACTGGGGAGGCCGCTTAACAAAGGTAAACGCGGGCTTCGTAATTTACTACTATAGCTTCTTATATAGTAACCTAGTAAGGTCTAACTTTACTTAATATAAGCTATTAGTCTTTATGTTAAACAGAAAGAAAAATAGTCTAAGCATTATATTATTTGTATACAAGTTGTTTGTATGTAGTACTATATAGTATAGGAAATTCTAAAAGTAAAAAGTAGTAGCCAGGGAGCTTTTATAAAGTATTACAGGCTTCTGCTGCAGTAACATACGTGTTCTTACTCTCCTCTACCTCCTCTACTTCTATTGCAATCTTGTTACTAGCTATAAGCTAGCAATTACTGTTAAACACGTTTTAATTAGTGTTATTTTTTAGTACCTTTAGCAAATTTTTTAACTCTAATTTTGCTTAGTAGTTTAAGCTTCTCTATTTTGTTAACTACACACAATCTTTTTTTGACTTTTGCGACTAATTAGTAGAGGGCAGCTGCTTTTTACTTTTTTAGAAAACCTATTTGAACTACAACAACAACCACCACCTTTAATACCTTAAAAAATAAATAGCCTTTCTAGTTATAGAAATAGAAATCTTTAAAAACAACAACTTTTTAACAACTTTTTTTTGTCACCCCTCTGTAAACAGCCTTTTATTAAGGTTGCAAACGCTTCTCTAGAGGAGCTGATGTTTTTTAGCCTTTTCTTTCTAATCTGCTTGTCTAAGTTCTATTAGAATCTATTGCTAAGGGATATTAATAGGTTGTACCTTTTTGTCTATAGTCTTATACATAGTGTAGAGATTATAGCGCTGTAGAGAGATGTCTAGTAGACTTTCTTGTGATAGTTAACAGTTAAGTTTGCACATAATTACAAACTTACTAAGTTTAGAGTTCTTCTTAGAGTCCTTAGACTATCTTAATGCGGGCGTAAATACTTAATTTATCTAAATTATCTAATTATTCTTATTGTTATTCGTGTATAGCATGTTAAAATTGCTAAACCTAGCTACTAGACCTAACTATGTAGCTTCCTATGTATACTTTACTATAGCTACTTAAGGTCTGCTGCGTATTGTGTTAGTAACTATATATATTCCTATATTCCTTGCTGTTTCTCTGTCTAAATTGTTGTTAGAGGATTTATTTCTAGTTTCTGCGCAGGATAACTTAGTAATAGGTTAAATGTAACAAAGACGGCGTTCTTAGTACTATTTGTCAAGAAAGTTAGCATGTAATTTGCCTAAACGCATTGTACTGTATTGCTATCTTTTCGCATGCACACTAAGGCCCCCCTAGAATTATAAATTTAGTAACATTAGCAACAATCCTAGATATAGATTTAATAGCAACCGTCCCTATTGATATAGAAATATTAAACACGGTTTTAATAAATAGATTATCCGTGCTATTAGCTAAAGTAACGCTGGAAGATAGCTATTCTAGTTAGTGCTCTATTATCTTACATAGTATCTTTAATACTTTTACAGCACTAAGTCATAAGATTTTCAATTATATACTAGTGTTAATTAGGCATTTTAAGCAGTTGCTATTTAAAATGACCTAGCATTCTAGCAGGTTTATTTAAGCAAAGACTTGACTATTTTCTTACTAGACTTTTTAGACTTCCTGAGTAGGTATGCTGTCTAGCTTATTAACTTAGGAATCTCCTTTTCTATACACCTTATAACGCATTCACGCATTAAACTTACACATATCTATTATATTGCAATCTGTATTCTTTATAAGCATTGTAATTAGTGAAGTTTTATTAGTAGAGCGTTCTAGGTCCGTGCGTTAGTGTTTATTAATAGCTAGAACAGATTCTAAGCGTGCTAAACTACATCAAGATTATGTAATTTCTCTACTAGTCATAACATTAAGTGTACCTAAGCTATCTGCATTACTAATATTATTATTAAGAAGGTTGCGTAGTTATTTCTAAATGTTGTGTTGTCCTATAAGGTCAAATATAGTAACTCTTTATACTTCTTATCCAAGTAGTGCAGTTATAATGCAGTTTAGCTAACCTCATATTATTATTTCTAGCTTAAGATCAAGAAGCGAATCCATAAACTTTATAGCCTTCTTCTTTTATCCTTATTATAAGTGTTGCGGATTCAATCTCTAAGTATAGTTGCTTGTTCTACTATCAACTCAGAGGTAGAGGTCTCTGCCTTCTACTTGTTTGTAGTAGACTCAGAGGCAGCCTAAACTAGGCTTATAGACTAGAGATTGAGGAGGAGGCGGAAGTAGAACGATAAGATAAGAGAAATAAATATAGATACTAGGGGAAGAGAGTGCTGAACTGACTTATATTATGCAGTTACTTATTGCAATTTGTATTATTCTCTCTTAAGAACTCTCTCTTAGTTTCTAACTACAAGCTAAACTACAGTTTATATATACCTGTTACTTGCATTCTAGAAAGATCTATACTTACGCAATAGCTCGCGTAATAGATAATGCAATATCTTGCAATCTTATGAAATCTTACGTAATAGATTGCGTAGTTGCTGTAGGTCAATTGATAACAATGATAAGTTCTACTTGTAGCGTAATAGCTTCTAGTAATTAATTAATTGTAGTTTGATTGTTGATTCCATGTGAAATTTTGAGCACCTGGATCCTGTGGAGAAACAGCTAAGTAGCTTAATCCTCAACAATAAGTACCTAGGATTAGCTAACATGTTGTCTTCCTGCTAAGATAACGGCGGTAGTCTAATTATTAAAAGTGATGCGTTATAAGGCTAACTTGCAAAAAGTATATTACTTTATATTTTCTTTTATTGAAACTATATATCTATAAGCTACAAGTTAGAGATTAGAGTATTACTTTAACCTATTTGATTACTTCTTGAGGTGCTTGTATCCTTGCTTAGCCTTCCTTGTTTCTTTATTCCTCTAACCTAGACACAATTAATATTCTAGTAAAGGGAAAGGTTTTTTATTTTTGCTCGCGTAACAGTATTAAACTTTGAGATATTATGCAAATCATTTTGTCTGCCTCTTATTATAATATTAGTAGTATTGTTATTATTGAGCAGATTAACGTAATCATTTGTAGCAGGATTTTATTATTATTCTTAGAACTATTAGAACTGCCAAAAAACATTTTTGTAGTAACTTTAGTTGATTAAACTAGTTACTACGTTTACAGCACTAGAGTCTTTCCCCCTAAACCCTGAGCCTAGTTAAGAGTCTCTACTATTAAACCTATTAGGTATTATACTAGAGACTAGTTGATTAAGTACGTTGTTAGTAATATTGTAGAACTCTTAGATCTTTGCCTTTAACTATAGCAAGGCTTAGTTTTATGGTAGCTGTCCTAGTATTTCCTTTAGACGTTTATATAGTAGCCTAAAGTAGTAAGTTTCTTTCTTAGCCGCAATATTCTAGTTTAAACTAACTTATCCTATCTGCTTTAGGGCGTAGTACAGCTTACAATTTCTAAGTATGTGTCCTACAACACTATTTATATAGCAAAAAAAAATTCTGCGTTATTTAAACATACCTAACTTACATTAGTAAATAATTCTCTTTGTGTATTAGTAATTAAGAAACTATTGTTCTTTTTGCTATGAATTTTAGCATTGGTTGCTTATGTAATAAAGTACGCGTAGTTAATAGGTTTTTTTTAAAGCCTTTGAGTTGTAAAGTAAGCTATAAGCATTTTAATAATTAATGGTTTAAGCTTTACATTACTTAAAGACTTTATAAGGTCCTTTACTTCCAAGTTAATATTTTCTATCGTGCTTGTCTTTTTATCTGCTTTGCTAATCCTAACTACTGCCTTTTTTAATTTCTTAGAAGTAAAGGTTGTACACTAGTTTGATTGTATTATCTCGCGCATCTCAGCATTAGCGCTTTTTTATTTTAGCTTACAATTTTGTCTAAGCTATATATCCTCTTGTAGTAAGATTTAAAAAAAGAGTAAATTAAATCCGAATTTTAAGTTTTCAGGTTATTACTATGAAGGGTAGTAAGTATATTGTATATAACTGCCTCTTTTTCTATTTGCAGTAGACTTTAAAAGAAGAAAATTCCCTCCTCTTCTTAATAGACTTGCTTATTCTTAATATATGCATTAGCAATAGAAGTAAGATAAGCATAGTAAGTACTCTACTAGCCTAGGCTAGTTTTATACGCATTCATAAATATAAGCTTAAAAGTAAAGGAGTTTACTTATCTTAATAGTAGCACCTTTGACCTTCTACTATTCTTTTATGTTTTCTTGTAAATTAGACGAATCTCTCTCTACATATCTAAGTAAACATTTTAAGATATAAGAGAGCGCTTAATTTTCGTTAAAAAAATTGTCTTGTAAAATAAAGACATTTATAGTATAATAAATACCTCTATGATTAGCTTGTCTTTTAAAGTCTTTTAGAAGCTTTGCAACATTCTTTTTAGCAAGACCTATAGACTGTGTCTTAATTAAACTTTAGATAACACTAAGTTGTGCATAGGTGTAGTTATAGTATTGATAACTAAGCTTAATAGTATTAATAGTAACTTAGGACTAGCAGCTGTAAGCCTAGCAGAAGAAAGCGTTTCGCTTTCTTATTCTTAACCTGTCTTCTTATCTCTTTTTTACATCTGTAGTATAGTAGTGCTTATAAGAGTTCTTTGTTCTAAAAGTTCAGAGTAGTTTGTTAGTAAACTAACAAACAAGGTTTAGTCTTTAAGAGAAACAAGATATTTGTTCTTAGAGTCTTTATGTCATACACTTATTTAGAAGCAGTTGTATAGATTCTTTCTTTTTTAGTACTCTTTATTTTGCTAAGCATGCTCTAATCTATACTTGTGTTATCTTAATTGTTAGTAACGTCTCTATTCCGCTAAACAAATACTTTAAATTAGCGTTTTAGAGACATTTAGTTCTAAGCTTTTAGCCTTATTCTAATTCTTGCCAACTAGAACTTTAGCTCCTAATTTTTATGTGCATATAACTTGTTCTTAATTTTGCTAAACAGGCTTACTACGTTTATTTTGCTAGGTAGACTTTAAATTAGCATTCAAACACATGTAAAACTACTTCTAATTTACAAGATAGTTTGCTGCCTCTATTCTACTAATCAGCTTTTAATTTATTATTTATTAACGTGTAATTCTTTTATTATTAGATTTTTGATTTTTTTTTCTTACTTGTTAGTGCTGACTTAGGTAATATAGTCCTCAACGTGGTCTATAGTAGGAGATAGTGCTAACCCCCTAAAATTATTTCTAGTCGTAATCCCTAGGATTCCGGCATTTTTAGTGTCCTCCTAAGTTCTAGGCTTATATGAGATTGTTGTATTGTTCTTGCAATAAGTGTACTAGTTTTATTGTGCACTAAGTAGTAGAGTTTGTTTCTATAGGCTTTGCTGTTTGTTTGGGTGCTGGCGTGTATAAAAACATACTGCTACAAGGGCAGGAGATTACTAATAGTTAGATTATGCAAGAACAAGGTTAGTAGGATATTAATCTTATTGTGGGTTAGTATAGAAACTACAAGTAGAAGAAGACGATAATTTTATAGTACATTCCAAAGAGATAAGGACCAGTGGATGATAAGTAGTGGCACCCTTCCGCGATACACAGAAGAGGTTATATACCTTAAGATTAGATGGTTGAGCACTAACCTAGTGTGCAGTAGGGTATCACCCTGTGCACCGGCACAATAAACTTGCTAGGGAGTAAAGTAAAGAAGTATCTAACTGCGAAATATTTATCTTGTAAGAACAAGTAGGTAAAGCCCTTGCTAGAGTTAACATAGTTAGTTATTAATCTTATCTTCTAATTTAGACTATATAGAACTTACTTTCTCTTAATCCCATTACTATTGTGCTTTTGCACACTCTTATCAACCGGTTAGTAATCACAAACTTAATAGTTTACAATGACTAATCCTTACGGTGATCAAAAAAGCATAAGCCGCATTGGCAGCAATCGTGATGGTCAGGACAACCAGTAAAAATGCATTTACCACAGCTCATGCGCTTCTCAATATTGACACTCTGTGGCAGCGATGAGCGCTTCGAAGCCTCGACGCGCTTAATAGCCTTAACGTAGTTAGGGTTATAGGCAGATATAAGGGAAAACGCGCTTAGAGCGAGGAAGAGGGTAGAGACTACAGTAGTAAAAGTTAGTACAAAGACTTATATATTCTTACATTTTAAGTAGATATAGCTTACACTTCATAGCCACGCAAACAGATGTGTAGGAACCAGTAAAGTAGTAAAAAATGTTGCTGATTTAGGAAATACATAATTCCAAGCAGATTAAATAAATCTCGTCAAGACTAGTAGTAAAAAGAAGCATATGGAGTAGAATTTTGAAAAAGTTAATGTGCTAGTAGAAAGGCTACTAACTAGTAAGTGTTAGCTAGTGCTCACCTAAGCTAATCATTAAATAGAGTTTATCAGGCTAGATTACGCTCAATAATATGTAAAGGTTAGGTTGAGGTTGGTTCAGCTTAAGTTCGACTATAGCATAATCTTTTTACGCTAAAATTAGGTATAGATTACATTAAGGCCGCACGGAGTGGTAGTTGTAATTAGGTTAGGTTAGGTTGCACAGACTTGTAGTTGTAGTTAAGCCCCACCAACGTGTAGATATAGTTAGGTAAAGGTGAATATTAGCGTAGGTGAGAGTTAAGTAACCTACGTGGTTATAGAGAGAAGTTTTTTAATAATCAGCTGTAATAAGATTACCTTAGATGAGTAAGCACTAATTAAACCCTGTCTATAACCCCGAAGATACCCTAACTACAACCTACGCTAATAATAACTCAACCTAACCTATACGTAAGCACTGGTACCCCTAACTCATTTACGAACCTAGGCTAGATTTTGTAAGCAGGATTAGCGGCTAAGAGGTAAAGTTTAAGCCTGCTGCTCTAGCCACACTACTCGCTGCTTTTAGCTTGGTGCTTTTAATAGCAATTTATTATATATAAAATTAGATAACGAGTTTCATAAGCGAGTCGCCAACCCAAGCGAGTCGCTAACGCGAAATCACCGCAAAATTTCAAAAAAACAGGTGTCTGTTTCTTAACAACTACAAGGTAGAATTCTCTAAAAATATAACTTAATTGCTGCACTTATATAAAAAGAAAGCTGTAAAGTTTTAAAGAAATTCTAAAGAATAGTTGTAGAGATAGACTACTTGCACCCTTGTAAAACCACAAAACTAAGTATATCTCGCATAATATTAAAGCTGGAGTTTTTATATCTTAATAGCTTGTTTGTTATGTAGATGCAGCGATTGTATTAGATTTTTAGAGAATTCTACCTCAGACACCTGTTTTTTTGAAATTTTGCGGTGATTTCGCGTTGGCGACTCGCTTGGGTTGGCGACTCGCTTATGAAACACGTTATAGAAATATCTAAATTGTTTATTAACGCTAAGAACTAGGCTGGCAAATGAGTTGGGGGAACCCAAACTTGGGTTGGGGTTGGGTTGTAGTCGCACGGACGTGGGTTGTGGTTGGTTTGTGGTCGCATTAACTAGGTGGTAAAGTTAGGTTGTGGTCGCACGGACTAGTAGTTGTGGTTAGGTTGTAGTTACATTAACTAGTGTTAGAGTATTGACACGCGGATCACACTGTTGATTAGGTGATCCTGGTAAGCTGTTCACGTGACGGCCCCGCTAGCGTCTATATAAACGGGCTAGATCGTCTTATGTCTCTTTAGTAGTTATTATACACTTTGTTGTAGCACTTAGTTTATTAATACACTTACTTACTACTTAGGTAATTAAATAATTGCTCCTTCTTAGCTCCTATAGTTCTAAGCCTAGCTACTTAATTATAGTATTAATTTCTACCGCGTAATCAGCAAGCTAGAAAGTTAATAGTTTAATTATTACTTTACTTTACTCTATTTTTCTCCTACAGTACAGCTAGCAGATTGCTGCAGCTACTATACTTGTTACCTTCTTAATTATACAATTAACTTTTTACTAATTTACTTTACAACTTACAAGCTACTACTATTGTTAACACAGCTACTAACTAACTAATCCCGTGCTTAGTTTAATAATACTTTACGTCGTAATTTTATAAAGCATCTTATTATAATAGACTTTTTAAATACACTAGTTATTGCTATAGAAGTAATCCTTAAGGCTTAATTAGACTAGCTAACCTAGTTTGCTGTATTAAGACTATACTACTTAGAGAAAGTTATTTAGAATTATATTAATCCTAATCTTTTAAACATGCGCTTAATAAATTACTAAAAGCTATAGTATTTTGAGTTACATAAAGATATTAAAAAACCTGTTGCTTTACTACCTAGCGCAAGCGTCTAACAATAAGAAAATATTTTAATCTTACTGTAAGGCTTAAATGATTAATACTAATAATGAGAAAGATAATGATAATAAGCTAGTTAATAAGTATAAAGTATATACTAGTTATAAGACAAGGGAAGTTGCTAAGATTACTAATATTAAAGACTAGATTAGCAAGACTATATATCTAAACTTGCTATTAAACGCCTTAAGAAGTATAATTACTTAAAACCTTACTGGTTTTTAAGCTTTAGTAAAGATTCTAAAAAAGGATCTTGCTCCTATAGATTAGAATACTTAGTATTTAATTAGGGCGCAATACAAATTTTACCTAGATAAGGCTTACTAAGGTTAAATAGGCCCTAAGCGTTAGTTTACTAAGTAGCAGCCCCTGTATTAACAAGTAATAGTCTACTCACTACTTAAAGTTATTAAAGTATTAGTAGTTACTAATTTTTTAAACGCCTTAGGTACTAACATTATACTAAAATAGTTCTATAAAAAGCGTAATAAGCTTTTATAAATAATGACACTTAGTAAAGCTTAATTACAGTCTTATAATTTGAAAGAAATATTTTTGTATTTTATAATAAGATTAGTTAATTACTTCCTTAAAAAGAAAAGGACACGCAGTGTTCTAAACTAGATCTAAATTAAAGATAGTTTAATAATTATTAAATAACCTAAACTTATATAAAAGTAGTAAGCAATTATACTTCTACTCCTATAAGCTAAGCAAACACTTTTTGATACTGCGCAACTGCTTTTAACTTTAAAATATAGTTATAGAATTAAGTTTTACTAGCAAGATACAAGAAAAACTGTTAAACAATAATTAGAGAAGATTTTTAAGCAATAAAATAGTAATAGATAAGTAGCGCCGCGCACCTAGATTAAGAAGAAAGGCTAGAAGGCTAGCACCAGCAGATTATTTGCTAATTAGCCAAGTAAAGCGTACCTTAGCCTATTAGTTTTAGCAGTAATTACTATAAAAAAGTTGAATAAAGCAATTAGTTTAGACGTGTTTAGCGTAGCTTTTACTCTTTATACGTTGTCTCTTTATATAATTATGGATAGTAGAGCAGCAGTTTACTTAGTTAAAAGCATTGATTATTTAGTACTAAGCACTTCTTGTAAAGATATTAAGAACAAGACTATTAAGGCGGGCACTTGACTTATTTTAATTGCTAGAATAAAAAACAAGCTGCTTAAGAACATTCTGCATAGCAATGCTAGTACTAAAATAGCTAATTTTCTACTTACAAACGTTAAGTTTATACTAGACTTCTACATTTATATTATCTATAAAGCACAACTTAAGCAGGCAGGCATTTAGTATTTAGAATATAATTACACTATAAAGTTTAGAATAGTTTAAAGGAACGTTGTTCTAATTAATTTAAAGTGTTACTTTAATCTCGTATTTATTCAATTTAAGCAACTTTCTTATTATGTTACTTATCTACTACTAGTAAGCGCTGTAGCATAATTAAAGAAACCTTAAATGCACACTAGTAATTAAGATCTATAGCATTAATAATTAGAACACTTAGGACAACAAGCTATTAAAGCTCTAGTCTACTTAGCGTAGAACGTTGAAATTACTAGCAAAAAGCTATTAAAATATTATTTCTATACAATAGCTTATGCCTTATAGAAAATTTTAAAATAACTAAAAAAAAAACTACTTTATCTTTTTTATGAGATTTTATTAAATTTGTTTAATCTTTCAACTAGTTAAGTGCTTAAGAAATAGGCACTAGTTATTAAGAATAACAACTTAAGCAAGCTATATAGTTACAATATCTAGTTAGAAATACTAAATTATATTATACCTGTAATTAAAGGCTTTACTACAAGTATTAAGAAGAAATATTAGCAGAAAATTATAAAAGTTTATTAAAATAATAACACTACTACTCTGCCTTAGAGAAGACAATTAAGATATAAGAAGTAGATAATAATGACAAAATTATAATTAAAACGCTACTACTATATACTTATAAAGCTAATAGCTTAGTGGAGAGAGCTAGTAAAAAGCTAGTTATAAAGGCTATTAAAATGCGCACGAGCGCTAATCTAGTAGCTAAGCTCTAGCTAGTAACTATAGATACATCAGCTTCCTTGCATAAAATAAGCTCTACTAAAACTTATAGCTACTAGATTTCTTACTAAGTGCTTAAAGAATAGTTTAAAGAATATTTTTAATACAGATATATACTTATAATTAAATATTCAACTGCTAATCTACGCTTAAAATACAGTAGATTTTATGCCTATATCTGCCGAGCCTACCTATTAAACAGAAAAAAGGCAGCTAGGCGTAATGATTAAAAATTTAAAATTAATTCTTGCAGCAATATTGGTTCTTTAGTAAGTTATTTAGCCTATAATATATACTATAGAAAGGTACCTACACTTAATCAGGTTATTACTACTTTTAATATAACTTTTAATAAACATTTATTTTACAAAGAATATTGCAAGAAAGAGGTACTAAAAAATTAGAAAATTGATATTATAAAAATCTATTATATAGGCAAGCTAGTTAATACTAGAAATGACTTAGAAGTTCTCTTGCTAGTATAAAAAAGAAGGAATTAGAATGCGTAGCTAACTACTAAAAACTTAAAAAGTAAACTATTTTCTTTTTAAGGAGTAAGGAAGACTTACTTGCAAAAAAAATGTAAATTAAAAGAAGCTAGGCAAATAAATTATAAAACCAGTATAGTTTTAAGAATTCATAGAAATTAGTATTTATTTTTAAGGTGTCAAAGGTGGTGGTTGTTGTTGTAGTCGAAATAGGGTTTCTAAAAAAAGTAAAAAGCTGCTACCCTCTGATAATTAGTTGCAAAAGTTAAAAAAAAGATTGTGTGTAGTTAATAAGATTAAAACAGTAGGTAGATAAGGTCTACGCGCTAAGCGCTTAGAGCAGAAAAGCTTAGACTACTAAGTAAAAATTTGGGTTAAAAAAATTTGCTAAAGGTACTAAAAAACAACACTAATTAAAACGTGTTTAACAGCACTTGCTAGCTTATAGCTAGCAATAAGATTGTAATAGAGATAAAGGAGGAGGGTAAGAATACATATATTACTGCAGCAGGAGCCTGCAATACTTTTTTATAAAAGCTTTCTGCCTACTACTTCTTACTTATAGAATTTCTTACTCTATACAGCACTGCATACAAACAACTTACATACAAATAATATAATACTTAAACTTTTTTTTTTCTTTTTTAATATTAAGACTAATAGCTTATATAAAGTAAAATTAGACCTTACTAAGTTACTATACTAGAAACTATAGTAGTAGATTACAAAGCTAGCGTTTACTGTTGTTAAGCAGCTACCTCTATTAGTTAAAAAAGAGCTAGTAGCAATATTCTTTAAAATAGTTAAGTTGGTGCAAAGGTTAGAATATAACTATAGTTAAGACATCTTTAATATGTCTAGTATTATAAATATTAAAGTTACAATAAGGACTGTAAAAGGCTAGTTTAGCTAGTACACTATATACACTACGTATATTAATAGTCTAGGTGTAGTAAAAGTATATTACTTTAGTAATCTCTTCCTGCGAAAATGCAACCTTAGTAAAAAGACTTAAGAGTAGCTTTATAAAAAGTAAAGGCGTGTTAAAACAGCTATTAAGTAGCTAAAATAAACTAATAAGCAGAAAGACTTTATAAGTTACTTTTAAAAATAGAAGAGCTGTGCATAGATAGTAATACTATTATTGTTTATTTATATTTAAGAATAGGCACTAAACGCTGCAACTACAACACTTCTAGAATAGCAACAGGACAATAAAAGTTGTAGTTAGTAGTAAATAGTTAGTAGTAAATAGTTAGTAGTAAATAGTTATTAGTTAAAAGAGTTAGTTAGAAAGATATTGCGTATCTTTGTTTCTGTCTAAACATACGACATACTAATTGCGTGCTGAGGGGGCATAAGCCTAGATACCTGTTGTTAGCAATAAATCTTTTTTTACTAAAAAGGTGTCTACAAAATGTGTAGTTACATTAAAAGATTGTCTTAAAAGGCCAAAGCAGCACGTAACTACAGCCTAACTACTTCTCTCTTTAGCCTAATTATAACCTAACCTATACCTATAGTCTAAGCGCGTAACTATAACTACAACTACTTGTCTATACAACTTAACTATAACTATAACTAGTAGTCTGTGCAACCTAACTACAACTACAACTACTAGTCTATGTAACTTAACTACAACTACAACTACTAGTTTATTTAACTTAACTATAACTACAAATACTAGTCTGTGTAACCTTAACTTAACCTATACCTACGTTTAGCGTAAATAGCGTAGGTATAGGTTGGGTTAGGGTTAGGTTAGCTTACGTCAGACACTAACCACAACCCAATCTATACCTATTTACTAGCCTAGTTTAAAGTTAGAAGTAGTTGTATAGTGTCTAAGAGTGTTTGCTTAGCTTATAGGAGCAAAAGTGTATTTAATTACTACCTTTGCTTAGCTGCCAAATATTTAAAAATTGTTTAGCTATTTCTAAACTAAATCTAGTTTAGAATACTGCGTGTTCTTTTCTTTTGAAAGAAACAATTAACTAGTTTTACAACAAAAGACTAAAAATTTTTTCTAAATTGTTATAAGTTAATTAAGCTATTCTAAGCAATATTATTGTTGCTAGCTTATTCTGCTTTTTGCGTGACTAGTTTAGTGTAATCTTAGTGCCTAAAGCGTCTAAGAAATTAGTAACTACTAATAGTCTAACAACTTTAGGGAGCGAGTTGATTTTTAATTGTTAATACAGAAGCTGCTACTAAGTAAACTAATGCTTAGGGCCTATTTGTTTCTAGTAGACTTATCTTAAGAGAATCTGTACTGCGCTCTAATTAAATACTATATATTCTAATCTGTAGGTGCAAGATCCTCTTTTAAGGTCTTAACTCAGGCTTAAAAACTAGTAATGTTTTTAGTAATTATACTTATTAAGTCGTTTAATAGCAGGTCTAGATAGACAGTCTTGCTAATTTATTTTTTAACATTAGTAATTCTAGAAGTCTTGTCTATTAAGCAGTGTGTATATTGTACTTATTAACTAGCTTGTTATAATTACTCTTTAGATACTTAGCCTTATTTCCATAAACCTTATATTTCTATTAAGCAATCTTATAGTCTTTTTATATTTAATGGCTAGCGCTAGGTAATAGAGCAACTAGTTGCTTGATATTCTTAGGCAGTTCTAAGTACTATAGCTCCTAGTAATTTATTAACGGTACGTGTAGGAGATTAGGATTAATTTAATTCTAAACGCCTTTTTCTAAGTAGTGCAGTCTTAATAGAGCAAACTAAGTGAGCTACTTTAGTTAAGCCTTAAGGATTACTTCTAAGGAAATAAGTAGTTTATTAAAAAATCTATTTTAGTAAGATGCTTTTTAGAATAACGACAAAGGTTGTTATTAAAGTAAGCGTGAGACTAGTTAGTTAGTAGCTGCGTTAACAATACTAGTAGCTTATAGATTATAGAATAGATTAGTAGGAGGTTGATTGTATAATTAAGCAAGTAAGAGGTATAGCAGCTGCAGCGATCTACTAGCTAAACTATAGAAGAAAATAGAGGAGAGTAATGTGATAATTAAATAGTTAACTTTCTAGCTTGCTATTTGCGCAGTAGGAATTAATACTACAATTAACTAGCTAGGCTTATAACTATAGGATCTAAGAAGGAGCAATTACTTAATTACCTAAGTAGAAAGTAAGTGTATTAATCAACTAAGTGCTACAACAAAGTGTCCAATAACTGCTAAAAAGACATAAAACGATCTAGCCCGTTTATAAAGACGCTAGCGGGGCTGTTACGTGAACAGCTTACTGAGATTACCTAATTAACAGGGTGATCCGTGTGTCAACCGAGTGTCAATACTCCAATAAAAGGTCACCTTAAAAGGCTGAAGCTATTGTCTCTTTATATAATTATAGATAGTAGAGCAGTAGCCTACCTAGTTAATAGCATAAATTACCTAGTACTAGGCACCTTTTACAAAGATATTAAGGACAAGACTGTTAAAGCAAGCACTTAATCTATTCTAGTAGCTAGAAAAAGAAACAAGCTGCTTGAAAACTTCTTGTATAATAAGGCTAGTCCTAAGATAGCTAATTATCTACTTATTAATATTAGATTCTTACTAGGCTTCTATGTTTATATTGTCTCTAAAGCACAGCTTAAGCAGGCAGACATCTAGTATTTAGAAGATAATTACACTATAAAATTTGAAATTATCAAAACAACGTTGTCTTAATTAACTCAAAGTGTTACTTCGTTTCGTATTTATTCAATACAAGTAACTCTCTTATGACATTACTAAATTACTACTAGTAAACGCGGTAGGATCATTAAGTAAACTCTAGGTGCGCACTAGTAATAAGAATTTATAGTATTAATAATTAGGACACTTAGGATAATAAGCTATTAAAGCTCTAGTCTACTTAGCGTAGTATGTTAAAATTACTAGCAAGAACCTATCAGAATACATTTACTACGTAATAGCTTATACCTTATAAGTAATTTTGTTATAAATAAAAAATAGATTACTTTAACTTTTTTATAAGATCTAATAAAATCTATCTGCTTATTTTACTACTTAACTGCTTAAGAAATAGGCACTAATTATCAAGAAAGACTACCATGGAAATCTATTGAATTATTATATTTTGTTTACGACAGTAAAAAGTATTATTTTTATAATTAAAGACTTTACTATAAGTATTAAAAAGAAATATTATTCAAATGTATAAAGATCTATCTAAATAACGACACTGCTACAATACTTGAAAGAAGGCAATTAAGGAATAAGGAATAAGTAATAAAGAAAAGAATTTTAATTAAAAAGTCACTGCTATACACTTCTAAGCCTGATAGCTATAAGAAAAAAAGCTAGCTAAAACTTAATTACAAAAGCTATTAAGGTGCGCATAAGAACTAGTTTAATAGCTAAGCTGAAGCTAATAGTTATAAATATAGCAGCTTACTTACATAGAATAAGCTGTTCTAAGATTTATAGCTACTAATTCTTTAATTTGGTGCTTAAAGAATAGTTTAAGAAATATTTTCAATTATATTAAAGACTTGTGATTAGACATTACACTGCTAATTTAAGCTCGGACTAGAGTGAATTTTATGCTTATAGCTGCCGAGCCTACCCATCAAATAGAGAGAAGGCAGCTAGTTGCAATTTTTAAAGATTTAAAGTAAGTTACTGCGGCTATATTCGTTACTCAGTTCGTTCTTAAGCCTTTAATATATTTTATATTTAAGCACTTATACTTCATAAGGTAATTACTACCTATAAAATAAATTTTAATTAACAATTTTTTTATGAAAAATGTTACAAAAAAGAGCTACTAAAGAATTAAGCAATTAATGTTAAAAAGACTTTTTATAAAAGTAAGCTAGTTAATTCTAGAGACAACCTAGAAGTCTTCTTGCCTTTCTAAAGGAGTGTAACTTAGGATTTATAGCTAGATACTAAGATTCTTAAAGGTAATTTATTAATTATTTTAAGTACTAAGGAAGTCCTACCTACAAGAATTAAAAGTAAATTAGAAAGTACTAAGCAGATTCAGCATAAGACTAGTGCATAATAAAAAATTAACTTAAATTTATAGCAAGATACTAGTCTTACTACCTTAGAACTAAATTTTAAACTAGAGACTCTAGGGAGCGACAACGCAATTAAATATAAGATATCTAATATGTAATTAGCATTGCGCTCGCCTAAAGGAGCTAATCTATTATTACTTAGAAGTAGGGAGCCCCTTTTTAATTATAAGCCTAACAAGTTATTACTAGTCTAACTATCTAAGCCTAAAGACTTTAACACGCTAGTTAATTAAGAGAGGACTCTAGCTTAGAGTAGGTAATTTATCAACTATAGATTATTTTACAGTTTAAGATCCTAGGTCTTAGATATTAGACAGGGTAAATAGTTATAAGCTAAACTTCTACATATAAAATGTAGTGCTAAAATTACTAGTAAAGGCTTAAATTAGCTTATAAATTGTGAGTTTTTACTGCGTAAGCTAGGTAGCGGGCGTAAGCATTAAGACGCAACTTAAGATCTTTATAATCAACTATAAAGTAGAAGCATAATTAGTGTTAATGCATGAATTGCAGATTATAGTAATCGATTATAAACTAATTTTTATAATACTTACCTGCTAGGTTTATAATCAACCTTAAATAACTAGGGGAGATATAACACTCTTAATTACGTAGTTATTGTGGCTTAGCTTACTAAGCTTAAACTAAATATAAGAACTGCTTAACTATGTTACAAAAATCTACTTATACTACTAGAATTATTAAAGCAATTGCTTTAGTATTCTCTAAGTACCTTGTTAAAGGATATTTATAAGAAAAATTAATATGTTAAGTAAGCATGGGACTTATTTAAGAAATTAAGAAGAAGAGTAGATAAATAACTTATACTTATAAAATAAGTTTGGACCAATAATTTTAATTAATATAGCTTGTTTTTTAAATAGAAAGCCTAGATTGTAGTAAGAAGTAATCTCTAAGAAAAGACATAATTAATTAAATATATGCTGCGATATTGGTAGCAAAGTTCTTCTAAGCAGTGAGAGCTATTACTACTAAGAACAATTAAGAGATAAAATAATATAATGTTATATAAGTATGTCTTAATGCATTAATTATAACAAATAACCTAGTATTTTCTAAGATACTAGATAGCTTTAAGCAGCTTGAAAATTGCGTACAGCTTAGTTGCGCACTAAATAAATTGTAAAACTTGCTACTTTTTAGTACAAAGAGTTTTTAGAATTACTAAAATTAATTAGACTAATTACCGTACTAAAAGAGCCCTGCCTGTTCTTTAATTTAGAAAGAAAAATGTTACTTTTATTTTATATAAATATTGTTAGATTGCTCTTCGCAAAAGTCTAAATGCAAAGAGCAATAGATCTTTAGTTAAAGATTATAGACAAGTATAAGATATAAGGACAAGAATTGATTAAGTAGTTTTGTATTATCTATATAATTAAAGATTGTAAAAAGCAAACAATCACGCTTAAATATAATATATATATTAATAAAACTACAAAGAAGATAAAGCTAGAGAGTAGTAGCTTTCTAAAGACTGTATTACTGTTAGAGGAGCTAATAAAGCATACTAGCAAAGTAGCTTAGCAAGAGATTAATGGCTACTAAGAAACATTTAAATTCGTGCTATACACAGCTAATATGCTTTAATAAATATTGCTTACTTAATCTTAAAGCTCTTATACTTCTTTTTAAATCTTATTAATCAGTGTTTAAAAGCTATTAAATAAGTAATAATCTTGTTTTTTAAGGTGTTAAAGGTGGTGGTTGTTCTTTTAGTCAAAATAGGGTTCTGCAAAAGTAAAAAGCAGCTACCCTCTACTAATTAATTGTAAAAGTTAAGAAAAAAAGATTATGTGTAGTTAACGAGATTAAAACAGTGAGTAAAGAAGTTCTAGGAGGAAAGCTTAGACTAATAAGTAATAAACAAGGTTAAAAGAATGTGCTAAGGTACTAAATAACAACACTTGTTAAAACGTGTCGAACAGCGATTACTAGCCAATAGCTAGCAATAGAATTAGGGTAGAATTATAATAGAATTGCAATAGAATTGCAACATAATATCATTAGAAAAGGAAAAAGCACGTACATACTGCAGTAGAACCCTACAACATTTTATAAAGCTGCTATATTTTACTTACTACTTCTTACTTTTTTAACAGCACTGCATAGAAACAATTTGCATATAATATACTATAATAGCGTATAACTTTAACAGCAAGCATCTCCTTATTCTAGGCTCTCTTCTAAAAAAAAGCATCTTTTGCTACTATCTACTTAGCACTTAATTAAGTCTAATTTAAACTGCTTATGCAGACACTTAAATTTCTTAAGTATTTTAAAACATAACTACTTAGCTAGACTTCTAGGTTTATAAAAATTTCAAATAAGTCCTTTATCTGCAATATTCTAATATACAAAAAGTTTATTAAGCCCTAATTTAGCTAGTTGTTAGATAAGGCCTAGACAACCTTGACAATATATACTATCCTGCACAATAATTAGTAGTTCACTAATTATATCTACCCTTTTGTAGTAGTTTTGGCGTAGTAGTGCAGGGCTGCGTTCTGACACTAGTTATAGAAAGAATACACGATCTTTAAAGTATTTAGTAATACTAGCGCAGTACTTTATATTTATTGCTTTAACATTTTTCTTTTTAGATTTGTTGTATATGGGCTAAGTAAAAAAACTAAAACTTAGCTTAAATAGCTAGTGCGAAATGTTAAATTAGCAAAAGAAAAAGAAAAGATAAGAAAAAAGGAGTTAGCTTTCTATTATCGTGTTTATAAGTTAGCAAACAAGGTAATAATAGTGTTGCTGCTTTACTTTTTTTAGAAACGCCTAGCAGTAAAGCAATACAAATAGGCAGAATAGGGCGCGTTAAGTTAGAAGGCAATTTGCGTCTTTATCTTGCTTTTTCTCTATTTCTGTCTAAACATGCTAGAGCTACACACTAAAAGCGTACTACTAATGCTAAACAAGGGGGGGTAAGCCTAAATACCTATTGTTAGTAATAAATTTTTTCTACTAAGAAAGTGTCTACAAAATATTTAGTTACCTTAAAAGGTTGTCTTTAGAGGTAGAAGAAGAAAGGAATTATATACCTCTATTAGACAAGATAAGATGCTTTCTAATATAGAAACAATTATAGCCTAGACTTAATAATAATAGGCGATGCTTTTTTTGCAGATAATTAAGAAACTAGTTAATGATCTTATAGATATATACCTATTTTATATAGTAGTTTATTATTTTAAAAGGCGGCTTAGTAGACTATAGTAACTACATTTAGTACTTAGGCTAAGCTGCTCGCCCTTAAGTAAACTACTCAAAAGGCTATAGCCTTTAAATGCTTCTATTCTATGCTGTCTCTTTATTTCAAAGAATATTAGACAGTGTAGTATGATAATAAATAAATAATTAGGCTTAGGATTGGAAGAAATATATAGATTAGCACGTATTTAAGATATGTAGATTAATAAAATATATAGCTACGGCAAGAATTTGCTAAGAAATTACTTTTAGTTAAATATCTAAGAACAGTAAATATGCTAGCTAATAAACTAACTAATTTCTTTACTTAATAAGAGTTTAAAAAGTTCAAGTCCTTACTTAACTTTTCGCAATTCAAGCACTTAATTAAAGGTATTAATAGTTAATAAGCAAAATATTCGTATAAAGTAGCAATATTTATATACTTAGACAAGTTTCTTTTTAATTGCTTAGAAAGAGTAGGAGATTAAAAGCTAAACTAAAAGAAAATTAAAGATAAACTAGAAATAAGCTTACTAGTAAGTATCAGAAATAGTATACTTGCTGGATTTTATTAGTAAGTCTTGCTTGGGTTTTTGAGCTTTAGCAAAATTAAGTGTATTATAAGCTATTTTAGCTTAAATAGTAAAGGTCTATAAGGAATTAGCATAAAGGCGCAAATCTAATCTGTTACTTCTATAAATAAATTTGTAAGACAATTGTTATTTTACAATAGTTAATTTATGTTATTAGTCTACGTAATAATTAGGACAACAATTAATCACGCTATAATATAGTGTGATTAAGAGAGGTATTTTAAAAGTATACCACTTTTAAAGCGGTAATTAACGCAAAAAGTACTGCTATTACTACAATAGCTAGAGCTAATGTTGCTGTAGTTGTTATAAATTATAAGCTAGCTGTTAAGCAGTCCCTAATGTAGGTTAACTAAAATTATATACAGTATTATAACGCTTATATTTAAGATTAAAAGCGCTTACTAGAGCAGGAGTAGGTAGCAGGAGCTGCGCAGTAAAACTGCAAGACAACATCTTCTAAGCGTAGTAATTTTTAACTAGTAGATTTTACGCAAAAGGCTTTTAAGTAGACGTAACGCTGCTATTAATCTTTTTATAGTAAGTAATAATATTGCTTAGCAGCTTATGCTTACAAACCTAATACTTATTCTTGTTCTATTTTAAAAAAATACTTAGCAGTCTAAGCAAGAAGCTTATATATTTAGAAACCACTTTTTTATCTTAATATATAGCTATAAAATAATTGGTTAGATGACTGTTAACGAAATAGTATATGAAAGGTAAGCAACTGGTATAAGAAGTGCTACTTTAACTGCTAGTTTTAACTTAATTTAGGCAGCGCTTAGCGTATAAACAATAAAGTAATTTTTTTATATAGCGCTTATATAGAGCAACGCAAGGATGTAACACATTAGTAGCTGTTTTTAAAGAGCTTTTAAGCGCCATCTTTTAAGTAGAGGAAGGCGCGTTGCACTTTATAGACAGCTTTATAGGCGTATGTAGGCTATTACTAGTGTTATATTACTATTATCCTAACAATGCCTAGATAGTAATCTACTTTTACTTTTAAATAGGCTTTTAAATAGTCTTGCTTTTGCGCTAGCTTAACTTCTTAGTAAGACTCTTAGTTAACTAGAATTTTAAATTCATTCTTAATAGCAGAATAAAATATCTAGACAATTTAATTAGTTGTTAAAATACTTTCCTAGAAGTTTTGCAGTGCGCCTAAAGATTGAAAAGTAAAAGTAATAAACATTTATTATTCTAAAAATAAGCTCTTTACTAAATTTTATTATTAAATAGGCTTTGATATGTATAATACTTATGCTTAGCACTACTCTTACGTTACTAGCGTAGGCTTTCTGAGCAATAATTATGCTTTTAATAATAACTTTTTAAGTAATGCTTACGCTTGTTACTTTTAAGGGCAAACAACACTAAAACGATTAGCAGTCAATTAGTAAGAGAATAGTAAGGTAATAAGGCTTGTTATATTATAAGTAATTAGGGTGCGTTAAAGATTAAGAAGACTTAGTAATTAATATTATAGCAATGCCAAAAGTTTTAGAAAGATAATAGTTGCAATTAGTATTTGTAGTTAATACGCATATACTAATTAAGCGATTTTAAAGAGTCTATTCAATCTTTTAAATATAATAGGAAGTAATCTGCTTGCTTAATGAAAACTACAATACATTATAACAACAGAGATAAAAGATTAAGCAGTAGAACTAAAATCACAAAATGATCTCTTAATTAACAATGTTTTTTTAGTAAGGATTAACTCATTGCTTACAGCTTAGATTAATAAATTCTTACTAACTTAGGAGGTGTCTTAGAGTATTAACACGCCGATCACCCTATTAATTATGTAATTCTAGTAAGCTATTTACGTGACGGCCCTGCTAGCGTCTATATAAGCGGGCTAGGTTATTCTATGTCTCTTTAGTAGTTATTGGACATTTTGTTGTAGCACTTAGTTAATCAATGCACTTACTTTCTACTTAGGTAATTAAGCAATTGCTGCTTATCAGCTCCCACATACTTAATATCTCTAACTAGATATTGTAATTGTATAGCTTAGCTAAGTAGTTTTCTTTAATAATTAGTGCCGAATTTTTAAGCAGCTAACTAGTTAGAAGATTAAACTATTTTTATAAGATCTTATAGAAAAATTAAGGTAACCTTTCTCTTATTTACACTAAAAGTACTTGTTAGGTATAAGTTATTGCGTAGTAATTATATTTTAAAAGCTTTTTGCTAGTAATCAGATATTCTGCGCTAAGCGGACTAGAGCTTTAATAGCTTATTGTCTTAAGTGTTTTGATTGTTAATACTATAGATCCTTAGTACTAATGCAAACCTAAGGCTTCTTTAATTGTGCTACGGCGTTTACAAGTAGCAGTTAAGTAGTGTAACAAGTACGTTACTTATATTTAACAAATAAATAATTAAAGTAACACTTTAAGTTAATTAAAATAAAGTTCTTTTTAATTGTTCTAAATTGCAAAAAAAAATTATATTTAAAATACTAAATGCATGCTTGTTTAAGCCGTGCTTGTAAGACCATATTAACGTAGAAACTCAGTACAACGTTAGCGTTGATGAGCAAAAGATTAGCTATTTTAGAGCTAGCCTCGCTATGCAAGACATTCTTAAGTAGCTTGTGTCCTGTTCTAGCAACTAGAATAAATTAAGTGTCTGCCTTAACAGTCTTGTTTTTGAAAATTTTGCAACAGGTGCCTAGTACTAAGTAATTCTTGCTATTAACTAAGTAGACTGCTGCTTCTTTATCAATAATTATATAAAAAAACAAAGCATAAAGCATAAATGTTACGCTAACATGTATAGCAAGCGAGTGGGCCAGGCAAGCAAGTAGGCCACCCTACCAACTTTAATAAACTATCTAAACTCTTTGTATAATGCCGCTACCAAAACAAGCCTTAAAAGCTTCTCATAAAGCTAATATATATATTACAATTCTAGCTCTTAACTAAACCTAAATTTAATTATATAGAGATACTACGCAGACGTTTAAAGTCCCTTAAACAACGCTTACGCGCTAACGCACTAGCAAGCTTACTTAACGCAATTACTAACCTAACTTAAGGAAGCTTACCTAGAGAAAAAAAGAAGTAATAGTCTAGTATATACTTAACCTAGACTAACGTGAATTTGCGCCTACGTACGCAGCTATACGCAATATAGCTAATAAGCTGCTAGCTGCGCGCGGCGCAGGCTAAGTAGAGCAAAAGTAGCTAGCTAACTTTATTAGGCGTATAGACTTTCTTAAGACGTGTTTTAAATAAGTATATAATAGGTAGAAAGCTCTCTATAAAGATGCTATGTTAATTAAAAGCTAGTTTAAGCTAGTAGAGTAGACAAAGGCTAAGTATAGCATTTATAATAGAGATATTTATAACTTTAACAAGGCTAGCTTTATAATAGGGAAAAGTATAACTTAGCTTATTGTAATTAGTTTAGAAAGAAGAGGCAGGCTAAAGGCTATCTAGCTAAGTAATTATAAGTAGGTAACGTTAATTGCTGCAATTAATACAGCTAGCTGGTTAGTCTTACTATTCTTTATTTTTGCTAGCTAGTATTATTTCTCTGCCTAGTATAAGGAGAAAGAGATCCTGCGTAACTAGGCAATTACACTTAGTAACAAAGGCTAGACAAATAATAAGCTTAATGTTAAGTAGCTAAAGCACTTTAATGCTTATATAAAGGCTTATATTATAAGTGCATATTGCCTACTTATCTTTAACAGCTATAAGAGCTACTACTCTTTTAAAATTTAAAAGCTCTGTAAGAAGTGTAATATTTATACACTTTAGATACTACTTTACTTATTTTACTTACTATAGCTACCTAATATTAGCTGCTTTTTGCTATTAAAGCGCGCGTATAGTTGTAAGGTAAAAAGCCTACTTTACTACTATATTAACTATATTACTAAGCTTAAGTTTCTGCTAGTATTTAAAGCAGTATTTAATTAATTTTCTACTTTAGCTAATATTTACTTAGCTTTTTAAGGCGTAGGCCTTATTCTACTTTAACTAGACGTTGTTTTATTAAGGGTTAACGTGTAGTTGCGTACACCTACTTTAGCTGCTCTGCTAAAGGCTCCTTAGGAGGCTTATACGCTAAGCAACGTACGTAAGCTTAAAGCGTAATTAATGTTAATACGTAAGCGCGTTTAAAGGCATAAGAGCTTATTACTAGCTTTAATTATTAAAGCAATTAACTAGCTTAAGAAAAAGGCTAAAGTAATAATGCTCTTAGCTAAGCTAATGCGTGATTAGATTACTAGCCTTAAGAAAGTAAATAAGGCAGCAACAAAGCGTAGGCAGCATAAAAAAAAGTAGATAAAGAAAAAGAGGATCTTAATAAAAGAAAAAGGAGAGAATATAATAGCTTAAAAAGAGGCTAACTAGCAGATAGAGCGTGAACAGCGTTAAGGTAGAGAGCGATTAGGCCTTAGCCGCCAGGCTCTGGCGCGCTGCAAGAGGTGCAGGGAGACTAGGCACAACTCACGTACGTGCAAAAAAGATACTTAAGATACTGCTTAATTAACTATATTAATATCTCTATAATGTCTCTTAACGTAGTTAAGGTGTACGCTAAAACAGGTACGCAAATTTAGTAGGGTGGCCCACTCGCTTGCTATACATGTTATACACGTTTAGCTTAAGTTCTTTCATAAACTTTATTAAGTTAATTAGTACTAAAACTTAGGTGCTAAGTTATAATTTACTAGACTTATTAGCAGCTAGTCTACTAGTACTAGCCTTCTAGCTATTCTTCTTAATCTAAGTGCGTAGCATTATCTACCTAACTCTGTTGTATTAACTAAGTATTTTATTTCTTTTATTATCTAACATCTTAATTAGTATCTTGTTAGGAAGAATTAATGTAGTAATAATAGTTTAGAGTTAGAAACAGTTGCCTAGTGTCTAGATTTGTTTATTGTTTAAACTTTTACTTAGCTTATAGAGTTAGAACTATAGTTGCTTACAAATTTTACTTAAATTTAAGTTATTAGCACTTGCAGATTGTAAAGCTATTATTAATATAAATCTAATTTAGAATACTACGTGTTCTCTTCTATTTAAAAAAGGAATTAGCTAATTTAATAACAAAACACTCAAGATCTTTTCTTAATAATTAAAAGTTAATTAAGCTGTACTAGGGATTATTACTTATGCTAGGTTATTGCGCTTATAACGCAACTAGTCTAGTACGATTTTAGTGCTTAAGGCGTCTAAATAATTTGGAATTGCTAATAGCCTAATAGCTGTAAAAAGAAATAAATTTTTGCTTGTTTATACAAAAGTTGTCAATTAGTAAACTATTACTTAGGAACTATTTAATTTAAGTAAGCCTTGTCTAGGTAGAATTTGTACTGCGCTCTTATCAAAAACTAGGTATTCTAATCTATAGCTGCAAGGTCTTTCTTTAAGATCTTTACTAAAGCTTGTAGGCTAGTAACGTTTTAAGTAATAATACTTATCAAATTGTTTAACAGTAGGTCTAAATAGACAGTCTTGCTAAAATATTTTTTAATATTAGTAATCTTAGTAACCTTTCTTGTTTATTAAGTAGTATGTACTTTGTACTTATTAACAGACTTATTATAATTATCTTGCTTATATGTAGCGTTAATTATATAAGCTCTATATTTATAGGAGCTAAGAAGTGGCAACTAAGATTAATTAGGTGGAGTAAAATAAGTGTATTAATCACTAAGTGCCACAACAAAGTGTCTAGCAACTACTAAAAAGACATAAGATAATCTAGCCCGTTTATATAGACGCTAGCGGGGCCGTCACGTAAACAGCCTACTAGGATTACCTAATCAACAAGGTGATCCGTGTGTTAACCAAGTGTCAATACTCTAACACACCCCACAGGTCAGTAAGAAACTATTAATTTAAGCTGCAAGCAAGGATTTAATCCTAACTAAATTAACGTTATTAATAAAAAGGCTTTCTCATAATCTTAGTCCTATTGCCAAATTCTTTTATTTCCGTCGTAATTTTGTAATTTTGTTTTAACTAAGTAAGCAGCTTAGTTCTACAAGAATATAAAAAAAAATAGACCCTAAAAATTGCGTAATTAGTCTGTTTACAGTTACTACAAATACATATCCTGTTTACTGCCCCTCTAAAAACTTTAGCCTTGTACAATATTAATTACTAAGTATTTTTAATTTTTAACGCACCCCTATTACTATAAACATAGTAAGCCTTATTACCTTAATATTTCTTTACTAAATAGCTGCTAATCTTTCTAGTATAGTCTGCCTCTAAAAGCAGATAGCGTACGCATTGCTTAGAAAGCCAGCGTAAGCAACGCAAGAATAGTGCTAAGCAAAAGTATTATGCGTGTTAAAGCCTGTCTAAAAATTAAATTTAGCAAGCAGCTAATTTTTAAAATAATAACAAATGATTGCTTTTGCTCTTTAATCTGTACACGCACCTTAAGACTTCTAGTAGCTTATCTTAAAGACTAGTTAACTTATTTATTAAATTAAATCCGCTGTTAAGCTCTTGTTTAATTTTTAATCAATATTAGAGCCTAAATAAGAGATTAAGCTAGTGCAAAAGGAAGACTATTTTAAAAGCTTGTTTAAAAGTTAAAGTAAATTACTGCTTAAGTAATGTTTAAAAAACTAAAGTATAACAACAGTAATTGCCTACATACGCCTATTAAGCTGTCTATAAGGTGTAACGCGACTCCCTCTACTCAAACGAAAGTGCCTACAAGCCCTATAAAAATTGCTACTAATTTATTATATTCTTGCGTATCTCTGTGTGAGCGCTATAAAAAGAAGTTACTTTATAGTTTATATACTAAGCGCTGCTTTAGTTGAATTTAAACTATCAGTTAGAGTAGTACTTGCTGCAGCAGTTACCTATTTTATATTTTACTGTAGTCTTAATAACATTCTTACTAATAGTTTTATAGCTATATATAAAAATAGAGAAGTAAGTCTTTTATTATTTAAGCTTTTTACTTAGACTGCTAACTAGTTTTTAAGTATAAAACACTAATAAGTAATAAGTTTGTAAGTATAAGCTACCTAGTAACATTATTACTTGCTATAAAAAAAATTAATAGTAGTATTACGTGTACTAGAAAGCCTTCTACGCAAAAGCGTTTAGTTAAGAATTGCAGCGCTTAAGAGATATTGTTTTAACGTTTTGCTGCTTAGCTGCTACTACCTACTCCTACTTTAGTAAGCGCTTTTAATTAAAGTTATAAGCTTTATAGTAATGCATCTAATTCTAGTCAGCCTGCAGTACAGCCGATTTAACAGCTAGCTTAAAATATATAATAGCTACAGCAATAGCAGCTTTAGCTATAGTAGTAATAGCAGCATTTTCTACATTAATTTAGGCTTTGAAAACAGCATGCTTGTAGAATACTACTTCTTCCTACTTCTTATTTCAATTGCTCTCGCCTTTAACATTGCCCTAATCGCTATACAACTTAATTATATAAGTATAAGCATGCTAGAGTAAGCTAACAAATATCTTATAATTCTATATATAAGAGTAATAAATTATATTTACGTCTTTATGCTACTTACCTGCAGACCCTAGCGATCTAAGCTAAGATAGTAAACACTGCGCTTAAGCTTGCTAAAGCTTAAAAAGCTAAGTAAGACTTACTAATAAAGTCTAGCAAGTATAATAACTTTAATAATTACTAGTAAGCTTATTTTTACTTCAAGTTAATTCTAGCTTTTTAATCTCCTGCTCTTTCTAAGCAATCAAGAAAAGACTCAGCTTAGTATATAAATATTACTGCTTAATATAAATTCTTTCCTTATTTATTATAATTACTTTCAATTAAGTGCTTAACTTGCTAAAAGTTAAGCAACTACTTAGACTTCTAAAACTATTGTTAAGTAAGCAACTTAGTTACTCTATTCAATAGCATAATTACCATTTCTAGGTACTTAACTTAAAATAATTCTTTAGCATATTCCTACTGTAGCTATATATTTTATATTTCTACATGTCTTAAACAAGTGCTAATTTACTTATTCTTCTTAACTACAAGCCTAATTATTTGTTAACTATTATACTTCACTGTCTAAACTTTTCCTAAATTAAGAAACAGCATGCGAAATAAGCGTTTAAAGCCTATATCTTCTTTAGTAATTACTTAAGGGCGAGCAGCTTAGCCTTTGTAGTTAACGTAGTGACTATAGTCTGCTAAGCTGCCTTCTAAAATATAAGACTACTTTATAGAATAGCTATGTATCTATAAGATAATTAACAAGTTTTCTAAATAATTGTAAAGAAAGCATTGTCTATAATTATTAGGTCGAGGCTATTATAGTTCTTATATTAGATCGCATCCTATCTTATCTAAAAAATGTACAAATCACTAATTTAATTACTCTTATATACTAATTTCTAGAGTTTTTAAAGAAGTGTAAGAGCTTTAACATTAAGTAAGTAATATTAAGTTAATGTATAATAGCTGTGTACAGCACTAATCTAACTTTTTCTTAGTAGGCTTTTATCTCTTGCTTAGTTGCTTTGCTAGTGTTTTTGGTTAGCTTCTCTAATAGTTGTAGACGTTTTAGAAAGCTGCTATTCTCTAGCTTAAGCTTCTCTGTAACTTTGTTAATATATGTATTATATATAAGCGTAATTATTGGCTTTCTATAATTTCTAAATACTTAAATACTAGAGTACTATTTTACTTATACCTGTTTTTATATTTTGTACTTGCTTATAATCTTTACCCTAAAAATCTAATAGTCTTTCCTTATTATCTTTTATAAAGACTAATATGACGGTATTTATGTAGAAGAAAACTAAAATACTTCTTTCTTAATTAAAAAATAGATATAGATTCTTTAGTTAAGCAATTAGTCTAGTTTTCTTTAGTAATTCTAAAAACTCCTTATACTACGACAGTAGCAAGTCTTATAATTTAAAAAGTACATAGTTAAGCTGTACATACTTTTTAAGCTTTATAAAGTAATTTAGCATTTTAAAAACTACTAAGTAGTCTGCTATAATTAATAAATTAGAAAATACTTTTACAATATTATATTTGTTAATCTATGAATTATTCTTAGTAGTAATATCGACTACCCCTTTCAAAAGCATAGCTACTAATTCAGTAGCATATATTAAATTAATAAAGTTTTTTTTTTAATAAATAACTTTTTATAATGATTTACGTCTTATTTAAAAAAAAAGCTATGTTAATCGGACTTGTAGATGTAAACCTACTTTATAGGTATTAGTTAATTATCTGCTTTTTTTTTAAGTATTTTTCTATAAGTCTTATTTTTACTTAACTAATTACTCTCTTTCTTGCAGGTATTCTTAAACAGGGCCCTTATAAGACAATTAAGTAACTACTTTTATTTTTCTAGCAGCTGAAGTAAATTTTTGCACTATATTCAAGCATTTCTTATCTTTATTTTAAACCTATTAAGTAAAGCTAGTATAACTATATAATTAAGAGTTTTATAGCTTACTTAGTCTTTCTAAATTACTCGCAAACTAAGCAGGTAAGTATTATTACAATTACTTCTTAATAAATTGTTATATTTTGAATTTACTGCGTTAAGATTACTTATGCTTCTATTCTTTAGTTAATTGTTTAAATTTTATGTTTTGTTTTTACGCTTACGCCTACCGCCTAGTTTACGCAGTAGAAAATAACAATTTATAAGCTAATTTAGGCTTTTACTAGCAATTCTAGTACTACATATTGTAAGTAGAGATTAAACTTATAATTACTTACTTTATTTACTATTAAAAACCTAAGATCTTAAACTACAAGATATTCTACTATTTACAACTTACTTGCTCTAAGCAAAAGTCTTATTATAATGGGCTAGCGAATTAGAGCTTTTAAGCACAGTTAATCAGACTATTAATAAGGTATTTCGCTTTTTATAATTAAGAGTCCTTATGCTCCTAAGTTTTAATAAGTTAGCTTCTCTAGGCAAGCGCACTGCTATTTGACTGTTAAATCCCCTGCATTTAACTGTATTATTGCTCTTTAAAGTCTTTAGTCTAGGAGTTAGTTCTAAGGTACTAAGACTAGTATGTTACTTCTAATTTAGGTAAATTCTTCATAGTGCACTAGCCTTGTGCTGTATTTACTTAGCGTCTTCTAATCTACTCTCATTTTTAGTAGGCAGGCTATCCTTACTACTTGAAATAGTAGATAAATTATTTTTAAAGGTTTTAGTATTTAGCTGCGTATTCTAATCTACTCTATTTTAAAGAGGCAAGAAGACTTTAAGTTATCTTTAGAATCAACTAGCTTACTTTTATAAAAAAACTCTATTATGTTAATTACTTAATCTTTTGGTAGCCTTTTCTTAGAATATTCTGTATAAGATAACTATTCATTATAAGTTATATTACAGGTTCCATTTATCTGATTAAGTGTTAATATCTATATATAGTATATATAAAAGGCTTAATAACTAACTAAGTAATTAATATAGCCTTAAGACCTTACTTTAAATTCTTAATAATTGCGCCTAGCTGCTTTCTCCCTATTGAATAAATAGGCTTAGCAGCTATAGGCATAAACTCTACTCTAGTCGAGGCGTAGATCAGCCGTCTAATATCTAATTATAAGTAGTTTATAGTATGAAAAATATTTCTTAAACTATTCTTTAAGCATCTAGTTAGAAGATTAGTAGCTATAGATTTAAGTAAGGCTTATTCTATGCAAGTAGGCTACTACATTTATAATTACTAGCTCAAGCTTAGCTAGTAAATTAGTACTTATACATATTTTAACAGCTTTTATATCAAGCTCTTAGCTAGCTCTTTTTACTAATCTATTGAGCTTATAAGTGTATAGTTGTAGCGTCTTAATTATAATTTCTTTCTCTATTGCCTATTCCTCATTTATTAATTGCCCTCTCTAAGGTAGTGTAGTAGTGTTATAATTTTAATAGATCTTTATAATCTTCTTCTAATATTTCCCTTAGTTGTCGCAGTCAAGCCTTTAATGATAGGCATAATAGTATTTAGTATCTTTAGCTAGATATTATAATAATTCAGCTTGCCTAAGTAGCCTTCTTTAATTATGAGTGCCTATTTCTTAAGCAGTTAACTAAGTAGGAAATTAAATAGATCTTATAAAATCTTATGAAAAGGTGAAAGTAATTTTTTCCTTAGTTGCTATAAAACTACTTATAAGGTAAAAGCCTTTGCGTAGTAATTGCATTCTAATAGCTTTTTACTACTCATTTTAAGATTTCCTACTAAGTAGACTAGAGCTTTAATAGCTTTTTATCCTAATTATCCGAATTATTTATAATATAGATCTTTAATTCTATTGTGTACTTAAGGTTTTCTTAAATGTGCTGTAGCGTTTACTAGCAGTAGTTAAGCAATGTAATAAAGGAGTTGCTTATATTAAATAAATTAGAATTTAAAGTAACATTTGGAGTTAATAAAAATAACATTCTTTTTAAGTTTTTTTAAATCTAATAGTATAATTATGTTATAAATTCTAGATGACTGCGTACATAAGCCGTACTGTAGAGAAAATACTAATATAGAAGCTTAGCACAAAGTTAATGTTATTAAGTAAAAGATTAAGTATTTTAAAGCTAGCCTTGCTATGTAGAACGTTTTGAATTAGCCTGTTTCTTATTTTAGCAACTAGAATAAATTAAATGCCTGCCTTAACAGTCTTGTTTTAACTATCTTTACAATAAGTGCTTAGTACTAGGTAATTGTTACACGGGGTTGGTCTACCCTTATCTAGTCTCAATCCGTGTTAGGGCGAGGCTGATGTATGGGGTAGTCCGTAAGGTATTGTAGGAGTAATTCCAAGTGGAAAAGAGTTATTAATGTTAACTAAAAGTAATTAATACTAATTCTATAAAAGATAAAATAACTGGTTAACAATGTTTATAAGAGATAAATTATTTAACTTAACTACAATAAGTGTAATAATAAGATTTAACACATTTTTATACCTATTGCGTTTGTCCTGCTATTCTGTACATCTCTTCTAAGAGGGAGGTATGTAATAGCGCTGCTATCCCTTTATGCACAGCTATTCTAGATAGCTAGCCTTAGCAGAATAGCAATTACGTAATTAGCGCCCTGCGCAGATTACTGCCTTCTAGCGTAAAGGCTAGTTATTTTATAACTATTGCTTATACGTTAAAAAGAGGATTCTTTTTATTACTTATAATATTATCCCCCTTCTTAGGTGTATTGTCCTAATACCTTAAATTATTATTTTCCTGTGCCGCGTGTTAAATTGCTAGCTGTATATAAAGTCTTAGTATACCTATTATATTATACGCTTGTTTCTTTTTACGCTTTTCTAACTATACCTAAATCTCTATTTTTCTGCTATTCTTATATATAGAATTCTACTTTTAAGTATTATACTTGTGCTAACTATATAAAAGAGCTAAGTCTAAAAATAGCTTTTTATTATAAGTAGTGTAAAGTATAGAACCTTTAATATTTAATAAATACCAGAGCTAGCTGTTACGCTAGTTACATTTCTATACAAGTAGAGTGTAGTTTATTTATTTTAAAAAAAAAGTAAGAAAAAGTTTAGTGTAAAAAGTATAAAAAGCGCCTTAAAGTTGCGCGTTTAGAGGCTTAGTTAGCTTAAAGTAAGCTAAAGCTTTTAGAGACTAAAGCGCAAGAGTAATTATTTACTAATTAAGATTTTACTATTCTAAATTTTTAGAATTGTGTAAAGAAGCAAGCTAAAGGGAACTTTGCCCTTAGTATAGACTTTCTAATAACTAAACTATTACTACCTAGATTATTAACTAACTTAGGCTAGTTATAGGCTAACGCTTTTTTTAATTTTCTTTTAATTACTTTTTTTCTTTTAAGGACCTAGTTTTTTCTCCTCTAAGTATCTTTAATAGTACTTAAGAACCTATAACGTACAGTTTATTATATTTTCTTTTAGTTTTTAAGTGTTTTAGCTTTTTAGCTATTCTTGCTACTTAACTAAATATCTCTACTAACAACTAATGTTTAATAAGTTTTTAATTTCTTTAACTTTATACTTATTTTCTTTAAGCTTTTTATTATTAGCTAGCTTAGTATTTAAAGATGCTCTTTCTAAAAGTTTTTTGTAAAAGATAAGGTAGACGCGTATACTTAGTAGTAATTAAAGTTAATAAATTATATTGCCTATTTTTTTTTTAGAATTTTTCATAGTTCTACTTAAAAGTTCTTTAGTTTTCTGCTTAGTTGTTTAGTTTTTAAGTTCTATTATAACAGAAAAGCTTTATTTCTTTTCTTAGAAGTTAATTCTTTAATTTTTTACTTATTAGCTGCCTTAGCTATTATAAAAAATTTATAAGCTATGTTCTTACTTAACACTTCATATAGTTTTAAAATAAGTAGGCATTATTATTTGCGCCTACTAAAATACTCTTAATATTCTTTAAACTCTAATTAGCAGCTAGCTTATATCTATAGTTTGCATAGTGTAGTAAGTACTTTTTAGATACTAACTTTGTACTATTATAAGCTAATTATGCTATTAGCAAGAGTTTAACTTACTTGTCTTGCAGCTTCTTAGTATACATCTTTAGATACTATTCTAGTGTCTAGTTTGTTTATTCTGTCTAGCTATCTATCTTAAAGTAAAAGCTAGTTAATAGCTTCTTCTTCAGACTTAATTTTGCTAGAAATATGTCTTAATACTTAAACGTAAACACCTTTTTATAATTAGTGATAAACTTTTTAAGTATTTTATACTTTAATACTAGTGCTTTAGTAACTTTATACGCGCAGCTTTCTATTATAATATTTCTTTTTATTAGCACAAACTTTCCTGCTTTAGTTAATTAATTAATAATTTCCTAAAACAGTGTTGCAAAGTTAAGCTTATTCTAGTTTTAATAAATTTAGCAGTTTTACTATAAAGTTTATAATAATATTACTTCATAAATATAATAATTGCTATAAGAGTTATAACAAGCTGTAAAGGTTATAATTTTTAAGCTTATTTTAGTAACACGCTAAATAGTTGCTTAATACATTTTATACTTTTACTTATAAGCGTAGTATTGCAAATACCTTAGCTAGTTGTCTAACTATTTTTTTAATTACTATATATTTATATTTTAGAGACTTGTATAGTTTCTTAATAAAACTTTATTATATACATAGAGGTATATATATGTATTCCTTCTAACTATATCTTAGTACTCTTGTTTATCTTTTAGTAGTTTATTAAAGCTATCTTTTTTAGGCTTAAACTGCTAGTTAGCTGCTCTTTACTACTACTGCTATTGTAGTATTTCTACCTGCTTAGCTACCTTAGCTACTCTAGCTAGTTCTAGCTAGTAATAACATAGACTGCTATCTAGCATTTTTTTACATATAGCGTTATATAGTTTCTTGTAACTTTCTTTACGTAGGTTAGATCTCTTACTTAAAGTATTTACTACTCTATTAAGTATTCTAGCGCGGTGTGTTATTTTAAAGTTAAACTAAGCTAGTAACTTAGCCTATTAGACCCATTACTAGTTAAGTTTCTTTGTTGTTATGAACTCTACTAAGTTAAAATAATTAGTAAAAACCTTAATCTAGTGTAGTAGTTCTAATAAATAGACTTCCTACTATTTAAAGGCATTAACTACCTTTAGTAGCTTCTTATTATAAACGTTGTAGTTAAGTTCTACTCTAGAGAACTTTTTTAAATAGTAAAACACTAGTCTCTATATTTTATCTATGCACTGCTATAACAGTACAGCTCTAAGTGCGTAATTTAACGCATTAGTCTTAACTTACGTCTCTTTCTTTAAGTTATATATCCTTAGTATATGTGCTTTAAAAAATATATTTCATTTTATTAAATACTTTTTATTGTTTCTTATTTTAAGTAAATTCTATTTATTTATTAATTATTTTAAAAGAGAAATAGTAAGGTTTAAGTAATCCTTAATAAACTTCTAGTAGTAGTTAGCAAATTTTAGAAAGAATGAGACGTTTTTAGCTATTTTAGGTATTAGCTATTTCTATATAGCTTTAATCTTTTTTAAGTTTGTCTTTACTCACTCTATAAATATTATAAAGCCTAGGATTTCTATCTTCTTTATTTATTTTTAAGGTGTCAAAGGTGGTGGTTGTTGTTGTAGTTAAAATGGGGTTTCTAAAAAAAGTGAAAAGCAGCTACTCTCTACTAATTAGTTGCAAAAGTTAAAAAAAAGATTGTGTGTAGTTAATAAGATTTGAATGGATAAGGTCTACGCGCTAAGCGCTTAGAGCAGAAAAGCTTAGACTACTAAGCAAAAATTAGAGTTAAAAAAATTTGCTAAAGGTACTTAAAAACAACACTAATTAAAACGTGTTTAAAAGTAATTGCTAGCCTATAGCTAGGAACAAGATTGTAATAGAGATAGAGGAGAAGAGTAAAAACACATACGTTACCGCAGCAGAAGCCTGTAATACTTTTTTATAAAAGCTTCTTGCCTGCTGCTTCTTACTTTTAGAATTTTTTATACTATATAGTAATGTATATAAATAACTTGCATATAAATAATACAATGCTTAAACTATGCTTCTCAAAGTTAGACCTTACTAAGTTACTATACTAGAAGCTATAGTAGTAGATTACAAAGCTAGCGTTTACTATTATTAAGTAGCTACTTTTGTTAGTTAAAAAAAAGCTAGTAGCAATAGTTTTTATAGTAGTTCAGTTAGTGCAAAGGTTAAAATACAACTGTAGTTAAGATATTTTTAATGCGTTTAGTATTATAGATATTAAATTTATAACAAGGACTGTAAAAGGCTAGTTTAGCTAGTACACTATATATACTGCGTATGTTAATAGTCTAGGTATAGTAAAAGTGTATTACTTTAGTAATTTCCTTCTGCGCAAATACAACTTTAGTAAAGAGACTTAAAAGTAGCTTTACAAAGAGCAAAGGCGTGTTAAAACAGCTATTAAGTAGCTAAAATAAACTAATAAGTAGAAGAATTTTATAAGTTGCTTTTAAAAATAAAAGAGCTGTATATAAATAGTAATACTGTTGTCGTTTATTTATATCTAAGAATAGGCACTAAACGCCGCAACTGCAACACTGCTAGAATAGCAACAAAATAACAGAAGTTGCAGTTAGCAGTAAATAGTTAGCAGTAAATAGTTATTAGTTAAGAGAGTTAGTTAGAGGGATATCGCGTATCTTTATTTCTGTTTAAACATGTAACACACTAATTGCGTGCTAGCAATGCTGAACAAGGGGGCATGAGCCTAGATACCTATTGTTAGCAATTAATCTTTTTTTACCAAAAAGGTGTCTACAAAATGTGTGGTTACATTAAAAGGTTGTCTTAAAAGGCCGAAGCCACTATCTTCTTTATATAGAATTCGCACTTCCCTAGCTTCAAGTATAGCTTGTAATTTTGAAGCTTTTTAAGCACTTTCTTAATATATTTAATATAATTTTTAAGCGTTCTACTAAAGTACGCTAGTAGATTATTTAGGTATACTATAACAAAGATTTTAAAGTATTTATTAAGTACGTTATTAATAACTAATTCAAAAGTTGCTAATGCGTTTATTAATTTAAAATACAAAACTATATATTTAAATAGTCTATACCTTGCTGTAAACTCTGTTATCTACTTAAAACTTTTATTAATTTTTATTTAGTAAAATTCTTCTTAAACGCTCAATTTTATAAACTACTTAGCTCCCTAAAGTCAATTCATAAGCTTTATTATTAGTAGTAAAAGAAATTAGTTTTTCTGTGTTACGCTATATAGCTTTTTATAGTTAAAACATAGCTACTACTTCCTATAAGGCTTTTTTATTAATAAAATAAGTAAGGCTATTAGGATTAATTTTAGTTAAATAAATCTTTTTTCTAAATTCTTCTAGATGTAATTTCTTAGCTTAGCATTATGCAGAGGCGATATAAAGTACATTAGTCTTAAGCTTAGCTTAGCTCTATTTTCTAGGATAATCTTTTAATCTTAATTTTAATAGTTTACTAGCTTTATAGCCTTGTTCTCTTTAAACAGTTTCTTAAACTTATTAGTATAATACTCTTTTAGTAGTTCTATTAGTAAGAGTTCTTTTTTTGTAGTTACAACCTACTTTATTTATATAAATTCTATTTTTTAAAAGTTTTTTATATAAATTCTTTTAATTTTATATAGCATAATCTTGCTAAATCTCTTATTTTAAGTGAAGCTTTAATTTTTTAAGCATATCTCTTTACGTACTCTAGCAACCTTATACATAAGTTCTCTTTTAAGTATTAATTTTATTTACTAGTTAACAGTAAGAGTATAAACATCTATCTAGTTCTATCTTAAAAATATATCCAATTCCCCTAGATTGATAATATAAATGTTTATTTAGCACTTTATACTAGCTATCTATAGCTTTATTAATTTTGTCTATAACTGTTTTATACTATCTCTATATTTTATAGGTTTCTTGTTAGCTAGTACTATTAGAATTAGTACTCTATTAACTTAGTACAGTATATTGTATTTCTCTACTACTTATAAAAAGATTATTGTTTATATAGCCCTGATGTTTATAAGCGCCTAAATATTCTAACTATATATAAATACAGTTGTAAACAACTACTTTACCTAACTATTAGTATTCTATACTTATTTTAAACTTATTTTAGGTATATCCTTACTAGTATAACTTTATCCTTAGCAGCATTTTAGATTTCTACCTACTTACTCTTTTTTTTTTCTAAGAAAGTAGCCTGCACTATACTTAGTGATTTAGTATATTAAACAACTATTTTTATAACAAAAGCTCTAATAGAGGTTTTAGTAAGATATTTCTTGTCTTAGAGCTTATATTTTTTAGTTTTAGCTTCTTTGCTTTGTAAAATAGGCAGTCTACTGCCTTATAAATATCTTATAATAAAGTAACATAGTAGTAATTATCTACTTATTACGCCTTTTAAAGTTACTGCTTATAGTATTTGCATCTATCCCTGCATTAAATTTATAACAGTTAGTAGTAAATTTCTACTTTTTTAAGTTTATAAAAGTAACATTTGTTTACTAAGTCTTTTTCTTCTTATAAGCTTAAGTAGCAGCACTAGTCTTAGTCTACTCTCAATTTATTTTTTTATATAAAACTTGCAATTAAGCTTACAGTTGTACTAATACAACTTTTTATACTTTTTAGTACTTTCTACTATTTTAGCTTTTTTGTTCTTAACTTTAGCTACTAAATTAATAAAGTAGAGTTATTAGTGTATTACTTAATACCCAACTTCCTTAGCGTGCTTGCTAGTAATTATAAATCTTCTTCAAATTATATACATATCCGCGTAGAATATTATTATTTTATATACCTAATATTAGTTATTTACTTCTTATCCTAGCACAATTTCATTTTAAACTTTTTAATTTATTAGCCTAAGTTTACTTAAAGTAAGAACATTTCTGTCCAGTTTCTTTTATAGTACAATATTATAGCTATTTATTAAGTATACTTCTTTATAAAAGTTCAAGTTGCTTTATTTGTTATCTAGTTCTGTCTAAGCTAGGTATAGCGTTCCTTATCTAATTATCTTAATCTTAACAGCTGCCTATTTAACTAGTTCCTCCTTATAGTCTTAGACGAAGTGTCTAACTTTACTACATTAAAGATATACCTTATTATTATAACGCTTCTAGTATTCTTCTTTAATGAGGCTAGTCTACCTTCTTTCTTAAGTACTCTTGTTTCTAGTCTTTTTTTTGCACTTTGCTTATTATAATAGCGTTGCTATTTTTTTCATACCTGCTGCGTTGTCCTTTTATATTAGCTAGGCTAGGTTAAAAGTACTTTTTTTTTGTTATATTGTTTTTAAAACCTATTGTGAATGCGCACAGCTAGCTTTAGTAGCGCGTATAGTGTGTTAGGCTTATTATAATTTAAACAGCTATCTTTTAATATTTTTCTTTAAGCCTATTTGAAATACTATTTAAAGTACTTTATGATTTTTCAATAATTTGTGCTTATAGTTGCTTAATTTCTGCTATATATACTAATACTAACGTAGTCCACCTTAGGTAAGTAATTTTCTTCTTAGCCTAGTTCTTAGCGTCTTCTTTTTTAAAGATACCTCTTTTTTTTTATTTAAACTTTATTTAACTTATAAATAAAGCTTACGTCTTAGCTTTGATCTTTTTATAATTTATATTAAGCAGATAATTATTGATATAGAGTTAAATTTAGTAAGAAGCTTTATTTTTTATTAGTAAACACCTTATTATACTCACAGTATAGATTAGTGTAAGTAGAAATTATTTATAGTTTTTCTTTTTATTATACTTTATAAGTAGTGCTATTTTAAGTTTTTTTATAGCAACAAGTTGTTTGTGTAAAGTAGCTATCAGCTAACTTAAGAGATAATTAATCATATTTGTTATTAAAGCTACTTACTATACTTAGATATAGGCCTATTGCCTGAAATTCTTTATATTTTAGGCACTAAAGTTGTCTTTAGTATTGGAGTGAGATGTATTAAGCTTTTTATTATTTTTTAATATTAGTTAACTTAGCGCAGAAAGTCTTAAACTCTAAGCTATATTATTCTAAGTAATTTTTTCAAATGCTATTATAAATCTTGATTAAGTAACCTATTAGTTAAATTGTCTACTAAGATTTCTTGTATTAAAGTTTTATATAAAGTTAGTCCATACTTATTTAGTCTTAATCTATGTTAAGGCGAGTCTAATAAATAAAGTAGTCTATAAGGTATTGTAAGAGTAATTTTAAGTAAGAAAAAATTATTAACATTAACTAAAACTATATAATACTAATTCTATTAAAAGTAAAATGATTAGTTAACAATCTTTATAAGAGATAAACTATTTAAGTTAACTACAACAAGTGTAATAATAAGATTTAATATAATTCTATACTTATTATCTGTGTCCTGCCATACTGTACATCACTTATGAGAAGAAGGAATATAATAGCGCTGCTATTCCTTTATGCACGGCCATCCCGGATGGCTAGCTTTAGCAGGATGGCAATCACGTGATCTGCGCCCCGCGCGGATCATTGCCTTCTGGCGTAGAGGCTGGTTGTCCTTCAACCATCGCTCGTACGTCAAGGAGAGAATCCTTCCTGTTACTTGTAACAGTAATTAATACTATTAACTAAGTAGACTGCTACTCTAATATCTATAATTGTACAAAAAAACAATAAATAAGAAGTAAAAGCTGCGATGAACATATTTAAACTAATTTTCCTAATTAAGTCTTCTAAATTAATCAGTACTAAAACTAAAAAGCTAGGGTACGCTCTATTTAGTTTATTAGCAACTAATCTGCTAGTGCTAGCTTTGTAGCTCTTCCTTTTAATTTAGGTGTGTAGCACTGCCTATCAGTTGCTATTTTATTGGTTAACAATCTTCTTTTCATTATTGTTTAATAGTTTAATTAGTATTCTGTTAATAAGAATAAACTCCATGACTACAGTTTAAAGTTAGAAGCAGCTGCGCAGAGATTAAGAGTGCTTATTTTCTGATTCTTTACTTAGCTTATAAAAACGAGCATTTATTCACTTACTACTTTTGTTTTACTTTAATCTATTAAATAGTTGTTAAGCTATATTTAATTTAGATCTAGTTTCATACACTACGTGTTCATTTTCTTTTGAAAAAGTAATCAAATAATTCTAGAATAAGATTTTAAAATCTTTCCTAAATTATGAATATTCAATTATGCTCTACAAAGTACAATTACTTAGAATAGCGTATTGCGCTTTTAGCGCAACTAGTCTAGTGTAATCATTGTGCATAGGGCGTTTTAAAAATTAGTAACTACTAATAGTTTGACAACTTTAAGTAGCAAGTAAACTATTGCATATTAATACAAGAGCCGCTAGTTAGTAAACTAACGCTTAGGGCCTATTTGTCTCTAGCAAGCTTTCTCTAGGTAGGATCTATATTACGCTCTAATTAAATACTAAGTATATCAATCTATAGGAGTAAAACTATTCCTTAGAAGTTTTACTAAAGCTTGAAAGCTAGTAGAGTTTTAAGTAAGTATGCTTATTAAAGCGTTTAATAGTAAGTCTAGATATACAGTCTCGCTAATCAAGTCCTTAAAACTAGTAATTTTAGCAACTTTATTTATTTATTAATTAGTGTGTAACTTTTACTTATTAGCTAACTTTCTTCTTATTCTTATCTTTAACTATTTAAGCTTTATATTTGCGTTAAGCAATTTCCAAGTTCTTCTATTTTTAGGCGCTTGCGCTAGGTTGTAAAGCAATAAGCTCTTTAATATCTTTAGGCAACTTAAGATACTAAGGATTCTAGTAATCTATTAAGCGCAAGTTTAGGAAACTAGGATTAACTTAATCTTAAATACCTTTCTCTAAGCGATGCAGTCTTGATAGAGCGAACTAGGTTAGCTAGTCTAATTAAGCCTTAAAAATTACTTTTAAGGCAACAATTAGTGTAGTAAGGAGGTTTATTTTAATAAAATGCTTTGAAGGATTACAACATAAATTATTATTTAGTTAAGCATAAGATTAGTTAGTTAATAGCTGTGTTAATAATATCAGTAGCTTATAGGTTGTAGAATAGATTAGAAGGAGATGAATTTTATAATTAAGTAGATAAAAGGTACAGCAGCTGCAGTAATCTGCTAGCTGTACTGTAGGAGAATATAGAGGAGATTAAAGTGATAATTAAATAGTTGACCTACTAGCTTGCTAGTTGCGTAGTAAGAATTAAAACTATGATTAAGCAGCTAGGCTTATGACTGTAGGAGCTAAGAAGTAGCAATTGCTTAATTACTTAAGTGGAAAATAAGTGTATTGATCACTAAGTGCTACAACTAAGTGTCTAATAACTACTGAAAAGACTTAAGGCGATCTGGCCTGTATATATAGGCGCTAGCGTGGTCGTCACGTGTTTAGCTTACCAGGATCACCTGATCATCAGAGTGATCCGTATGTCAATACTCTGACAGCTAAGTAGGCTTTAATTTAAACTTCTACTGTCTTAATTTTTAGTAACATCTTTATTACGCTAAATAGATACTTTAAATTAGCGTTTAAAATATATTCAGTTGTAAGCTTTTAATTCTATCTTCATTTTTGCTAGATACACCTTTAGCTCTTTATTTTTATGCATGTATAATCTATTCTATTTTTGCTACACGAGCTTACTACTTTTATTTTAGTAAGTAGACTTTAAATGATCGTTTAAATATATATAACACTAATTCTTTTTTACTAAATAGTCTGCTGCCTTTATTTTGCTAGACAAACTTTTACCTAGCATTTATTAACGCATGTTTGTTTTATTAGAATACCTTTTTTTCTTTGCTGTTAGTGCTAACTTAGGTAATATAGTCCTTACTATAGTTTGTAGTAGGGGATAGTGCAGACCCCCTAAAAGTATATCTAGTAATATTTCTAAGATTCTAGCTTTCTTAGGGGTTTTTTTAAGTTCTGTGCTTATGTAATATTGTTATACTATTCTGGCAATAATTGTGCACTAGTTTCTTTGTGTACTAAATAGTAGAGTATATCCTTATAGGCTTTGCTATTTGTATAGTTGTTAGAGTGTATAAAGTCATACTGCTACAAGGGCAGGAGATTACTAGTAGTTAGATTATATAAGAATGAGTTTATGAAGATAAGAGTTTTATTTTAGGTTAGTATAGAAACTATTGGTAGAAGGAGACGCCTATTCGATAATACAGTACAAGAAGATTAAGGAGAGTTGATAATAGCTCCTATCTCTTTCCGCGATACACGGAAGAGGTTATATGCCTCAAGATTAAGTAGTTGAGCACTAACCTAGTATGCGGGTGGGGTATCAACCTATGCACCCGCACAATAGTTATCTTAGTATTACTAGAACAATAGAACTTATTAAACGCATTTCTTTATATATACAATAAGGTTACTACCTTTATTGCTAAGTGCGCAGACTATTAGAAGAAAATATATTACACCTACACACTCTATAGAAAAATGCAAGCGATAGGACTACTTAACAAACTATGGTTAGACATCTCGATAGACTTTGCTATAGGCCTACTAGTCTTAAGAGATCCTACTAAGAAAGTATTTTTAACGGAATTCTTGTAGCAGTTAATTAAATTACGAAGAAAGCTAGTATATAACTTTTAGAGTTTCTTTTATAGCAGTACAACTTGCACACAAAATTACTCATTGTATTATCAGAGACTATAGTATACTAAAGTTATGAATTAATAATAGAGATAAGTTCTTTTCCTTAAACTTCTAGACAGCATTACTTGCTATAATTAAAATAAAATAAAAGCTATCTACAGCTTACTACCTGCAAGTAAGCAGATAGACTAAAAGAATAAACAGCACTATAAAAGTCTACCTTAATGTTTATGTGTATGAATATTGAAATAATAATGTATTATTACTACCTAAAGCATAAATAGCATACAACAACAAGCTTTTAGTATATATAAAATAGACCTTTGTTTCATGTAAATTATAGTAGACACCTAAATCCCTTTACACGTACGTTTCTGATATCAAGAAAAGAAGTAGCTATTACTACAGCTAATTAGCTAAAGAGAGTACACAAGTTACTTAAGACAACGCTTAAAAAGGCACAACGCTAAAGCATTGTATTTATTAACTAGAAATAAAAAAAGCACTTTAGCTAAAGAAGAGGGATAAAATATACTTGCTTATAAAGAACCCCTTCACTAAAAAACCATATGAAGGACGTAATGTTGCTAAAGTTAGACTACTTTGAGTTCTAGACTAGGATAGACTAGTCATATATATACTTGATCTCCTACTGGATGCAAAGATCTACTTAGGATTTTATATCAACATGTTAAAACTAGTAGACTTAAATACGCGACTTTACAAAATCTTCTATTACAAAATAAAAAAAGAAGATAAATTTAAAGTTAAAAGAACCTGTATATACTAAGCGCAAAATAATAGAAAAGATTACTTGGTAGAGTGTTTAGGCTACTTAGACAGCGACAATTTATAAGAACTAGACACAAACTAAACAAACTACTAATAAATATTGCATAAATACAACAACTATACTAGAATTTAAACTGAAATTATTAAGTATATACACTAGCAGAGAATGTAACCTACTTTGACATTTTAAATACACTACCGTGTTGTAATAGAAGAGTAGTAAAAACAAAATAAAATAAGGTACCCTATAAACTACTACTAGCCTTAGGCAGAGTACTACGAATACTTATTAAAGTAACCGCATTATTTATACTACTTAGGGAAAACTCTATTCCTAGTAAATACGCACTACTAATAAATGCTATAAGATAATCTAAGAACTTTGCATTTACGTCTTTACTCTCTGCTCTTAGCTTTAACGCAAGGCAAAGCGTCTTTCTTTATATACGCTTATTAGCTTGCGCTGGTATCTTTTTATTACGCAAAAAACGTGTATTTACTTTAAATTATACCTTTTTTTTTATACTTACTTTTGCTTAATACTTCTTATAAGTTCTATCTGAAGAGGACCAGGACATGTTTACACATGCTTAGCCCAGACGCGCGTACACTTCATATTTTAAAAAGGAATTCAGCATAATATAATAACGATAGTAATTGATAAATCACTTATAATAAGTAAAGTAAGAATAAAAATTAGTATTAAGGATTTTTAGGATAGACAAATTTATTCTTTATAAGAACTAGAGGATATAGCAGTTTCTAAAGCTTATAACAACAAGTAAGGCAACTCTAACTATAAGCTAAACAACTTACAAAATTAGGTAATTCAAAGATGGATTTTAAGAGAGGGAAGATAGTGTTATAACTTAATTAAAAACCTAAGTCTTACAGAGAACTACTACATCTAACTAACAAGGAACTAGACGGCTAACCTGAAAGGCTACCGCAGTAGGTAGTTACGTAACAATTTACTACGCTAAAGACTATTAATAGGAGGTCACGCACACTATCGCTAGGAGCGATCAAGACTATTAGGACTATTAATAGAAGGTCACCCACACTATCGCTAAGAGCGATTGAAACTATTAAGGTTATCGCTTAGTATATAGTATTAGGCAATGTACTCTTATAGCTTATTGTGTTTAACTTTGTACAAGACTCTAGCATTTAATCTAAAGATTATACTATATTCTTAACATCTCCAAATATTATACTAATCTACTAACTGTGTTATTACACTAACCGCCGTCTAGGCTGGTAAATGGGTCGTGGGTACCCACGCGTGGGTATAGGTTGGGTTAGGGTCGCACGGACCAGTAGTTGTAGTTAGGTTGGGGTTGCACAGACTAGTGGTTAAGGTCGTGGTTAGGTTGCACAGACTAGTAGTTGTAGTTGTAGTTAGGTTGCACAGACTAGTAGTTAAGGTTACAGTTAGGTCGCATAGACTAGTAGTTGTAGTTAAATCGCACAGACTAGTAGTTGTAGTAAGGTTAGAGTTAAGTTACAGTATTTATTACTAGCTATTTATACTAGGTAAAAGATAGTTAAAACCTTTTTACTACAGTTAAATATTATAGCTTGTTATTATAGTAACACTTAAGCCTTAAGGCGCTGCCGCTTTTGTGCTAGAGGTAGAGAGTCCTTTTTTGTAAGCTCGTCCTCTACTGTTTCCTCCTCTAGACTACATGTACTATTTCTAGGCGCTAGGAGCTTAAATATATTGTGAATCTCGGTACACAGTGCTTTAAGGCTAATCTCTTTTTCCTATATAAACATTTCTTATGCTTTAAAATCTTAAAAGATTCTATCCTTCAAAACTATAATTTACTATATAGTTAAAGCTAAAAACTAATACCTTTATTTTCTAATAACACCTTTTGCAGTGTTAAGAACGCGCTGAATACTAAAACTAGCAACAAAGATTACTAAGATATTTTTTATAACTTAAGATAGCTAAGAATAAGTATTTTTGTTTTATTGCTCCTACTTAAAGACATTAAATAATTTCTCTAGTTTAATATAAGAAGTAGTAGTGTAGAATTCTTTTATCTATTTAGTAAAGTCTTCTATCTTCTTTTTTTTTAAGTAAAAAATATCTAAGTTAAGGTAGAATAGCTGTTAAGAGGAAATTAAGGAGCAGGCCTTTAAAATCATCTATAGGTAAGTATCCCTTTTGAGAATAAATTAGAGACTAGTGTTTAATTTACTCCTCTACCTTTATCTTATTTATTGAGATAGTAGAAAAAGTATTAATAATATATATGCTTGTCTTAAATTTCCTGTATAGAATTTTGGTTAGCTATTTAGTACTTCTTTATAATAACTAACTGTAATAACTATACCTTATATATAATAAGCTTTTAAGTTAGATCTAGAAGAGCTGCGCAGTTAAATAAAAACTCATACTTAGCTAATAGTTTTGCCCAGTACTTGCTTAGTTTTTCTTTTATTTCTATATAGCAGCTTATACTATTGCACGCTACTCTATAGAACAGCTTTCTACATTTTTATTAAAATTAATCAATATTAAGTCTATAAAATTAAAGAGACAGTTGTATATAAGTTAAATATGTTAAAATCAAGGCTTCTAATTTATACTTCAAAACCTTGAAGCATTCTCAAACTGCTTAAGCATCTTTAAAATTACTTAATTAAGTGCTACTTGAGAAAAAAAGAGTACAAAATACTTAAAGTTATAATAGTTAATCTCTCTTATGTTGTTGTTAAAAGTAAAAATAACACAAGTACTTTTTTTATTACTATTTCTAATTCTGGCTATTTATTAATATATTTTTAAAACTTAAGCGCGCGCCTGCATGAATTATATATTAAGTTCTATAAAAATCTTTATATTACAAATATGAAAAATTTGTTCTCTTAGTAGTAGAAATTATTAAGTAACAAGGAATCGCATGTACTATTATAGTAATGTATTAATAGTAATGCTGGCTTCGGCCTTTTAAGACAACGTTTTGATGTGACCACACATTTTGTAGACACCTTCTTAGTAAAAAGGATTTATTGCTAACAACAGGTATCTGGGCTTATGCCCCCTTGTTCGGCATTGCCGGCACGCAATTAGTGTGTTGCATGTTTAGACAGAAACAAAGATGCACAATATCCCTCTAACTAACTGTCTTAACTAATAACTATTTACTAATAACCGCAACTTCTGTTGTCTCTATTACTATCCTAGTAGTGTTGCAGTCGCGGCGTTTCTAGCGCCTATACTTAGATGTAAATATACAACAACAGCGTTACTATTTAAGCACAGCTTTCTTATCTCTAAAAGCAACTTATAAAATCCTCTTACTTGTTAGTTTGTTTTAGCTACTTAATAGCTATTTTAATACGCTCTTGCTCCTGATAAAGCTACTATAAGGTCTCTCTACTAAGGTTGCATTCGCGCAGGAGGAGATTAGTAAGATAATATACTATTACTATACCTAGACTATTAACATGCGCAACGTATTTTATAAACTTGCTGCTAAATAAGCTTTCTACAACTTCTATTATAACTTTAATATTTAGGATACTAAACGCATTAATAAGGTATTAATAAATAACAGAATTTAACCTCTACGTCTACCTAATTACTATAGAAGCTACTGCTAACAGCTCCTCTTTAACTAACTAAAAAGGCTACTTAATAAAGCTAAACGCAGACTTTGTAATTTACTACTATAGCTTTTTATATAGTAACTTAGTAAGGTCTAACTTTACTTAATATAAGCTATTAGTCTTTATGTTAAATAAAGAGAAGAACAGTCTAAGTATTGTATTATTTATATATAAGTTGTTTGTATATAGTACTATATAGTGTAAGAAATCCTAAAGGTAAAAAGTAGTAGGCAAAAAGCTTTTATAAAGTATTACAGGCTCCTGCTGCAGTAACGTACGTGTTCTTACCCTCCTTTATATCCTCTACCTCTATCGCCATCTTACTCCTAGCTATAAGCTAGTAATTACTGTTAAACTTGTTTTTAGTAGAGGGCAGCTGCTTTTCACTTTTTTAGAAAACCCATTTTGACTACAACAACAACCACCACCTTTAATACCTTAAAAATAAATTAATAGAAATGCAAATAGCTTAAATCTTAATAGTAGTTCAAACATTATAATAAAATATAATAAAAATATAATCATATTGTAGAAGTCTGTTTAGAAAGAACATCTTCTATTTAATTTCTAGAACATATTGCTAACGTAGGACCTCTCTAGGTCAAATATTTATAGCAGCAGCTAGCTAGAGATCTTAGATCACGTCTTAAGCTAATAGGTTAATTATGTAAGCGAGGCATAGAATAAAGTTTTCTAAGGCGCTCTAGCTAATAGTTTTATCTACTAGTTTTGATAAGATTATCTAACTAAGTACTGTATTGTTGCTAGCATTGTTAGGAGTAATAGCTAGAAGGCAAGACCTAGAATTAGTGTCTAAAAGTATACATAAAAACTTAATAGCTAACAAACTCTAGTATGTTGTCCGCTTATTAGTATAAAATGAAGTAGTTATTTTTAGAGATATCAGTTTAGTGTAATATGGTAACTCTTCACTATAAAAAAACTAAGATAATTAGCTATAAAGTATATATCTAGTATAATTCAAATCTTAGTTGTCAAGCCTAGGTTATAGAAAACAAGGCTTTTGCTTATCAAACTAGTTCTAATACATTAACTTAAGATAATGATAAGTAATTATAATAGTCTAAGGCTTTAAAGTTTAGAGGAATTGCGTAACTAATTGCTGCTTAATAGTTTAGAATAGCTAATTACTATTGATTACTTTTTAAATAAGCTCTTTCTTAAAGGCATTTTAAGTATATTTAGGTATTAAGTAAATATAGACCGTTTTTAAATTTAAGCATATATAGAGTTTATTATGCATAGACTATTATAAAAAGATGTTAAAGTACTTTTTTAATTAGCTGTATTTTTATTGTTTATAAAGTGTATAGTTTTTATTTCTGTTAGCTTTAGGTGTTACAGGGTTATCCTGCAGTTCAAAGAAAATACGTAAGGGCGGCTAGATATAACATAAGCAGCTTCTCAAAACTTTAGCTAAATACTACTAGTATAGATAGCATAGTTTTAGTAGAAAGATTTACTGTCTACAATTTAAGCTTAGCTAGTTGTACTCTACTAGTTGTTTTAATCAATTATAATATCATTTTTTCCTTCCTCTTCTATAGCTTCTTAAGGTAGATACATTAATAAATTTCACTTCATCTACTTTTCTCTCTAAATAACTTAGTATCTGTGTATTTTGAATTAGTAAAGGTTCCGTAGAAAATTATTAACCTGTTCAGCTATAATAATATGTATATAAATATCATTTTTAAAAAGGTATTCTAAACAGCTATAATAAATTGTTATATTTGCTAACATGCAGCGTTAAAATATTTACTCTATTTTCAGTAAACTCCTGTTAAACTAAATTGAAGTTAACTTATTTTTCTTATTACGTATTATGTTGGGCGCTTTTTTCTTAGACTTTATTAATTTAAAGTACATCATTTCTAAAGCAGTATAGTTTTAAATTATATAATCTGATTTATATTATAAAAAGTGTGTTAATTAGCTGTAATAAGCGCGAACCATAGCTAACAACTTAGCGCAAAGAAACCACCATACTTAATGTAAACAGCTTTTAAAGCCTGTAAAATTGCGAAAATTGATATTCTTATTCTTATTTTTATACTTAACGTGTTTCATAAGCGAGTCGCCAACCCAAGCGAGTCGCGAACGCGAAATCACCGCAAAATTTTAAAAAAACAGGTTCCTGTTTCTCAACAAATACAAGGTAGAATTCTCTAAAAATTTAACACAATTGCTGCACTTATAAAAAAAGAAAGCTGTGAAGTTTTAAAGAAATTCTAAATGATAGTTGTAGAGATGGACTACTTGCACCCCTGTAAAACCACAAAACTAAGTATATCTCGCATAATATTGAAGCTAGAGTTTTTATATCTTAATAGCTTGTTTGTTATGTAGAAGCAGCGATTGTATTGAATTTTTAGAGAATTCTACCTTGTGGTTGTTGAGAAACAGACACCTGTTTTTTGGAAATTTTGCGGTGATTTCGCGTTGGCGACTCGCTTGGGTTGGCGACTCGCTTATGAAACAAGTTAACTTTAGCTTATAGTTCATGTTACTACTTTCTAGTCTTATTTTTATCTTAACATTAATCATAATACGCATTAATATTAGAACGATTGTTAACCTCTGTTTTATATTCATTGCTATTATATTTTATCATATATAGCCTATTGCTGCTTAAGATGGTATTATTGCTAAATCCTAAAGACTTATACACTAGCGGAGGCTTAAATACTCTATACTAGATATTGAGTATACGTAGTAAAAGAATTTCTTAAAACCCAGTTCTAATTCTTATTAGTAATAATAGCTAACTCTTCTAGATTTAAATTTTAAAGAAAGTCTTCCTATTTTTTATTAGCTTATTTCTTTGAAAAGTATTAGTATCAAGATTTACAAGTTTTTCATTATAAGTATATCACATAAATCTTTGGAAAATACTCGTAAAGGTATAAATCTAAGTATATATACAACTCTAGCTCTTATTATTTAAGCTTTTCACTGCATGCGCCGCCTTATCTAAAACTTTTATGTGCTGCCTTATATTTACTTTGTAATGTGCGTTTTGCTATTTTATAGAAATTTTATTAAGAGTTGCCTGTAGCTACTTAATTATATATTTATAAGCACAACTGTGTAGTAAATAATTAAATCAACATACTACTTCTCTGCTTGTTATATTCCTTTAGTCAAGCACTTCTTGCGCTGCCTTTATTAATTGTTAACGCCTTTTTACACTTGCATTTTTATATGATTCTTTACCTTCTATCTTTTTTTCAATTAGTTTATAGCAGCGTAATGAGCTATATATACGTCTTATAAAGCCTTTATTTTACAGAGGGGTGACAAAAAAAAGAAATTTAAAAAGTTATTCTTCTTAAAGCTTGATAAATCTACGACTAGATAGGCTATACTAGAAAGAAATGGTGATTTGGAAAGCCAGGAGGTTCCTCTTGAAGATACGCTGCATAGTAGGCTGCTTAGTCAGCATGATTGCCCCTCTAATCTCGCCTGAAATAAGATGAAAAAAAAGCCAAAATGGATTTCAGCAAATTTTTTTTGTGAATGTATAAAAAGAGCGAATAAAAAAATTAAGTTTAATTAGCTTACGTACGCATAACGTTAGCAAATTCCAGAGTTGTATTTCTTACTTACTTATAGTTTAATCAAAAGATGAAAAAATTGGGGTTGCGTACGTAAGCACTAATTACGTAATAACTTAGTAAAAATATAGTATACTAACTCCTGTTGTTTATTCTAACTTATTTTTTATATTATCTCCTCTATGGCTTGCAATCTCTCTAAATTTAAACAACAAGTTTATACTTTATATTTACACGACAACTCTATTTCTTCAATTAGTGATATTAGGCTGGTAGAAATGCTGACAGTTGTGTCTGACTAATCAGAACACCAAAACCTTCGCACCTCCGCATCGCCACGAATAAAAGAGATATATACGTGAAATTTGTATATAAAGTAAAATATGCCCTAATAAATAGGCTGTAGAATTCTTAGCTTAATATCTCCAAATCTCGCAGCGATGCGCAGGTGCGAAGGTTTTGGTATTCTGATTAGTCAGACCCAACTGTCAGCATTTTTACCAGCCTAAGTAATATACTAAAAAAGCCTTCTCAAAGTATTTACAAGACTCTTTATCAAATTAAACAAAGAAATAACAATCCTTTATCTATATATAGCTCTAAACAAGGTCGTCCTTCTAGGATCTCAAACAAAGCAAAAAGAGTGCTTGATAGAGATATTACTAGAAGCCCTAAAAAGACAAAGCGACATCTTTTAAAAGAAATTAGTCTAGATCTTTCTATTAGAAGCCTACAACGCTTTCTAAGAGATGAGAACTATTTTACTAATTCTTCTCAAAAACAGACGCCTTTAGACGCTAACAATGCTCACAATCATTAAATTCACTCCAAGTAAATACTTAAAAACATCAGAAAAATAAACTTTAATAATTTTATATTTTCAGAGGAGTCTACGATTAAGCGAAGGCACAGTGCTAGGACAGAATACTATCAAACAAAGCAAAATAATCAAGTAAGAAAGAAGATTGTTTCTACAACTAATACAAATAAGGTTAGAAAATCTCTAATTATTAAATAATAGACTATAATACATTTGTTTTTTTCAGTTATTTTAATATATCTTTAGAATACTTACTAAACTAGTTATAGGCCAAGATACTACTATTCAAGTTTGGGGCGCAATTTAGATAGAGAAAAGATCCAAACTAGTAGTAGTCAAAAGCCCTTTTATTACTACTCCTTTTAGATAGACCAACTATATTAAAAAGATTCTAATTCTTATCGTAAATCCTGCGATAAAAAAGGTAAGTTAAATATACCTTTTCTTCTTATTTAGAGGCTTCTTACTCTATATTTAAATCATTAAGCAATAATTTTTTTATATATATTTAGACAACCTACTATCTTCTATTAAAGCTAGAAGTTTCAGCATGATAACGCTAAACTTCATAAAATTCCAGAAGTTTTATCTTAGTTTTCTAGAAATAGGATATCGCTTTGTAAGCATCCCGCCTATAGTCCTAATCTAGATCCTATAGAAAACGTGTAGTCCTTGCTAAAAAATGCTTTAGCTAAAAGGTCTATTGCTTCTTTAGCTATAAGAAATAGAAAGAGATGTATAGCAGCCTCAAAGGCTGCTATAAAGGAGGAATAGAATTCATTACCTCAAATGGCGTTTAATAATTGTATTCTATCATTACCAAGGCGTTATTTGCATGTGAGAGAAGCTAAGGGCTAGTACACTAAGTATTAGTAAGCTATTGTAGTTATTTATTGAGAAAAACAAAAAAACGAGCTCTTTATTATTACTTAATAGTTTATTCCTCAATTAACTTTAAACTTGTACACAAATAAGATAAGAGGATTTTATTCCATATATACAACTTCTGACAATTTTGATATATGCAAAAGAAAGTTATACTCACATATATTTATAAGTTTTTTGACCTTTATTTTCACTGAGAAAGTTGAGAGCAAATATTCTGACTTAGCAGCTTACTAAGCAGCGTATCTTAAAAAGGAAGTTCATGACTTTCCAAATCACTTTTTGTCTCTAGTATAGCTGTTCTAGTAATAGATATATCAAGCTTTAAAAACAATAACTTTCAAAACATATTTCTTTTGGTCACCCTACTGTAGGATCAAGTGAAGCTGCTTAACTTCTTTTCGTCATAGCTTCAGAAGTAAAGCTTAATAATTTCTTAGACAGGACGTTTAAATTTGTAAAGCAACTTTTCTTTAAATTTCCTTAGCTGCGTTGCGTAAATACATTGTTAATTCTTTTTTTTTATATTCATATCCCTTTACAAATTAGCATCTGCTCAAACTAATAGCTATATTAAATACTTTTTTAAGCTTCTTCAACTTATTACGTTTAAAACCTAGTAGCACTAAAATCAGAATGCGCAGAACCAGGCCTTGAAGACTAATACTTAACTTTTTTTTAATTATTGCCATTTCGATAGAAATAATCATTAACTGTAATTAGTTGATTTTAGTTTTAGTTGTTAAGTAGTAAGTAGAAACTTAGAAACATTACTATACTATAGCTAGTGCGGCCTGTCCACCTTTTTACTAAAGCTAAATAAAAATTGAGAACTCCCTGTATACAGACACTATACCACTAACTACTACCTACTAATAATATACGCTAGCACGAAATCAATGATAATAATCCTATACGCATACTACAAGTTTTGGTAACTATACAACAACTATAATAGCGTGTACTAAGCAAGCTTCGTAATCTCTAACTAGTAGCAAAGCCCTAATAAAGAATTTATATGTAAAGGCTAGTTAAAAGCTACTTATATTATTTAAAAAGTTTAAGGCTGTTAAGAGAAAACGTGGATTCAAGCTAGGCAGTAACTTATTATAGTTTCTCCTTACAGTTAAGCATTAATAGCCTATAGCTATTACACTAAAAGAAATTAAAAAGTAGTAAAAGTTAACTAAACTATTACTGCAAAAGCTTTTGTTAAGTTGTCTTATTTACAAGATTATATACAGTTATTACTTTTATCTGCGCTTTTAGGTAGAGGAAGTTTATGCTTTTTAAGAGTTAGCTGAAGCGTTTCTAGTTAGCTATTTTAAAATTATTGTTACCACTCTTGTTGTTTGTAAATTATATACTAACTAATTTATATAAATTTTAACCTTAATGTGATTTATGCAAAGAGAAATACCATTTAGGCTAAAAATTTGAAGATATTAGTTAGATACTATAGGAAGTTTGGTACTAACTTTATGTTCTACAAGCTTTCTATAAGAAAATTGCATAGCAAGTAGTTAAAGTTTTTTTAATATATTATTAAATAATTTTGCTTTCTTAGTTACTTTTTATACTATAATAACTTACTGTTTCAACAAGTACAACCTAACTACTGAGTTTAGTTATAGCTAGGTTAAAGTTGTAACTAAATTAGTGCTTACTTAGCTTACTTCTCCTGATTTTATCTGATTTTACCTTAATTATTACAGCTTTTATTACTATAGATAGCACGTAACCACAACTTAACTACTTCCCTCTATAATCTAACTACAACTTAACTTATATTTACGTTCTGTGCGCGTAACTATAACTACAACTACTAGTCTATACATTTTAATTACAAATACAACTACTAGTCTGTACGACTTTAACCTAACCTTTACCCACGTTTAGCGTAAATAGCGTGGGTATAGGTTGGGTTAGAGTTGGGTTAGCTTACGTTAGACCCCAACCATAACCCAACCTGTACCTATTTCCTAGCCTACTGCTGTCTATTGTACTTACTTATTCCCTAAGAACTAACTTTAGGATCTTCTTAGGACGATTCTTATAGTGCGCAGCGTTGCCTTCTTCTTGCTATTTTATTAAATAAAAAACTTCTTTGTCTAACTGTCTATTAGTTTAATTAATATATTGCTAGGAAGGCAATATCTAGTAACAGCGGTTTAAAATTAGTAGTAGCTACGCAATATCAAGAAGTACTTGCTGACAGGCTCTGTAGCAGGCTTATAGAGCCAAGAATGCAATTGCCTACTACTTTTACTTAACTTTAGGTTATTTAATAATTTTTAAGCTAACGTGGTTTACAAGCGATTAGGCATCCTAAGCGAGTAGGTAGCTCTGTATTAGCGCGTCGACGTTAACATATTATTATGGTTTTTTATTACAGTTAATAAACTATCGCCATTTACTAAATTAATTATTAGAATCGCTGCTATTACTTACACTATCTATCTTAACTGCGGAGGTACGAGCTTTGTGTTTAGTCTGCTTGCAACGCCTGCACCGCCTTTTTCCTTACACTCTCTTCAACGCACTCTAACTATTGCTATAACTACTACTTACTTATTTAGCTTATACAACTTGTACCTTGCCTACAGTGAGACTCTTTTCTTTTAATTTATTTTGCCACTTGCAGCTTTTAGATTTATTTAATTTATCTTTAGCCTCTTAAAATGTAGTTATTTTTCTAATTAAAAGCACTATATTATGTACTTTTAGTTAAGGCCCCACACCTGGCTTCACAATCTGCTTATTAAAAGAATTAACAGAAAACTCATCCTACTGTTTTTTGTGATTGGATAAAACTAATTTAAGCTTTAATTTTACACGCGTTACGTAGTTTCAACGTCTTCTAAGTAGCTCCTTATTAAGGTAATTAATGTAGTGTCTCCACTACTATATTGAGCTTTAATAGTACAGCCTATAGGTTATATAAAACTAAACTAGCGCCTTCAAAGCTAGCTTAGATATTCTTTTTTGTGATAGACTACCTAAAAGTAGCTTTAAAGGCTGGCAGAAAAGTCTCCTTGTTTATATGATTAGTGTAGTTACGTGCTAAGCCTAAAATAGCGTTACTATACTTACGCTTTAATAGCAAGAAGCAGGCGATATTAAATAGTTTTTCAAGGTAACAAGAGTGTGCAGGCATATAAAGAAGAATAAATTCTTTTATTTATAAAAATCTTAAAAGATGACAAAGAAGTAGCTTTTGTAGCTGTGAACGATAAGTAGTAAAAACCTTACCTATAGTATACTTCTTTATGTATTTATTTTAAGGTTTTAAAGGTGCTGATTGTTGTTGTAGTTAAAATAGGGTTCTGAAAAAGTGAAAAGCTGCTATCTTCTACTAATTAGTTGCAACAGTCGAAAAAAATAATATTATATATATTAACAAAATTCAAATATTTGATTAATAAGTACTAGGGGTAAAGCATACACTACTAAGCAATAATTAGGGTTAAAAGATTTGATAAAGTAGTAAGATACAACACTAGTAAAATTGTGTCTTACAGCGATTCCTAGCTTATAGCTAATAATAGGATTACAGTAGCATTGTAATAGAACTGCAATATAATGCAATAGAGGAGGGAAATAGCACGTATATACTATAGCAGGAGCTTGCAATACTTTATAAAGCTAAAGCTACTACTTCTTACCTACTACTTTTCACTTTTTCAACAGCACTATATACAGATAATTTGTATATAATATACTGCAATAGCATGTAACCTCTGTAATAAGTATCTCATTAAACTTAACTCTTATCTAAAGATAAAAAGCTTTGTTATTATATGCCTAGCCCTTAAACTAGTCTAGCTTAAGCTAATTATACAGACACCTAAGTTTGTTAAGCATTTATAAACTTAGCTTCTCTAGAACTTTGTAATTATATTTCTTATCAACAACTTTAGAATATATAATATTTTTATGTTGAAAAAAATATTAAGCCTTGACTTAGCTAGTTGAAGAAACAATGAAAGATTTATAGAGTGTCCACTAATACTAGTAAAGTAGTTTAAACGCTCCATTTTAACATTTCTCTCCTTCTATTAAAATTGCATAGGCTAAGTAAAGAAATTATTAACTCGTTAAGCTAGCTGTTACATAACGTTGAAATAGCAATAGAACGAGCAAAAAAGAAAGTATACGTTCTATTGTTGCATGTAGAGGTTAGAAAGCGAAGTAATAATAGTGCTGCTTTTTTAATTTGTCTAAGAGTACCTAGAAGTAAAGCCTTAATATAAGTAGGCAGCATAAGCAAGATAAAAGCAATTTAAGGCTCGTTAAGTTTGAAGACAATTTACGTCTTTATCTTGCTTTTTTTGTTTCTGTCTGAATATTCAATACACTAATTACGTGCCAGCAAAGCTAAATAAGGAGGCATAAGCCTCACTACTTATTATTAGCAATAACCCTTTTTTTACTAAAAAGGTGTCTGCAAAATGTGTAGTTATATTAAAAGGTTGTCTTAAAAGGCCAAAGCTAAAGTAGGTAGATATAAGCAAGAAAGCAGCAGAAATAAGCTTAGAAAATACAACGCACAAACAGCCTAAAACACAAAAAAGACACCTTGTAGAGTAGGTGCGCCTAGCGCGCTAGAGCCAGCGAGCTAGTATCCTAACCCCCTACTGTTAAGAGCGCTAAGAGAAGAGCTAGTTGCTCTTAGGTAGATTAACTAGCAGTAGGCACTGCTAGTAATCTAAAGGGAATGTCGTAACGTGTATATGCATTCTCTAGCTAGAGCGTAATTTATTAATTGGTTAGTATTTTGTTTCCAATAGCTTTTATAGTCGTAAATCCTTGCGCAAATTCTTTGAAAATACACTTAACTATAGCTCTCTTTTTTAGCTTATTTAGGCGCTTTGAATTTACTTTGCAGTTGCGTTAGAAGCACTCTCTAACGTATTACTATTAAATTGTTATTTAAACAACGTTATATATCTCTACAATACATTTTACAGTTTAAATACGTTAAAACATGATACCAAAAAAAGTAACGTAAATACTAGATTTATTGTAAGCTAATTAAGAGCTGTGTTGTTAAGACCTAACGCATTATGAAATTAATTTTAAGGCGCTAGTAGGTAGCTACCTACTTTCTTAGGGTGCCTACTTACTTATAAACTACGTTATTCCTATTTAAAATTTAGTTTAGGATACTGCGTGTCCTTAACTTTTCAAAGAAGTAATCAAGTAATCTTATAGCAGTATAATAAAAATCTTTCCTAGATTAGAAGGAGTTAATTAAGATCTACTAAGCAATATTACTTATACTAGCTTATTGCGCTTCTCGCGCGAATAGTCTAGTGAAATTTTAGTACCTAAGTTATCTAAGAAATTAGTAACTGCTAATAGCCTAATAACCTTAGAAAGTAAGCAAACTATTGCTTATTAATAAAATAGCTGCTACTTAGTAAACTATTGCTTAAGGCGTATTTATCCTTAGTAAGCCTTATCTAGATGTAATCTATATTGCGCTCTAATTAAATACTAAGTATTCTAATCTGTAGGTGCGAGATCCTCCTTTAGAATCTTGACTAAGGCTTAAAGGCTAGTAAGGTTTCAAGTATTATGCTTATTGAAGCTGTTAATTGTAAGTCTAGATGTATAGTCTTGCCAATATAGTCTTTAACAGTAGTAATCTTAGCAACCTTTTTTGTTTAGTAATTAGTTTATCCTTTATATTTATTTAATAGCTTATTGTAATTATTCTTTTTAAATTAAGTATTAAGCATTTAAGTTTTGAGTTTGCACTAAGTAATCCTATAATGCTGTTGTATTAAACTGCTAGCGCTAGGTAATAAAACAACTAGCTATTCAATTTTTTTAGTTAGTTCTAGGTACAGTAGCTCTTATTAATTTTTTTTATTTTTAAGTTGTCAAAGGTGGTGGTTGTTGTTGTAGTCAAAAATGGGGTTTCTAAAAAAGTAAAAAGCTGCTACCCTCTACTAATTAGTTGCAAAAGTCAAAAAAAAAAAGGATTGTATGTAGTTATTGAGATTCGCACGGTGGGTGGATGAGTTCTGGGAAGAAAGCATAGACTACCAAACGATAATTAAGGTTAAAAAAATTTGCTGAAGTACTAAAAAACAACACTAGTTAAAACGTGTCTTACGGCGATTGCTAGCCTATAGCTAGTAATAGGATTACAGTAGGATTGCAATAGGATTGCAATATAATGTAATAGAGGAGGGAAAGGACACGTACGTACTGTAGCGGGAGCCTGTAATACTTTATAAAGCTAAAGCTGCTGCTTTTTACTTACTGCTTCTTACTTATTAAACAGCACTGCATACAAATAATTTGCATATAATACACTACACTATAACATAGCGTGTAACTTCTGCAGCAAGCATCTTTTTATTCTAGGCTCTTTTTTAAAAAAAAGCATTCTTTGCTACTATCTATTTAGTACCTAATCTAGTCTAACTTAAACTGCTTATGTAAACGCCTAACTTTATTAAGTATCTTAAAACTTAACTACCTAGCTAGACTTCTAAGTTTAAAAAAATCTTAAATAAGTTTTTATTTGTAATATTTCTATATATATAAAAATTGTTAAGCCCTAATTTAGCTAGTTGTAGAAAGAATACATAATCTCTAGGGTATTTACTAATACTAGCGTAGTACTTAAAATTTATTACTTTAGTATCCCCCTCTTCCTGTTTGTCGTGCAAGGGCTAAGTACAGAGACTAGAACCTAGCTTAAATAGCTATTATAAGACGTTAAATTAGCAATAAAGAAGAAAGAGGTAAGAAAGAAAACGTAGGCTTTCTATTGTTGCGTTTATAAGTTAGCAAGCAAGGCAATAATAGTGTTGCTACTTTACTTTATCTAAGAGCGCCTAGCAGTAAAGCAACAAGAATAGGCAGAATAGGGCGCGTTAAGTTAGGAGGTAATTCGCGTCTTTATCTTGCTTTTCTTCGTTTCTGTCTAAACATGCGACACACTAATTGCGTGCTGGCAATGCCGAACAAGGGGGCATAAGCCCAGATACCTATTGTTAGCAATAAATCTTTTTTTTTACTAAAAAGGTGTCTACAAAATGTGTGGTCACATCAAAAGGTTGTCTCAAAAGGCCGAAGCCACTTAATTTTTTAAAGGCACGTCTAGGAGATTAGGATTAACCTAACTCAAGAAACCTTTTTTTAAAAAGTGCTGCTTTATAAAGTAAACTAACTTAGTCAGTCTAATTAAGCCTTAAAAATTACCTCTAAGGTAACAAGTAGTGTATTAGTAATGTCTTTTTTAGTAAAATACTTTGTAGAATCACGACGTAGGTTATAATTAAAGTAATAACAGATTCATTAGTTTATCAGTAAGTAGCTGTATTAATAATAACAGTAGACTATAAGTTGTAGAATAGATTAGTAAGAGATTAAATTTCATAATCAAGTAAAAGAGATATAGCAGCTACAGCAATCTACAAGCTGTGCTGTAAGAGAATAGAGGAGAGTAAGATAATAATTTAATAGTTAACTATGTAGCTTGCTAATTGCGCAGTGCAGATTGAACCTATGAGTAAGCAGCTAGGCTTATAACTGTAGAAGTTAAGAAGGAACAATTGCTTAATTAATTAAGTAGAAAATAAGTGTATCAAGCAACGAAGCGCTATAATTCAGTGTCTAATAACTACTAAAGAGACTTAAGGCAATCTACTTCTATATATAGGCGCTAGCGTGATCGTCACGTATTTAGCTTACTAGGATTACTTAATTACTATGGTAATCTGTATGTTAATACTCTAACAAACTCTAATTATCATTATTTTAGCTATATATATTATTTAAGCCATATAGATCTTACTACTAAAGAATCTTGCCATAGTAGCTTTTGTGTAAGGCATTACAGCCTGAAGTTTAATAGTAGTTTTAGTGTTTAAACCGCGCGTTGGCCTGTCCTACGCGTTAGCTTGTCTACCTTAGTAAGCGAACGCATTACTGTGTCTGTGCGCGCGATAAGCTAGTCCGCGCAATAACTTACTCTAATATAACAACTACTAACACAAATTACGTTATATATTAACTACTATACACTTTATTCAGGAATCAACCAAAGAAATCAAATTACGCGCACTAGGCGCATCTTTCGTATATAAGAAGTATGAAGAAAAGTATAGTATTAGTTATTGTACACTTTCTTAAAGACACTAGGGCTAAACTTTACTACGCTAACTCGCCTACTAACTCCCTTACCTACACTAAGAAACCAAGCCTCTATAGTAAATAACTACGCTTACTAAGTAATATATGAGTCTAACATAAGTAATAATACGCATCTTTGCTTTGTTTTTAGCTTGTAAAAAGGTTTCTAAAAGCTAGGTTACTTGCTTTATAAACAAGAATTCTACCTATCTTATCTTACGCTAGTAGGCATAAATAAATTGCAATTACTACCAAGCTGATTTCCAGGCTTAATGTAGCTTTGACTTTAAGCTACTACATATTGCAGATTTGATCTCTAAGGCTTATAACCTATTAGAGATTAAGGAAAAGATGTGAAAGTAGAACGATAAAGATAATAGACTAATATAGAGACTAAGGGAAGAGATTAATTCAAGTGTTATTATTATATTGTACGACTACTTAATTGAATACTATAATTCTAATGATTAAATTCTCCTTAAATGTCTTAGTTTCTAACTACAAGCCAAACTACAGTCTATATATACTGCGAGATAATAATCTAGAAAGATCTATACGTACGCAATAGCTTACAAAGTAGATAATGCAATATCTTATAATGTTGTGTCATCTCAGGTAATAGAATGCATAGTTGCTGTAGATTAATTAAGAATAATAATAAGCTGTACTAGTAGCGTAATAGCTTCTAGTAATTCATTGATCGTAGATTAATTGTAAATTCTAGTTGTACTTTTAAGCACCTAGATTGTGTGAAAAAACAGCCAAGTAGCTTAATCTCTAACACTACATAAAATAACAAGAGAATGTAATATAAAGCTTTTTTCAATCGTTAACAAAGAAATGAAAGGCTTAACAATTAAGATAACTAGAAAGTTAAAAGAGGGGTTTTATAAGAGGATGTTCAACTAAAACAGAGTTAGAGCTATAACTTAAAATAATAAAGGAGATTAATTAACTGGTTTAGCTTGCGTTTGTTTAGATAGTATAGCACTACCCTTATTATTAATTTTTCAGTTAGCTATTAGACCTCTAGAATTAAGCTAGGTTAGGAGTATTAATGTGAAAAAATACTTAGTATTTCTTAGCTTATTTTCTTCTAGCTAAACTAATAATAACATATGTTCAGCCTAGATTGAGGAGGTTCTTAAGAAAGAGACTAAACAAAAAGCTTATTTAAGATACCAACTACTTCTCTTTGATAGCTATAAGTTTACTTAACTATAGAATTTTTTCATTACTTTAACAACTAAGAAACTCTATTAACTATATTATATATAACTTATAGGCTTTAACTATTAAATAAAAAATTATTTCAGCTTCTTTAAAGGACCTACTTAACTAAGCTTCTACTCTATCTTTATAAAAGCTAGATGCTGCTACTAATAGTAAAAATAGACTTATTTCTCCTCCTTTAGAAGCCTAGAGTATTGCTTTTAAGTCGGAGACTATTGAAAAGTATTTTTCAGTAATTAGAGTTTATATTCTTAATTTTAATGGTATTTTCTAAAACTTCTGTAAAAAGGCTTATAATTTAAATATATTCTTAGCTTTTGTACATAGAAAAGGAACGAAGAGGAAAAGGGGGATGCTAGGGCGATAATTCTTAAGTACTATGCTAGTATCAGCGAATATCCTAGAGGTCGTGTATTCTCTCTACGACTAGCTAAATTAGGGCTTAATAATCTTTTTGTCTATAGTAATATTGCAAATAAAGGACTAATTTAAGATTTTTATAAACATAAAAGTCTAGCTAAGTAGTTAGGTTTTATAATACTTAATAAAAAAAGGTGTCTTTATAAGCAGTTTAAGTTAGACTAGATAAGGTGCTAGGTTGATAGTAGCAAAGGATACTTTTTTTTTAGAAGAAAGCTTAAAATAAGGAGATGTTTGCTATAGAGGTTGCACGCTATGTTACAGTATAGGATATTATATGCAGATTATTTGTATGTAGTGCTGTTAAGAAAGCAAAAAGTAGTAATAAAAGTCAGCAGCTTTAGCTTTAAAAAGTATTGTAGGCTCCTGCTGTAGTACGTATATATTCTTTTCCTTCTTTATCGCATTATGCTACAATTCTGTTACAATCCTACTGTAATCCTATTGCTAGCCATAGGCTAGCAATTGCTGTTAGACATGTTTTAACTAGTGTTGTGTTTTGGTACTTTAGCAAAAGATTTTAACCTTAATTAATACTTAGTAGTCTAAGCTTTTCTCCTAAAACTCATCCACCTACTGTGCAAATTATATTAACTACACATAACTTATTTTTTGTTGTTGCAACTAATTAGTAGAAGGTAGCTGCTTTTTTTTTTAGAAATCCTATTTAACTACAACAACATCTACTACCACCTTTAACACCTTAAAAAATAAATACATAGTAGAGATATTTGGCTGAAAAATAAGACACTTATACGACGTTAAGTACAAGATTAAAGTAGTAAGAAGGTAAGAAAGCTTTATAAGAATCTTTAATATATATTCTAGCATAAGATAGTTTAATTTATAAAGAGATTCAAGGCGTCAACCTGGCTCTTTAAGAGAAAAAAAAAACACTAAAAAAAGAGCTATACTCTCTACCTTAATTTTCCTTTCAAGTACTACAGTAGTGCTATTCTCTAATTGTCTAGAATATAACGGCGTAGGCAAGACTTACAGATAAGTATCGGCAGAAGGGATCACGGCAAGGCATATAGGAGTGCGTTGTAATCTACAAATAAGCCTTAATTTAAATAAGACACCTATAGGCCTTGTATAAAAGGATATTAAAAATCTACAAAGCAACTATAGATTCTAAGCTGTCTTTATACCTGCGATCTAGGCTAGGACTAGAGTATGTCCGACACAGATAAGATCCTAAAATAACAGTAAAGATAATAAAGTTTTAACGTGTTTGTTACACTACTTCCCTTCCTAGTAGTTAGCTAGTCCTGTAGCTGTATATATTCTTTAACATATTTATTATTCTTTATTATTAACTTTATAACGTCTTTTGTTGTTGTTACAGACTTCTAATAGGCGGTTACCGCAACTTTAACCTAAAGCAGTGTTAGACTAGCCTTAAGCGTTTGCTATTTTAATATTATAATAACACGTTATGTTTAATTTTTCTGCTTCTCTAAAACACTATATACACACACACATATATATATACACACATATATATAATCACATATATATACTATGCTGCTGCGTTGCCTCTTATAGGCTTTACTAAAGGCGTATTACTTTATTTACCTGCAGTTAGTACGCGCCTTTGCGCAAGGCGTTCTTAGAGTTAAATATTAGTTTAACTTTAAAACATCTAAGAAATGCGCTTACTACACATAGTAGAAGAAAAAGTGCTCTCTTATAAGTTTAATATATCTTGCCTTTTTAAACTTAAAGTTAACTAAGATAGGTGCTAGAGTACGTTAAGGAGGAGTTTTTTAAACTTCTTACTATTATAGACCTCCTTGCTACTATAGAGCACAGAGAGGATTTAGTAGAGAACTGCCTTCCTGCTAAAGAGTACGTGTAGGCGGCAGCCTTTATTCTAGCTAAGAAGGTCTAGGTAATAAAAAGCTAAAAAAAAGAGCTATTTATAGCTTTAATTCTAGTTTTAACTTACTAGGTCCTCTTAGAAATCTAGAACGCTGTCTATTTACTAGATAGCTAAGTTACCTCTTTAGAGGCCTTTGCTTGCTAGGGCGGAACTAGTAGTAGTAGTCTAGTTGCTCCGCTAGAGGAGGAGGACAATGAGTAGCGCCTCTAGAAGGAGGCAGGGGAGGAGGAGGAGAGTAGTAGGCTCTCTTCTAGCTCCTCCTCCTTTTATAGAGAGGAGAAGCAATCCTCCCTAGATCTTTAAGTAAGGGTAAGAGAGGGAGAGGGAGAGAGTTAGTAGTAGTTTAGGCGTAGCCTAGTTCTTTTCTTAAATACTTATTAAAAGAAAATATATATTTTTTTATATATTATTGTTTTGCAGTAAAGTTATATCTTTTTTTTTTTACTTTTAGGCTATAATATACTTTGCTAAAAATTTTAGAAAACTTAGACGTATAAAGTTTTTCTTATAAAAGGCTTTAAGTTTATAAAAAGCTTTTATAAAATTTAAAGCTAAGTACTAAGTTAAGTCTAGATTATAACTAATCTAGCTAATACAGTATTCTAACTTTAAGCAATATACTTTACTAGCAAAAATCTTATTAACTTTCTATTCTTCTATACTTTAAATTAAAGTAGAAGCTAGCCTTAAAGCTTCTTATTTTAAAAGTAAGTTCTAAAAATTTTTGTATAATAGTTCAAGTACAAAAATATTATAAACTTAAAACCTCTCTATTAACTTAAAGTAGTATAAATAACTAACTTTTTTAAAAACTTTAAAAAGTCTTTTTTATTTAGCTAATAGTTTCTAGCTTAGGTAATTAGTTGTAAGGTTTTTTATATTAAAAAAAACTTTATCTTTAACGTCTTAATTAATTAGGTAGTAGTAATAGTTTACTATAATTTATATCTAATTTTAAGCTTTCTTTAAAAAAGTTTATTCTATTTTTTAAGCGTTGTATATTTAAGTAGCTAAGGCTAACGCGTTTTTATAGTTTATTTTATTAGTTAAGGTAAAAGTGTTAGCTAGCTACTTTTAGTCCTAGCTTTGTCTAGAATTAAATTTGTAAAGAATCTAATATAGAGATATACCTAGAGCAGAATAAAGTAAAAAAAATTATACTCTATTAATTAGAGGCAGTAGTCTACTTTAGTTGTCTTAGTAGTAAAATACAAATAGCTAAAGCCTCTAGTTAATATATTTGTTTATAATTTTAGTCTAACTGTTATTTTCTTTATAGTAAGCTATTAATAGTTTAACCTTAATACTTAAAATCTAATAGAACTTAGACTAGAAACTAAATATAAACTAAAGTCTTTAGTTAGAGATTATAGTGTTAAGTATATAGCTAAATTAGTATACTTATTAAATAAATAATTTAGCTATACCCTTTGCGTTAATTATCTTGTAATAAAAGATAGAGATAGCTTATTTAGATAAATATTTAATTACAACTATAATCTAATTATAACTAGCCTTATATAGTAAGAATTTCTTAAAGTTAATATATAAGTATTACATTAGACAATTAAGAATTAGTAAGAAGTAAATTATTTTCAAGATTTATGTTTATTTTAAATATACTTTATAATAAGCTATATAGTTCTATATATAATTTTTATAAGTAGCCTCTTTACCGTTTTAGTAATATTTTAAGGCAATTAACTAATAGGTTTTAATAGCGCTAGAGTAAGCAGAGGAAACCTAGTTATATACCTTTTAAATTATCTAAGTATATAGTATAAAGTTAGGCAGTACGCAAACGCAGTTTAAGTACAAAAGTAATTTATTTTTAATTTAGTACTTATTTAGTAATAGGTTACGCTTTTTTTTAAACGTAGTATAATTTGTTTATAAAATAGATTATATTAATTTTAGCAAATTTAAAGTTAAAGGCTTTAGGATAGCTTTAACTATTCACAAAGATAAAATCTAAGCATAAAGTTTGGTAATATAAGTAAGAGTAAAGTTAGATTTAATTTAGTTATCTAGTTTTAATAGTCTGTGTAGAACTTGTAAAGAATTATTAGTTTAAGCAGACTTTAAGTTTTCTACCTTCTACTTGCGCCGCAAAAGGATATCTACGCAGGCGTTATCCTTCCTAGGGGTGTATTAGATGTAGAAGGAAAATAGGGCAAGTTCCTTAGCTTAACGTACTTACTTAGCGTTTAAGACCTTTGTAGTTATAAAGTACTTAAGTAAATAATAGTTTAAATACATGTTAATTCTAAAGTAAGCTAATGCTAATTCAGCTTACTACTTGCTAAACGCTGTAATAATAGTAAAAAGTTTCTTAATATAAATTTTTTAATTTAGTTTAGAACCTAATAGAACTTTACTAAAGAACGCTACTAAACTTTGTTTCTTATTTAGTTGTTTCTAAGAAAGTATGCCTGTAACAACACTATTTAATATATTAGTCTCTACTTAAGTATTATATTTAGGGTAATAATAGTATAAAGTAAGAATTTCTAGCAATATAGCTTTTAATCTTCTAAAAGCCTTCTTATAATTTAAATCTTATATAAATAGCTTCAAAGGACTTTAAAGTGCAAGAAGTAGTTTAGTAATTTATAAGTATTGCAGTATAAATTGCTAGTAGAACTTTATAAACCTAAGGAACAATCTTACACTTATAATAGTAGTAGGTTATGCCTAGTAATTAAAGAGTTCTACCTTATTAGGATTTACCTCTAGCTCTTAGTTTATTAAGATATAGTTTAAGTACTTTGTTTCTGTAATATAAAATTTGCTCTTTTTAATGTTAACTTAGAGGCCTACTTACTATAGTCTTTCTAGTACTTTTTGTACGTAGAGAACATGTTCTACTTTTAATTTAAAGTAAATAAAGATGTTGTCTAAGTAGACTATACAGAAGTTATTAAAATACTTAATTAGCACATTATTTATGTAACGTTAATAGGTAGCAGAGCTGTTATATAATTTAAATAGTAACACCTTAGACTTGTATATTCTATATTAGGTCTAAAAAGTAGTGTACTCTTTAGAAATTAGGTCTATTCTAATCTTGTAAAAAGCTGTACGTATGTCTAACTTAGTAAAGAACTAGGCTCTATGCGTATAAGCTAATAGCTTATTAATACACAAAATTAGATATAAGTCTTTTTAAGTAATTGCGTTAAGTTTATAGTAATTAACACAAATTTAAATGTCTCTATTAAGCTTCTAAATATAGAAGATAGAAGAAGTGAAAAAGCAATTACTAGAATTAATTTGTTTTTTCTTAAGGTTATCTATTACAAATATCTTAGTAGCTTTAAGTTTTTTAGTGCTCTACTTATATAGAGAGCTTAACTATTTTAAAAGTAGTTTACTAAAAATAATTTTATAGTTGTATAAATAGTATTTAGGCAGTAAGTTTACTGTAGCTTTGCTAAACACGTCTTAATACAAGTAGTAAATAGATAGAAGTTAGTTTTAAATTAATTTAATGTTGTTAGAATTATTAAGTTCTATACAGTTTTATAATAAACAATTAATCTTATAAATACTTATTATAAAGAACTTGATTTCTTTCTATTTTATTAAATAATAGAAGGCATTTACTAAAGTAATAGCTATACGTAGGGTAAGGTCTAACTAGATAAGATCTAGTTTAAGATTAGCAACTTTAAAGGTAAAATAAGCTTTTAGAAGCTAAAGAAGGCTACAAACTCTTTGTATTAAAATTATTATAAAGCTTTGCTTTTTTTAATATTTTTTTTTTCTAGAGCGCATTTTTCTGCTAGATGTCTTTCTCTACAACTTTATTATTAAAAGGTTTCTTTAACTACATAAAAATAACGAGGGCAGGATTATACGTAGCAAGATATTTTCTAGGCTACATAATTAAGTTCTAAACTATATTTAGTAATAAGTAAAATTGCTAGAGCTATTTAATCTTAATAATACAATTTTGCGTTCTGAAGTCTATAATAATAAAAGAATAGTTAAGAATCTTTCTACTATTAATTTAGATGTAAAAATAGATATATTTATTTACTTTAGTCTAGATCTAGTTCTAGAATCCTTTTACAAAGACTTTAAAAGAGAGTTTTTAAATAGGAAATTAAAGTAATTAGAAAAAAGTATAAGCAATAAAGAAGTTTAAAATTATAAAACTTTAAGCTCTAATATTAATTTATAATTATAGCTAGGCGCTGTACTTCTTTGAACAAAAAATAGTAGGAACTTAGAAATGCTTTTTTCTAAACAAGTTTAATAGGTTAGTATTAGCAAGATTATACTTATGTAGGCCTAGGCTAGAGCGTTATTTTAGGCGTCTTTGTTTTTCTCCTGTTTCTAGTCTAAGTAATGTTCTACAGCTTCTAAGTATTCTTCTTATTTAATCATAATCTCTCTTACTTAAGAAGTAGTGCAATTACTTATAAAGTAACTAGGCTTTTTGTACTTAAAATAAGTATTAAATAAAGGCTTATTATTAGAGGCGGGGCTCTTAGACAGAAATTTAGGCGTGCTTAAAGTAGCACAAGTAAGAGTTAAGGTTAAATTAGATAAAAAGCTAGTAAAAAAAGGCTACAAGCTCTAATATTATTAAGGGCAGAGCTTTTTTAGTAGTACTAAGGTAAATACTAGTTTGCTATCTATATTTAGTCTAATAAGAGAATTAAGTTTTTCTATATTAAATATAGTAAGGTGTTGTATTATCTTGTTCAATAAGTCGTTTTATAAGTATTTAAAACCTAAATTTAGGGCGCGTAAGGCAGGGGTAATTTTCTTCTATAAGTAGAAAGACTACTCTAACTTAAAAACAAACCCTTTAATAGCAGTACTAATAAACCTTACTTTAAAAGCTAGAAACGTTTTTTTCTTGTCTATAACTAGGCGGTAAAAAGCTACACAGCTTTCCGCTTGTTTATTACTAAATATAAAATATAATTTAGGTAAAGTAATTATTTTTTCTACATTTTTAAACTGTTTTAAAACTGAATTAGCTAAGTACTATAGTTTAAAGTATTTTTTTTGATACTAGTAGTGTGTTTTTACATAAGAGCTATGCAAGCGCGCTTAGTTTAGTAGTAATCTAAGTTAATTTTTAATTAGTCTTTTATTAAGGTCTACTATTTATAGAACGTAGAGTTAGTTCTATTATTAAGATTTTTAATAGTAGGCGTGCGCTCTATAAGCTTAATACGTAGCATCTTAAGAGTAGCAGAAATGTACTATATTAATTAGCTTAATAGTATATCTGCTTTTGTTAGCAGTATTTTAGTAGATAGTATAGCTGTGTTATTAAATAGCGTAACTTCCTATGTTAATTACGCAACTTGCGTATTTAAGCAGTTAATTTCGTTCTTATAAGGTGTAACTAGATCTTCCTCTTAATTTGCTTTTTCTTCCTTCTTAACTTTATCTTTTTTAATAACTAGTTACTTGCTAGTTACTTTATTTTGTAGAGATTGTTGTTAACCCTAGTAGCAGGTTAACTTTTAGACAGGCTGTAAAGAAGGTCTAAAGTAGTTTTAGTTAGCTATTAGTAATTAGTTCTAATACTAATAAGTTGTTAGTAGTCTTTATGTTTCTACTTTAGCGCACTTTACGTAACTTTTCTAAAGTAATTTACTTTATTATTAAGGTTAAAAGTTCTAAACCTAAAGGATTTAGTTAGTAAGAGATTTAGAAAATTCTACTTAAGGTGTTGTTAGACTTAATAGTATAAAGCTTCTAGTTTATATTTAGAGAGGCTTAGGCTTAGGCGTAGTCTAAATAAACAGCTGCAATATTATTTTAAATGCTGTTACTAGCTAAGACAAGATTTTTAATATAATTTAACAGCGTAGGCAAGACTTATAAATTAGTATTAGTAGAAGAGATTATAGCAAGGAATATAGGAGTGCGTTGTAATCTACAAATAAGCCTTAATTTAAATAAGATACTTATAGGCCTTATACAAAAGAATATTAAAAATTTATAAAGCAACTATAAATCCTAAGCTGTCTTTATACCTGCGATCTGGGCTAGGACTAAAGTAGGTCCGACACAGATAAGATCCTGAGATAACGGTGAGGATAATAGAGTTGTAACGTGTTCGTTACATGGAAAGGTATATTAGACTTAAAATAATAAAGTAGTTAAATAATATTAACAGCAACTACTACAACTCTAAAAAAGCTAATTATTCTTACTTTATAAAGTAAGCTTAATTGTACAAGGCTTAATAAGCTATAGAAGACATATTCAAGAGAAAGAGGCTTAAGAAAGTAAGGTAGAGAAAGAAAGCTAAAACGGTAGCAACAAAAAAGCGTTAGAATTTAGCTTACAGCGCATAAAAAGCTATACAACAATTTTAAAAAAGATAGAATAAGGCTTTTTCAGCTTCTACTAATAAATGAAAGTATTGAAAATATATTAATATTAATTTATTTTATGTTAGAACTAAGGTAGTTGCACTAGCTGTCCCAGCGCGCACTACCTGCTGCGGGCGCAGCTTTACCTTACTAAGTAAATATAAGTAGTACAATTCATTCGCAATACTATATATACTACAGTTTTACAAATTATTGCAATACTAGCTATTAGTAGTAGCTCTACAGCCCTATTTTTTAGAAAGTTATAGTGTTGCTAAGTAGGTTATTGCGCGAACTAGGTTATTGCGCGTATAGACACGGTACTGTGTCTCTCCGCGTTTTAGCTATGTTCGAGTTTTAGCTACCTTAATAAATAGAGATTTTAAAAAAATAAGTCTGTACAGCTACTACTAATAGCTAGTTTCATCAGATATTGTAGAGTTGTAGTATGTATATGGTTGCAAATAATTTGTGCTACTTATATTTACTTAGTAAGTTAACGCTACGCCTGCAGTAGGTAGTGCGCGCTAGGGCAGCTAGTGCAGCTACCTTAGTTTTACAATAAGACAACTTAGCAATAATACATTTTTGACACTTTTCTTTATAAGTAGAGGCTCATTAGGCTTTATATATACTTTTTTAAAATAGTTATATTACTTCCTCAGCGTCGCGAGCTATTTTCTAATCCTTTTTTCTAGCTACCTTTTTAGCTTTCTTATTCTACCTTACTTTCTTAACTGTTTTTCTCTTAATATATCTCTTTTTAGCTTCTTAAGCATTATACAAATAAGCTTACTTTTGTAAGTCAGACTTTTTAGCTTTTTTGAGTTGTAGTAGTTGTTATTTATATTATAAAACTACCTTATTATTTTAAGCCTAATAGACCTTCCTAGATGTCTAGATAACAGCATTACTGTACTACTTCTAAGAACTGTTAACTTTAAGAGTACAGCTCTTTTTTAAATATTTTTCTATAACTAAAAAGCTACTTTTAAGCTTTGTATCTCTTTATAAACTATACGATTCTTAGCTAAGATGTAGTAGATACTTTGATAAAGCTTGTTTTCCTTTTTACTGCTTATATCTTGCACTAAACATCGTACTACAGTCTCTATTTTAAGCTAATCATTTTCACCAAGTATAGAAGCTAAAAGATTTTTTAAACTAACGGCCTTTTTCTAGAATTTTCAGAAGATAATATCAAAATAAAGTAGATAGACTTTACTTGACTAAAAAGACTTTCTAACACTCTCCTTCATAAATCTAGTACCCTAGGCCCTCTTAAGGAGAAAAAAGAAGTCTTCTTTTACGATTAGTAGGAGTCTCTAGTTTTATAAAAATTAGGATAAAAGCTTAATCAATTAGGCAGTTAAGAAATGCTTAAATAATTTACTATTATATAGGTGTTAGAGTATATAAAGACATACTGCTATGAGGGCAGAAGATCAATAGAGACTAGATTATGCAAGAACAAGGTCAGTAAGATAATAATCTTTTTGTAGGTTAAGTATAAAAGACTATTAGTAGAAGAAGACGCCTTCTGAATACTACAGTACAGAAGCTTAGCTTTTGGAGTAGATAGATCATGTAAAAAAATTCCCTTTCCGCGATATACAGAAGAGGTTATATACCTTAAGATTTGGTAGTTGAGCACTAACCTAGCGTGCAGTAGGATATTACCCTGTGTACTAGCACAAACCTCCCCATCCTATAAGCTTAGCCCTATCAAGCTCTTCCTTCTGCAGGAAAAAAAAACCAGCAAAATAAAGAAAAGGAAAGAAAAGAGATATAAGCTAATTACTTAGATTTCTGCTTATTATTAGTAGAACGCATTTCTATATGGTAGCTACAGGATCTAAGTGTCTAGATTACACCTAGATTCTATAGGCGTGGTGATTTTCTTTCTACATACCTATCCTAGGCATATCTCTACTATAAGCTTATTCTCTTTACTTCTTAAAATGCTTACTTTAACAAAGTTCTAGAGCACTAGTAGCTGCTATACTTAGTCCAGGCGCAGGTGCTATATTAGTAAAAGCAGTAGAAGCTTGAGTTGAGTTTACAAAATTAATTAATAGTAACTATAATAAGGATGCTTAGTTAAGGTTTGAGGTACTAAAATGTTCTCCTAAATAACTATACTAGATTAAGAGCGTGCACAAGAAAGGCGCTGTATAGAAAAAAGTATAATAAGATTTTTACTTTCGTAGAAGACTTAGCGCTTATCTACCTCTAGGCTAAGCTCTTCTTAAAGGCGCCTAGGAGAATTAGCTTAAAAGCAATTAGTGTTTTACTTATTCTAGTTCTTTATTATATAGAGATAGTTCTTTCTATTAGTAAAGAGTAATGATTAGTTAAAGACACCTTAGACAAAATTAGTACAAAAAAGGTTCTTTTTAAATTCTTAAACTACTAGCTTTAGGTTAATAATCTGTTGCGGGACGTAATTATACTGTTCTTAGTGTAAGCACTAATCTATTTCTTCTAAGTATTTTATAGCATATGGTGTAGTTCTTTACAGACAAGAGAATTATCTTATTTAGCCTGTCTAATAAAGACCATCTAAATCTAAAACATATACTTAATATAAATATTAGAAGAGAATAGCTAGTCAATTCCTCTAATTTTTTAGAATAACTAGAAGAGTGTAAAAAGTAGTAGTAAGATTATAGTACGCCATACAGATCTCCATATAAGTTCTTATGGTAAGCACTTCTATTACACTATATTAAACTATAGTAAACAAAGATAGATATGTACAACAATCGCAAATACTTAGCCTAGTAGGTTTATAATATAAAAAATGTAATAAAATTTAATCTGCTTCTCTTTGCAGATTTACTTTCTTTATTAAAAGTTAGAAAGTAGTTTTTATACGTCTTCTATCTAGTTAGTCTTGTCTTTTTATTCTTTAATAACACTCTTTAATAATTGAATGCTTGCGTTCCTGCGCTAGCGTAGATACTCTAGCACATGCTCATAGAATTCTAACTGTATTTTTATATATTTATTTCTATTCTTATTATTAAATAAAACACTGTTTTCATTTATTTTAGCACCAAGGCGATCTTTTATTATGCGCTTAAGAATAAGGTTGATATGCTTAAATTCAGTATAATTACCCTTCTTAGCATACTCACCATAGTAGAAGTAAGAAGTTAAAGTGTACTTCTTGCAAAGTATTGCGTATTATAACTAGTATTTTAAGTTAGTGAGTAAAGCTTATTAAATAAGCAAGTAGTATATATTGCGCAACAACTTAAGGCTTAGCATCCTATTAAAGTATCATAAACAGAATGTATACATCTTAAAGTTGTTAATAAAAATATCTTTTATCTAGCCATCTCTAAAAAGCCATGTGTAGGCGTTAGTAATAATAATTTCTACATGTTAACATTCCTCCGCTTAAGTTTGAAACTCTATATTGTTAATAATCTTATCTTAAGTAGAGATAGAGTAGAAATAAAGTTAGGTAAATCAATATTAGTAGCTTAGTAGATCTTTCTCCGACTTCATTAAGCAATACTTGCTAGTAAAAAGCTTAGAAATAACTAATTAGAATTAGAATCTGTGCTAGCAGCTCTATTTTATATACAGTAAGAGTTGATACTTTTTAAGTATATTAGAAGTTATAGCTCATTTAAACAATCTTATAATACTTATAGTAGTATATCTATAGATAAAATACACTTACTTATACAATAAGTTATTCGAACTAAGTTGTTGCCTGATATTAACTCCATAGTAATACTTTTTAATAACCTTAACATAATTAAAATTAGCAATTAGCTTCTTTACGTAGGCTTGCTTAAGTAGCTTAAGAAATATGAAAGTAGTTTTTATATAATAACACTCTATCTAGAAGATTGCTTATCACTAGTTGCTGATATTCAGCTCCTTGTCTATATAGAAAGTAATAATAAGCTAAATATCTAGTTTTGAAGCTGCCTACTAGTAGGCTAGTGTTGCCTTTAGAGCACAAGAGCTCAGTAGCAGTAGTAAAGCAAAAACTTATAAGTTACTAGCTTTAGCTTTAACATGTCTTACCTCAAAGTTAGCAGCATTACACCTTTATTATATAATAGTAATTTAATATATAAGCTTATGCTCCTTAGCTAGTGCCTATTTATGTAGTTTTTAGCTAGTAGACATCCTTGTAAATTGCCCTAAGTTTTTAGTAATAACTAATAGGCTGCGACTTTCTGAAGTACGAGTCTTAGATGCTATAAAGTTACTATAGCAATAAATAGATTAAGTTTTAGATAAGGTCTCTCTTAGTTTAGCAGTAATTAGAATAAGTATATTATGTATTAAAAACATTTTTATACTAAGAGATTTAAACTTATTACTTAAGGTAATTTATATAGAATAATACTAACTAGTTTTAAAGTTCTTAGTTTTAGCTATGTACCTAAAGATCTCTTGCTAGAAAGTATAGAGTAAGTTGCCTTTTCCTTTATTTTTAGTTTTAGCGTTAGGGCGTAACTTCTCTGCGCTGTATATTATATTGTTTTTTAAACCTTTGCTTTAGCAGTAATCAGTAGCAGTTTCTTTACTTTTTGCGCATTAATATATAAGAGTAGTTCTTTGTTATAACAGCTATTCTATGCTATATACTTATAAATCTCCTTGCACAGCAGCTCCAATATTACCTAGTTAGCCAGGAATATATTTAGTTTTTTAATTTAGTTTTTTAAGTTAATTTGTTGCACTGCTGTAGTATTAAGGAAGTAAGCAGCGTCTTTAAGATCTATACGCCTTATGACAAAGGCTATATCTTATTATTCTTAGTATGTAGGTAAGTAGTGTGCAAGGCATGTAGATACTAATATATTCTAATATTAATTTCAAGGCTTGCTTTTTTACTACTACGTTAGTGCTACTTAGTTGTTTAGCTCTTCTGTCCTGTAACAAAAATACTGCACTAATACTAACATAGCATTTCTAGAGACTTTCAACACTACTATATTCATCTCGAAGCTCTAAGAGCAAAGTATAAAGGTTGTCTACTTTTAGAATAACTTTACAAATCAATTTAAATTAGTTAAATGCACTATTAAACTATTGGTCTATTATAATGCACTATTGTCTTAAAGCGTTTGAAAGAATCTGGTCTACTAGAGTTTAGATGCTAGTAACTCTAATGCTATTACTAAGTTTTGCAAGCTTTAGTACTTCATCTTAATACTAGACAACTTTAGAGATGTAGTCTATATTATAGTTTTCTTTTTTAGTACTAGGTTTTAGGTCTCTAAAGACCATTAATAGTCCTAGTGTCTAAAGTAGTTACTTCTGTCGCTACTTGCCTGAATTTTTGTCTAATAGAGGCTAAAATAGTACTTAAACAGGTTAGTTAGTAGTAGTATATAAAGCCGCAATAGCTGATATAAGTTATGTATTATTCTTAGCCTCTTTTAGATTAGGAGAGAGAAGATATTACCTTAATTATTGCCTTCAAAGGTAAATATTTTAATAAAGGTAGTAGTTTTAGTGTGAAAGAAAAGTTAGATAGTTAGTAAAGTATTAGTTTAACTTTATGTATAGTAACATTATCCTACTAGCAGGCAGGTAAAGATAAATGTAAACAAAGTCTATATGGCGCAAAAATAAGCAGATTTTGCATTGAAAATAACTTTTATAATGAGCTATTATATTACAGATCCAAGGAATGAGGTGTAGTACTAATATAGTAGTAAAGTATTTTAAGTTTATAAAATTTAATTGCTTACTACATATATAGGATTTATAGAACAAGCAGCTTGTACCTAAATTTTATACAAGAAATTAGTAAATTAGCAGCTAAAAGTAAAAACAGAAACTAATAGTATAGTATCCCCTTCTCTTCATAAGAATATAGGCTGTCCTATCGCCTCTTAGTTCCTAGTTATACTAGTATTAAATTTTAATTCTAAGCTTTTCATGTCTCATTTATATACACGCCGCTCTTTCTCTGAAAGATGCTTAGTAAGAACAACTTAAAAATAAAATCATTACTTATTGCAGGAGGTAACAGTAATTAATAGTTTAGTAGGTAGTTTAGGTAAATCTAGCAGAAAAGAAATGTTTACTATAAGGCTCTTTTGCCAATAGTATTTAGAGTTCTATAACTTTCTGTTTCCTTAATCCTTCTCAACAACATCCTACATAAGCCTTTGCTAAAAGGACTTTAATTACTAACTAGATGTTATGTGTAAAAAGCGCGTGCTATCGAGATCTTTAAAATTGCAAATCTCTCTGTTAAGCTTAGTGTTATAGATACAATATAGTTCTAGCTTCCTTATATTTAATGTATTATCTTAGAATATATGAATTTCAGAAAGTAAGTTTTAACAGAGTACTAGGTCTTACAGCTTTTTTATCCTTATATTGTATTTTGTTAATATTATTCTAGTATTCTTTCTTAGCAGCTCTTATGCGATTAGTAAAAGCAACAGCATTTTTAGTAAATTAGTCTTTAAAATCTATCTATATTGCTTGTATAGCAAGAAACTCTGCATAGTTTTTTACTTCTCTAAACAAAAGTGTTTGCTATATAGGTAGTGCAAGCTTAATAAAAAGCACTCGATTTTATTCTATAACTAGTTAGTATAGTAAATAACTGGTTAACTTCTATATAAGGATTCTGTCTACGAAAAGAACTATAAATAAGTTTTTGATTTAAAATCTGTAGGAGCTGAAAAGGAGCAATTGCTTAATGACCTAAGTAGAAAGTGGGTGTATTAATCAACTAAGTGCTACAACAAAGTGTCCAATAACTGCTAAAGAGACATAAGACGATTTGGCCCGTTTATATAGACGCTAGCGGGGCCTTCACGTAAACAACTTACTAAGATAACCTAATTAACAGGGTAATCCGCGTGTTAATACTCTAACACACCCCTTAGATTAGTAAGAATCTATTAATCTAAGCTGTAAGCAAGGAGTAGATTTTTACTAAATTAACGTTATTAAATAAGAAGTCTTCTTATAATCTTAGTTCTACCGCCTAATCTTTTTTCTCTATTGTAATATTGTAATGTTGTTTTAATTAAGCAAGCGGCTTCGTTCTATTATAATAATAGAACTTAAGATAGACTTAAAAATAGTGAAAGTAGTGTGTAAATAATTACTATAAATACTATTTGCGTCTGCTACTTCTTTAAAATCTTTAGCCTTACTACAATATTAATTACTAAGTCTTCTTAATTTTTAACGCATCTCTATTACTATTAACATAGTAAGCCTTATTGCCTTACTATTCTTTTACTTAATTAGCTGCTAATCTTTCTAGTGTAGTCTGCTCCTAACAGCAACAAACGTAAGCGTTACTTAGAAAGCCTTTACTAGTAACGCAAGAATAGTGCTAAGTATAAGCACTACGCGTGTTAAAGCCTATTTAATAATAAAATTTAGCAAAAAGCTTATTTTTATTATAATAAAAGTTTATTAACTTTACTCTTTAATCTATACGCGCACTGCAAGACATTTACTAGCTTAGCTTGAAGACTAATTAACTTGCCTATTAAATTTAGCCGGCTGTTAAGCTTTAATTCCATTTTAAATTAAACAAAGAGCTTAATTAAGAGATTTAGCTAGCGCAACAGCAAGACTAATTAAAAGCCTATGTAAAAGTTGAAGTAAATTACTACTTAAGTATTGTTAGAAGAATAGCAACATGATAATAGCAATAGCCTACGTACACTTATTAAGCTGTTTATAAAGCTTAACGCGTTTTATATCTTAGTAGTTAACCTAATTACTATTTGGGTTGTGGTTAGGTCAGATCCGCACGGACCAGAACACCAAAATCTCAACCTTTACTTCTAGATAACTCGCTTAACAATAGGTATTGATTTTTAAGGTATCAAAGGTGGTGGTTGTTGTTATAGTTAAAATGGGGTTTCCAAAAAAAGTGAAAAGCAGCTACCCTCTACTAATTAGTCGCAAAAGTAAAAAAAAAAAGATTGTGTGTAGTTAACAAGATTTAAACAGTAGGTAGATAAAGTCCAAGGTACTAAAAAACAACACTAATTAAAACGTGTTTAACAGCAATTGCTAGCCTATAGCTAGCAACAAGATTGCAATAGAGATAGAGAAGAAAGGTAAGGACATATACGTTACTGCAGCAGGAGCCTATAATACTTTTTTATAAAAGCTCTCTGCCTACTACTTCTTACTTTTAGGATTTCCTATACTATATAGTACTACATATAAACAACTTGTATGCAAACAATACTATGCTTAAACTATTCTTTAAGTAAAGTTAGACTTTACTAAGTTACTATACTAGAAGCTATAGTAGTAGATTACAAAGCCGGCGTTTACTATTATTAAGTAGCTACCTCTGTTAGTTAAAAAAAAGCTAGTAGTAATAGTCTTTATAGTAGTTAAGTTAGTGCAGAAGTTAAATTATAACTATAGTTAAAACATTTTTAATGCATTTAGTATTATAGATGTTAAAGTAATAACAAAGACTATAAAAGGCTAGTTTAGCTAGTACACTATATACACTATGTATATTAATAGTTTAGATATAGTAAAAGTATATTACTTTAGCAATCTCCTCCTACGCAAATGCAACTTTAGTAAAGAAACTTAAAAGTAGCTTTACAAAAAGCAAAAGCGTATTAAAATAGCTATTAAGTAGCTAAGACAAACTAATAAGCAGGAGGATTTTATAAGTTACTTCTAAAGATAGAAGAGCTGTGCATAAATAGTAATGCTATTATTGTTTATTTACATCTTAGAATAGGCGCTAAACGCCGCAACCGCAATACTACTAGGATAGCGACAAGACAATAGAAGTTGCGGTTAGCAGTAAATAGTTAGCAGTAGATAGTTATTAGTTAAGAGAGTTAGTTAGAGGGATATCGCGTATCTTTATTTCTGTTTAAACATGCGACACACTAATTGCGTGCTAGCAATACTAAAAAGGGGGCATAAGCCTAGATACCTGTTGTTAGCAATAAATCTTTTTTTACCAAAAAGGTGTCTATAAAATGTGTGGTTACATCAAAAGGTTGTCTCAAAAGGCCGAAGCCACAACAATAGGTATATTCAAAAGAAACCTTGATAGAAGGTGCATTAGTACTATAAGATACTTGCGTTAAATTTTCAAGAAATTTGATATACTATATCCTTAGATATTAAGCTTTAAATGCTTTAATACTATATAACTGAGTCAAATAGTAACAGAATCTCGTCAAAATTTGATATATCTATCTTCTAGTACTAATACACCCTCTATTCGAGTTGCATCAGAATATAACTAGTATCAACTATAGAAGTAAAGGTTGAGGTTTTGGTGTTCTGGTCCGTGCGGATCTGACCCAACCACAACCCAACCTATACCCATTTACCAGCCTATTCATGATAACATTAAGCGTACCTAAACTATCTAAGATAGTAATATTGTTACTCAAAAAAATTGCGTACCTATCTTTAAATATTATTTTGTTAAATAAAGTTCAATATAGTAACTCTTTGTAATTTATATCTAAGTAAGGCAGTCGCAATACAGTTTAGCTAACTTTATATTATTATTTTTAACTTAAGATTGGAAAGCGTATTTATGAACTTTATAGCCTTCTTCTTTTATCCCTGCTGTAAGGGCTTCAAATTAGCTTATATGCTGTCATCTTGCTAAGTTAATCATGGCAGCTTAATATTTAGATATAGTAAATGATAAAGATAACTTATAAAAAGTATATTATTTTATGTTTTCTTTTGTAGAAAACGTATGTGTATAAGCAACAAGTTAGAGATTAAAGCATTACTTCAAATCATTTAGCTGTTATTTTAGCGCTTATATTCTTATTTAGCTTTCTTTGTTTCTTTTTTTATATTCTAAACACAAACAATATTCTGGTAAAAGAAAGGGCTTTTTTTTAAGCATGTAGCAGCATTAAACCTAGAGACGTTTTGCAAAGCGTTTTCTCCGTCTTTCAGTATAATATTAGCGGCATCAATATTATTACCTTATTAACGTATTTGTCTATAGCAAGATTATATAATCCTTTTTAGAACAATTAGAGATGCTGGAGAACATTATTATAGTAACATTAGTTTCTTAATCTAGTTGCTACATTTGCAGTAATAAAAGCTTTCCTCCTAAACCTTAAGCTTAGTAAAAAGTCTCTAGTAGTAAACTTTTTAGGTATTATACTAAAAGCTAGTGAACTAAGTACGTTGTTAGTAACGTTATAAAACTCTTAGTTCTTTGCCTTTACCTATAGCAAGACTTAGTTTAATAGTAGCTACTCGAAAATCTCCTTTAAACGTTAATGTAGTAGACTAAAGTAGTAGGTTTTTTTCTTAGCCGCAATATTTTATCTAAAACTAACTTATCCTATCTGTTTTAAGGCGTAGTATAGCTTACATCTTTAAGCATGTATTTTATAACACTAAATATTTAGTAAAGATTGTGTATTTCTACGTTGTTTAAATATACTAAAGTTATCTTAATAAATCATCTCTTTTTAGTATTAGTAACAAAGAAATCGTTCTTTATTTCAATAAGAAGTTTAGTATTAGTTGCTTATGCAATAAAGTACGCGTAGGTAGAAGGGGTTTTTTAGAAGTCTCAAAGTTGTAAAGTAAGCTATAAGCATATTAATAGTTAATAGTCTAAGCTTTAGATCGCCTAGAGACTCAATAACGTCTTCTACTTCTAAGTTAATATCCAATAGCGAGATTATCTTTTAAGTGAATTGCTTATCTTACCTACTGCTTCTTTTACTTTCTTAGAATTAAAAGTTATACGCTAGTTAAATAGTATAGTTTAGCGTATTTCTATATTGGCGACTTCTTGCTCTAGCTAATAAACTTTATTTAGGTTAGCTATTCTCTTGTAGGAGGATTTAGGGAGAAAATAGATTAAATCTAATTTATATATATTCTAATTATTACTATTAAGGGCAGCAGGCATGTAGTATATAACTGCTTCTTTCTGTCGTCTCTGTCGCCATTCCGGCGGTGTTGCAGTCGCGGCGTTTCTGGCGCCTATACTTGGATGTGAACATATGACAACAGCGTCACTATCCAAGCACGGCTCTCCTATCCCTAGAGGCGACTCACAAAATCCTCCTGCTTGTTAGTTAATCCTAGCTGCTTAATAGCTATTTTAACACGCTTTTACTTCTTATAAAGCTACTATAAAGTCTCTTTACTAAAGTTATATTCACGCAGGAAGAGATTAGTAAAATAACATACTATTATTATACTTAAACTATTAATATGCGCAACTTATTTAATAAACTTGCTACTAAATAAGCTTTTTATAACATTAACTGTAACTTTAATATTTAAAATATTAAACGCATAAATAAAGTGTTAATAAATAAAAGAATTTAACCTTTACGTCTACCTAATTACTATAAGAGCTACTACTAACAGCTCTTTTATAACTAACTAAAGAGGCTATTTAAGAAAAGTAAGCGTAAGCTTTATAATCTACTAGTATTACTTCTTGTATAATTACTTAGTAAGGTCTAACTTTACTTTATATTAGCTACTAGTTTTAGTGTTAAACAAGGAGTAAAATAGTTTAAGTATTAAATTGTTTATATATAAGTTGTTTATATGCAGTATTATATAGTATAAGAATTTTTAAAAGTAAGAAGTAGTAGGCAAAGAGCTTATATAAAGTATTATAGGCTTCTGCTGCAGTAACGTACGTGTCCTTACCCTGCTCTACCTTCTTTACCCTCTCCACCTCCATCGCAATCTTGTTGCTAGCTATAGGCTAGTAATTGCTGTTAAACATAGTTTAATTATTGTTGTTTTTTAGTACTTTTAGCAAATCTTTTAACCTTAATTTTGCTAAGCTTTTCTGCTCTAAGCGCTTAGCGCGTAGACCTTATCCACTTACTATTTGAATTTTGTTAACTACACACAATCTTTTTTTAAATTTTGCAACTAATTATTCAGAGGGCAGCTGCTTTTTACTTTTTTGGAAAACCTATTTTAACTATAACAAGAACCACCACCTTTAATACCGTAAAAAAAAATTACTGCCTCTTTATTTACTTGTAGTAGACCCTAAAAGAAGAGAATAGCTTCCTCTTCTTAAGGGATCTGCTTGTTCTTAATACATGCATTAGCAATAGAAGTGAAATAGGTATAGTACTCTACTAGCTTAGGCTAGTTTTGTACGTATATATTGATGTAAGCTTTAAAGTAAATATACTTACTTATTTTGATTGTAGTATCCTTGTGCTTCTACTATTCCTTTATATTTGCTTATAACATAAACTAATCTTTCTCTATATATCTAGATAAGGATGTTTAGATATACGAACGCAATTAATCTTTATGAAATTAAAAATCTATTAGAATAAAGACTTGACTAATTAAAACGTGTTTAACAGCAATTGCTAGCCTATAGCTAGCAACAAGATTGTAATAGAGATAGAGGAGAAGAGTAAGAATACATACGTTACCGCAGTAGAAGCCTGCAATACTTCTTTATAAAAGCTCTCTGCCTGCTACTTCTTACCTTTAGGGTTTTTTACACTACATAGTACTGCATACAAACAACTTGCATATAAATAATATAATACTTAGACTATTCTTCTCCTCTTTTAACACAAAAACTAATAGCTTACATTAAGTAAAGTTAGACCTTACTAAGTTACTATACTAGAAGCTATAGTAGTAGATTACGAAGCTAGCGTTTACTATTGTTAAGCAGCTACCTCTGTTAGTTAAAAAGGAGCTAGTGGCAATAGTCCCTGTAGTAGTTAAGTTAGTACAAAGGTTAAAATGTAACTATAGTTAAAACATCTTTAATACGTCTAGTGTTATAAATGTTAAGGTCACAACAAAGACTGTAAAAAGCTAGTTTAGCTAGTACACTATATACACTACGTATATTAATAGTCTAAGTATAGTAAAGGTGTATTACTTTAGCAATCTCCTCTTGCGTAAATGCATCCTTAGTAAAAAGACTTAGAAGTAGCTTTACAAAAAGTAAAGGCGTATTAAAACAGCTATTAAGTAGCTAAAATAAACTAATAAGCAGGAGGATTTTGTAAGTTATCTTTAAGAATAGGAGAGCTGTGCATAGATAGTAAAGCTGTTGTTGTTTATTTACATTTAAGAATAGGCACTAAACGCCGTGACTGCAACACTGCTAAGATAGCGACAGGACAATAGAAGTTGCGGTTAGCGGTAAATAGTTAGCAGTAAATAGTTATTAGTTAAGAGGGTTAGTTAGAGGGATATCGCGTATCTTCGTTTCTGTCTGGCAATGCCGAACAAGGGGGCATGAGCCCGGATACCTGTTGTTAGCAATAAATCTTTTTTTACCAAAAAGATGTCTACAAAATGTGTAGTTACATCAAAAGGTTGTCTCAAAAGGCCGAAGCCAAAAGACTTGTATAGTATTATAAATACCTCTATTATTAGCTTGTCTGTTAAAGTCTTCTGAGAATTTAGTAACATCTTTCCTAGTAAAGATTAATATACTATATCTTAGTTAAACTATAGAAAATACTAAGTTCTGCATAGGTGTAGTTATAGTATTAATAACTAAGCTTAATAGTGTAAATAGTAACTTAAGACTAGCAGCTGTCGGTCTAGCAGAAGAAAGTGTTTCGCCTTCCTATTCTTAACCTAACTTTTAATCTTTCTTTAACATCTATAGTACAGTCGTACTTATAGGAGTTCTTTGTACAAACAATTAATAGTAGTTGCTTGGTAAAGTAATATATAAAGTTTAGTGTCTAAGAGAAATAAGATATTTATTCTTAAAGTCTTTATAGTATATATTTATTTAGGAGTAGTTGTATAAGTTCTTGCCTTTTTAGTCCTTCTGATTTTGATAGGTAGGCTCTAATTTTTACATATACTATCTTAATTATTAGTACCATCTTTATTTTGCTAGACAAATGCTTTAAATTACCGTTTGAATACATTTAAGTATAAACTTCTAATTCTATTTTAATTTCTGCTAAGTAGTACCTTAGCTTTTTATTTTTACGTACATATAATCTGTCCCAATTTTTACCAAACAGGTTTCCTACCTCTATTTTACTAAGTAGACTTTAAATTAGCGTTTTTTACGCATATTGCTAATTAGTAGATTTTTCTTTTTCTTTATTATTATTAGTACACAGTTAGGTAACATAGTCCTTAACGTAATCTACAGTAGGGGATAGTGCTAACCCCCTATGAGTATATCTTGTAGTAACTACAAGAGATCTAGTGATCAGTAAGATTATAAAGTTCTTATAATAATTATGTACTAGTGTCATTATGCACTAAGTAGTAGAGTGTGTCCTTATAGGCTTTGCTATTTATACAGGTGTTACAGTATATAAAGACATACTGCTACAAGAGCAATAGATTACTAGAGACTATATTATGCGAGAACAAGGTTAGTAATATAAAATTTTTATTGTAGGTTAAGTATAAAAGACTATTAGTAGAAGAAGACGCCTACTTAATAGTATAGTACAGAAGTTTAGCTATAGAGTAAACAGATTATTCCAAAAAATTCCCTCTTCCGCAATACACAGAAGAGGTTATATACTTTAAGATTAGGTAGTTAGGCACTAACCCAGCATGCAGTAGGGTATTATCCTGTGCACCGCCACAATACTAAGCAGCTAAAGTGTATAGGTGAAATAAGAAGAAAATACAGCTAAATAGATTTTATAATTTTTATAGTAATTAATAAAATTCATAGTTCGGTAAAGTCTATAGCTGTTAAGGAGGAGGAATTAGTATTCTAAAAAAGCATTTCGTTTAGTCTCTCTCATAGAAACCTCTTTAAGCTAGGCTAGACCTATATTATTATTAGTATAGCTAGAAAGAGATAAGTTAATAAGAACTAAGTGCTTTTTGTTGTTACATAACATTCTGAACTTAGCTTAATTTTAGAGCTCTAACAGCTAACAAAAAATAAAAGCTAGAAATAGAGCTAGACTGTCTAAGCAAACGCAGGCTAGGATAGTTACTTACTCTCTATTTCTAGTCTAAGTCGTAGCTCTAACTTCTTTTTAGTTGTATACTCTCTTATTAAACACTTTTTATAACATCTTAGTTATGTTAATTATAAAGCCTTTCTTATCTATATTAAAGATTTTAAAAGGCTTTATGTGATATTGAATTATTTTTTTATGTAGTAGCTTAAAGTAGAGGCTATATTTAGCCTTTTAATTAGCTTTATAGCAATTACAATTTATTTCTACCTACTAGTGCAAGATAAGATAGGTAGAATTCTTGTTAATAAAGCAAGTAACCTAGCTTGCTAAAACCTCTTTACTAGCCAAAGAGAAGGTAAAGTTGCATATTATTACTTATGTAGTTAGTGTATGTTGTTTAGTAAGTGTAGTAATATACTGTAAAAGCTTAGTTTCTTAGTATAAGTAAAGAAGTCGATGGGCAAGTTTATGTGGCTAGTTTAGGCCCTACCGAGGTGGACGGCGTAACGCCCGGGACGGCGTAACGCCCAATCCGCCCATGCAACACCATTTCTTTAACAACGTGTAACACTACTAATATAAGCTTAATTAAGGCTGCGCTTGCAGCTTTAGAATCGCTAAGTTTAGGAGAGAAACCTATATACGTGTAGATTGCAAAAAAATATAGTGTTAAGCCTACAACCTTTGCTTGTAGGTATAAAGGTGCATTAACCTCGCGCAGCCTTAAGGCTTAGAATTAACAGGCTCTCTACTTATAACAGGAGCTAGAGCTCTTACAGTATATTAAACAGCTTACTAGGCAAAGCCTTCTACTTATATTAGCTATAATACAAAATTTTGCCTTACAAATTGTAAGAAAAAAAGTTAGAATATACTAGGTTAATTACTTTGTCTACTAGTACCTTAATAAGCTTATTATAAGATAGATAATAGGCATAAATAATAATTGTTATAAAGCTAATTTTAAAAAGAAGTACAGCTTATACTTTAATTTCTTATACAAGAAAATTAAGCAGTACTATATTAAAGCGTGTTATATATATTATATAAATAAGCAGGGCTTCCTCCTTAGTATTTTAGGAAAATTAAAGAGGATTTTTAATAGGCCTTTATACAAGCAAAAAAAAAAAGAAGTACTATTTAAAATAGCTTGCAAAAGTAGATAATGCTTCTAGCCTACATCTATACTAATAGATCTTACCTAGCGTCTACCTTTATATATTAATTAACCTTAGAATTAATATAGAATACCTAGTTATAGGCCTTTATTTTTTAAACTTATTAAGTTTAAATAAATTTATTACTCTCTAGCTAAAAGAACAATAATATTAGTCTTACGTGGCTTAAATAGGTGTTTAATTATCATACTAAAGTAAAGGCTTAATCTTCCTATTAATTACTTATTTTAGACAGCTATAGATCTTACTTTACTATAGATTTTATTAATTACTATTATTAGAATAAAATTCTTTTTAAAGTTTTTTTTATATAACTTATATGCTGCAGCCTCTTAATATTACTTTATTTAAGCCTTTCTTATTAGCTTATTAAGCTAAAATATCTAGATTTCTAGAGAAGAACTAGGGCCTTACTTTAATAAGTAAAAGGAATTTCTTTTACTTCTTCTACTAAGCCTAGTAAGCCTTTTTTAAAAAATCAAAATTTTAAAAGCTTTTAAAGCTATAAGTCTCTTGCTTTTTAGTTTTAAAGTCATTTTATAAAAGTTTAGTATTAAGAGCTATTTAAGCAATAGTAAATTCTTAGGCTTAAGTACCTTAAACTAAAAGAAAGTTAAAAGCTTATTACGTAAGGTAGTAAAAGATTAAAGTAATAAATAAGTTTAAAAGCTAAGCTAAGTTTATTACTAAATTTTAACTTAAAAGACTTTTTGTAAGTATGAAGTTAAAGGCCTACGTAAGGCTCTAATGAATAAAAAAACGCGTAAAATATAAAGGAAGCCTCTTCTACTTTAAGAGCCTAAGAAGTACTAAAGTAGAGCTATAGTCTAGTCTCTAAAGAAGGTAAAAGAGGCACGTAATTGCTAGCAGCTCTAAGAGCGCAAGAAGAAGTAAGTACAATACTAAAAAGCTAAGATAAATAGGTGTTGTAAGGAGATAAGGTAGGTAAGAAGAAAGAAGAAGAAAATAAGGCAATAGGTAAGGGCTACAGCTTAATTAATAAGGGAGAAGGAGAAGGCTAAGAGGGCTACTAAATAGGCCTTTAGGGCAGCTGCTTGCAGAGCAACAAAACAACTCTAACAATTTATAAAAACTTCTTAAAAGGGTAAAAGGAGTAGCTTTAAAGCTTTTAAAAAGGCTACTTAAAAAAAAAGGCCTATTGTAAGCCTTACAAGTAGTGGAGAGCCTTAAGGTAGTGTTATAGCTTAACTAGCGTCTACCTCGCGCATAAGGCGCGTGATTAGAACTTTGACTTAATTTCTATAGCTATATATATTATTTGAGCCCTCTAGATACTCTACAGCCTCAGGTGTGGTGGTGATTTTGGTGTTCAAATCGGGCGTTACGCCGTCCCGGGCGTTACGCCGTCCACCTCGGTACCGAGGTGGACGGCGTAATAAGCCCGACGGCGTAATAAGCCACTTGGAACACCAAAACAGCCCTACAATTTAAGGCTGTAGAGCCTTACACAATAGCTGCTATCGCGATTTTTTTAGTTGTAATATTTATAGGTATTAATTAATATATGTAGCTATAGAAATCGTGTTAAAGTTTTAATTGCGCGGCCACGTCGTGACTAGATCGCTAGTGCGCCTGCAATAGCACCTTAAGGCTTTCTACAACTTATAGGCCTTACAGCAGCTCTCTTTCCAAACGTAGCTTTTACAATAGCTTTAAGGCTGTGTTTTTTACTTTTTTAGAAGGTTTTGTAAGCTTGTTAGAGTTGTTAATTGGCCCTACGGGCTGTTGCGCGCATGGCCTATTTAGCCGCCTTCTTAGCCTTCTACTTCTTTTTTAAAATTCTAGCTTTAGGCTAAGCCTAGCGCCTTAGTTAAACTGCCTTACACTTTTCCTATCTTGCCTCCTTGCAGAGCTTATTAGTTTTAGCCTTTTAGTATTGTATCTACTTCTCCTTGTGCGCTTAGAGCTCCTAGCAATTATATACCTCTTTTACCTTCTTTAAAGACTAAAATATAGCTCTACTTTAATACTCTTTAAGCTCTTAAAGTAAAAAAGCTTATTACGCTTTTTGCTCGTTTTCTTGTTAATAAGAGCCTCTTATAAGCCTTAATTTTGATATTTAGTAAGAGCTGCTTTTATAAAGACATAGTAATTAGTCTAATTAAGATTAAACATCTTTTTTCTATCCCTATTATTTACTACGCAATTAACTAGCTACTTCATCTTCTTCAAATAAAAGGCGCTAAAAGCTAAAAAGTTGGTATTACTTAAAGATGGGCTCCTATTAAACCTCTCTATAATAACTTTAAACTTAAAAATTAAAAGGCTTATAGCCTTAAAGGCCTTTAAAATTGTTATTTCCTTAAAAAAGGCCTACTAGGCTTAGTAAAAGAGAGGGAAGAAATCCTTCTTTCTTATTAATAAAAGGCCCTAGCTACTTTTTATTAAAGCTGATATCTTAGCCTAGTAAGTAAGTAAGAAAAACTTAAATAAGCAAATACTAAGCAGCTGCAGCGTGTAAGTTAAATAAGAAAGATAAATTATTAAGGGTATCTTATTTTATTTATAATAGTTTATAAAATATGTTACAAAGTAAAATTTATAGCTATTTAAAATAAAGAGCCTATAAAAGAAATAAGCCCTTACTATAGTACTATAGTTAAATACCTGTTTTAGCTACGGAAGGCTATTTTTACTATATATTCAGCTAAAAAGTAATAAAAAAACTTAAACTTAATAAGTTTTATAATTAAAGGCTTATACCTAAAAGTCCTGTATTGATCGTACGGCTAATTGATAGGTTAGGGCAGGCTTAAGATAAGATCTATTAGCGTAGATACAGGCTAGCAGCGTTATTTACACTTACATTCTATTCTAAAAAGTACTTCTCCTCTTTCTCTTCTTGTACAAGAGCTTATATAAAATCATCTTTAATCTACCTAGAATACTAAAAAAGAAGCCCTTCTTATCTATAATATATATATAACAAAGCTTAATATAATACTCTTTTAGTTTCTTGCGTAGAAAGCTAAAGTAGAGGCTCTACTTTCTCCCTAAATTAGCCTTATAGCAATTATGATTAATGCCTGTTATCTATTTTAAAATAAGCTTGTTTAGGTAACGCTAGATAAAGCAATTAACTTAGTGTACTCTAACCTCTCTCCTTACAACCTATAAGACAAAATTTTGTATTATAGCTTATATAGGAGGTAGGCCTTGCCTAGTAAGCTGTTTAATATACTATAAAAGCTCTAGCTCTTATCATAGGTAGAGAACTTGTTGATTTTAAGCCTTAGTAGCGCGCAAGGTTAAGACGCCTTAGTGTCTTTGCCTTTGCGTTACTTAGCTATAGCTATACTCTTTTATAGTTTTTTAATAAGTCGGCTGTTCTTCTAGTTCTTGTAATTTAATTACTGCTATTACTGCCTTAATCTAATTTATGTTAGTGGAGTTATGGCGTGTTGAAGTTGAGGCCTTGTCGTGGTGGGGTGGCTCATTACGCCGTCCACCTCGGTAAAGTCTTAGTGCAATTGCTAAAAGACTTTCATTTTAAGCTAGGCCAACCCAAGAGCAAATGTTCTTTAGTCGTTTTAGATAGCAATAATTTGCGGGCTAGTAGCTATGGGCTAGCACTAATCTTAACACTTAGGCCGCTGATCCGTCAAAAGCATCTGAAGTTAGTCTATCTTCGGCTGCTGCAGTAGACTACGGAATCCACAGCATCTAGGTAGAGTTAATATCTTATGTAACTACAAAGCTAACGTGTTTCAGTGCTGATATTCACGGACTTCGGGCCTCGTTATGATCTATCCAGTCCGAAAACATAAAGTTTCAAGCATGTATAGACTTACAGCACAAGATGCTATTGCAGCAAAGACAATCTAAATAGCTCTATACGAGACTTAAATAAGTCATAATTAAAGAGTGCTCTCCGTACCAAAAGTATAAGCAGCCCTAACAAGATGCTGACTTTGACGTGCAGCAATGGGAGCGGTTCATCGACATAGCACAATATAATCTTAAGATGAGTAAACAGTGCGTTGCTCCTCTTGCGGAAGTCTCTGAACACTGGGGTATGGATAAGGTCCACTACTACGAATGGGTTTTAATGTGACGGAAGTTCTGCAAGGTGCTTGGCTTTGCTGCTGCTTAGAACCCTGTTTGGGAGGAAGTGCTGGTCAAAACTAACCAGCTGCTGTCCAGGAGGATAGTCGAAGGGCGCCATCTTAAACATTCAAGAACCCCTACTTTACCTTCTTGATCTAGAGCGCCTTATAAGTTGGCCTGACAGAGACAGACTTCGGAAGAAAAGGTTGTAACCAATGTATTCTCAGATACAAACCAATCGTCGTCTCTGACCTACCAGCTGGGTGTACATTCGACCGATACGGACTTATCGTAGCCCCTCAACCTCAATTGGCTCCGATTGCACGTACAGCAGTCGAGCCCGGATCCTCGTATCTTACGTATGACAGCGAAAGTGACATTGCAGATAGAACAAACATGCTCGAGGACCGATCGCTTTCTAAGCTGTATCATTCTTTACAACTAGCTACGTTAATATGGTGTCTCCTGTCGGCGGCATTATCTTGGTGGTACAGGCGGATCTAGATCTGAGATTCCTTCCATTTGATTGCTAGATGAAATTGGACAATATCATATGAAGAAATAAATGAGACACATGCATATCTCCATTATCCCATCTCCATCATAAAGTATGAATGAGAGGCTGTGATTGGTGCATACAGTTATCTATATTCGGTTTGAAGATTCATTGTCTGGCATCATATCTGCTTGCGCGAACAGGCTTCTTTGTTTGAGCTAACTATCCTCAGGTTCAGCATATATAGCAAGGATCTTCTCCTCTACCCACGGCCGACAGTGCTTCTGGCCCCAAAGCGCTATATGGCAAAGATCGTTGAACAGTTTTCTCGTGCTAGGTCCACTAAAGGTATCTCCAACCCGGATAGAACTAAGGAAATGTAGGATAAAGCCACCAGGGCTCTTCTTGCGGATCTCAGCCACAACTACATGTAACAGCCAGGAGTCTTGCTTGATTTATACAGCCAGTACAGGCTTGTCTAAAGGCCAGCCCTCATTATAACGGTTCTTGAACTCAGCAGCAATCCAGGCGGCCAGCTGTACCCTCAGATTTCGTGCCGAGGCATATGGTTTGACCTGTACATTAAGGAATACGGGAGTATAGTTTATGAATGCAGTAGTCTGATTGATAGACTTTTTAGCGTCCTGTAGCGTGCGGACGGCGTCTAGCGACAGTTCTAAGCCAACGGCGTAATCAGTTTTCTTGTTGAGGTCTGCCATAGTGCTATCGGCACTAAGCATGCATAACTGACTAGGAGATATCTTAGTAGTTGAACTGGATAGTCAGCTAAAAGTACAATGCCGCGATGAGATCACCCTAGGTCTTCGGACCCGATCCAGCTCATTCATTATGTAATTCCTATACTCGTCCTTGCCCCATTTTAATATCTGACTCACTGAGTATACAAACTGCCTTGTCTCCCATTCGAACTTGGTGTGGAAAGCTCGATAACAATGCATATGAAACGAGCCTTCGTGCATGAAATGAACGTTCATCTCATGAACAGCACCCTCTGTTGTGATGGAAAAGCATAGCGCTGTGGTGTTTTCCACGGCCGTTTCAGTGCTAGCAACAGTGTCGTTGCATCCATTCGCTTCGCTGTGGAGATGTTGAAGGATAGAGAGCATGCAAGCACCACTGACAGCAGCTTGGTTCTGCGCACCAACAAGGGCCCCATTCAGGCTCAGCCCTTTTGCTTCGACGATCAAGAACGGAAACCTTATGCCCATGTCTGCTGCATGTGGGTCGCTCAGTATTGACCGAGATGCCTGGTGATCGACAAGACGCCTCTGCTGCCGCCCATCGAACCCAGTATGTGCAAGCCCAATTATGATGTCCGGCTTCGGTGTCGATACGTGGTACGGATCCGCCGCTTCGGTAGTGGTCGTCGGTGTGATGGAAGGGGTCGACGGGGAAAGTATCGGCACAGGGGGCGTGAAGGCAGCAGTACATAGATCGCTCGGAATAAAAGCAGGTAGAGCGATTTGTGCTGATGGCGTAGTATCGTTTTCGTATTCAATGTCGTCTGCTGTTATACCTGTCGGATTGAGTGAAGGATCCCACATTGGTTCACAACGTAAGCACGTCTTCACAGAGGCTTATTTTGAGTTACTTCACTTTTCTCTGACATGTGCACCTTAAAGATGCCAGCCGCGTAGTCTGTTAGTTGTCTTATAAGAGAATACAGGCTTGCTCTCCAATCCCCTTCAAGCGCACACTCCCTGGAGTTTCTCTGCGACTCAGCCAGATAATTCGCTATGGTGCTTTCCAAGTGCGGTTCTGCTGCATCAACGATTCGGTCTTGCCAGGAGTCGACGCCGAAAATTTGTCGCAACCGCGCATCTATTGCAGGCGGGAGGTCAGGCAGGGTATCAATGCGGACGCCGGCATGGTGCAGGTTTCGCGTACGATAAGTTTGCGGAGATGGCTTCTTGTGAGGACTAGGAGTGCGAGATGCGTGAGAGCGTGCAGACCGTCTCGATCGTCGTCAAGATGTCGGTGCACTTCGCGGGGTTGGCGGACCTGCCATTTCCTCAACACAGTGGGTAGCCTGAAAATTGTTCGTATTACTTTCGCTCAACGAATGCTGCAAGCATGCGAGCGTTTCCTTGGTCAAGCGTAGTTGCGACGGTGGACGCGATGGGGGCAACGAAGCGTAGGGCCTGTAATCGTCGCGTCGTAGTCGCTTCGCGTGGCTAGCGCTACATGGCTGGTTTGCGCCATCGGATCGTCTCCGCTTCGACATTCGTTCGCATTGAGATGATGTCTCGTTGTGTGGAGTAGCGAGTGTTTGGTTTACGGCAGCCGCAAGCCCAAACGTCCGGCTAATATCCGGCGTTAGGCCTGGCCCGATGCCCGACAACTAACGCTCTTCCGCGCCGACCTTATTATCCCCTCAAGGCTGATAGACCTCTGTACCGCCTATGGTGTTATCCTTATAATTCAAATTCGATTTCAACTCCGTCCATCGCTACCAGTTAGCTCGACCACGCTTTGCAATTGTCGTTTCAATCAGCTGTCTGCTCCCATTGCAATCCGCTCACCATGTATTGGTACACACCACATATGTCCCAGCCAAGACTAAGCTTACATCTTTAGTCCCATGGATCCTCTTATTGAAGATTCAGTTGTTTGTACAGAGCGGAACCGATGGCTCCTGGGAACGCTCTATGTTTGCGACATAGTTGACACAGTGCCGAGCGATGCTATAGCTCATTGGGAAGCCAACGGGATCACCTACTGTATTCGGATTTCTACCGTGGACACGAACGAGTCATCTCCGATAGGCGATTCGATAAGCAACCGCTGTAATCTCGCAGGCACCTCATCAGCAGTCTAGAACCTCGGAGGCGCATTTGTGAAGGTGAAAGCCTGGCAAAAAGATATGCAGCTCGAGAGCGACACGATTAAATTCGTCAACGGCATATCTACGATTACGATTCTGGAAGTCATTCACTCTTGGGTAGACCACCGCTGGAACCGCTCATTTTTGATACTCAGAGCATTAGGAGGTCGGACGCTGTACGAGGCATGGGATTCATTGCCTGCCTCTCAGTGCAAAGAAGTCGCTGATACGGTATCACAATTCTGCCTCACGTTGGCCTTATCAACCTCGGAAAACCCGGAGACAGCACATGGAAAAGCTGTTCAAGAACCCTTCTTGAAAGCATTAGCCCTGCCCTCAGATCCTTCATGGAAGCCTCGAACTTTAGGCCCGTATCTCTCGACTCAACTGCAATCAATGCTCTCACAGTACCCATCGTTGAAAGATCATGTCAACTTGTTCTATTTCTATCACGCAGACCTTGGACCGTCTAATATCATAGTGACAGAGGACGGCCATCTTGCTGGAATTATTGACTGGGAATCTGCAGCATACCATCCAAAGTTCTGGCTAGGTACGAAGCCACTAATATCTGCTGGATTTCACGTTCTTGGACCGACAAAGAAAGCTTGGGCACAACTGTTGACAACGTCTCTAGAGACTAAAGGGTTTTCAGTAGATCTAGAGAAATTTGAAGCGTGGCAAAGCGCAATGAGAAACTGATTTCATTCCAAGACTAGACCACATGACCTTCCATTGCGTGTACCAACCGAGTTTAAGCCTGGAGTAGAGATCAGTATTGTGATGAGGAAAGTTTGTTGTCAATTTCCAGATGTCTTCATTTTGGCAGCTTGTGTTCTGAAGCATCATCCAAAGAGAACTATGGAAAGAATTACACATTAGCAGAAGTCTCTGTGCTCCCTTGTTATTTCAATTTGCGGAGAGCACTAACCTGGAATCTACCGACGCGACAGCCTCTGACTACATCGACGAAGATGATGGGTGCATCGCCGAGTCTCAGGACAACGCACTCCAGGGTTTTCCAGTCAATCCAGACACCGCCAGTCCGACAATCGTGGCAAAAAATTCCGGGAGCTCTTCAACTAAGAGCATTTTACATACAACAGTTTTTAACACCTCCTTCGAAGACATTACATCTCAGAGCACCATGCTAAGAACAAGGACCAATCCTTTGATGACAGCATTAGAAGTATCACCCTGGACGGCGTTTGGGCTATCTAGAACTCAATAATCCACGTCCGAGGAAGGAACATGGAGAACGGATAAGAGCTTCAGCTTCTTGAAGCCACAAGAACGCGCCTTCCTGCAATCTCAAACTTCTCTTGCTACTACTCCCCGTCTCACAATTTAGTCGGAAGTCCTCTCTAAACACGTGGATAAGGAAGAGCAGTTCAAAAAGGCAGGCCTTACGCCAGTAATACACAAAAGGCTTATAGTAAGAGTACTTACCACTATGTCATGAACTCTCAGCAGATGACATATCTTCTAGGACGTCGCCAAAAAAGCAAGAGACACTTGGATTCTGGTCTTGACGACAAAACAGCGCGTGCTGAAATGGGACGCGATACCAGACAAAACGAAGCGCAGCGCTGTAGATTGGATGGTTTGTAGTGCTCCTTCAGACTACTCCTGGGCTGGACAAGTGGTATTTGCGGCACAGCTATCACTACAGGTCAGTGTAAAGTGGAACATATGTGTATGAATAGGCCTACTTAATTCTGTACAGGAAACCTGCCAACCTATACGTTGTTAGCAATTTCGTCGACTCGACACTCCCAAATTAGCCACTTACTGCAATACATACTCCAATTAGTTAATTTATGCGTCCACAATGTACGTAACGTTTTGGCCATCTCGAAGCTCCCATTTCACAACACCGTCTCGTTTCCCCAACCGTGCAAACCGTTTTGCTGGGTTGGCACAACTTCGTGAATCATATATCTCGGTGCAGTAGTATCCATCACCGCAGCATGATCCCCTTGCACAGAATCCGCCTGAAACGCCCGTGCAGTCGGCATCGGAGTTACAGTTACCCAAGTAACCACACCTGAGATCAATCAATCAAGCAAGCTGACAGCCCCCGGCTTGATTGATTGGCTGTTTGTATGAGATTTAGCTGGATTGAT